>BLSH010370312.1:813545-860130 GCA_018402905.1 Glandirana rugosa | reverse complement strand
TAACTAGGCCTAGTACTAGCCTAACCTAATACTGATTTAGCGTCACAAGGTCACATGTACAGCGATCGCTAAAAATCAGATCGCTGCACAATGTGATATTGTGACAGGGGGGTGACAGGTAGTGAAAGGGTTAACTAGGGGGCGATCAGGGGGCGATCAAGGGGTTAAATGTGCCTATGTGGCCTGGTGTCAGTGTAGTGTTGGTGCACTCACGTTTCTAGATGCTTCTTCTTCCTCTCTGATGTCGAAAAGGACATCAGGGAGGAAGAGGAAGGAACTTCCCCTGCCTCTGTTTACATTTACAGAGGCAGGGGAATAATGCCATTGGCAGGGCGATCTACAGGGCCAGGCCAAAAATCATTGGCCTGGCGCTGTAGATTGAAAGGCCCTCTGCCGAATGCCGTTGCAGCGCCCGCGCCTAGGGGGCGCGCGCGCGCTCACGGCGCGGTTCGCGTTACAGAGCCACTTTGCCGCCGTCAATCGCCGATCGGCGGTCGGCAAGTGGTTAAAGATGTTTCAGATCCCACCCAAATGAAGAACAGTCATCTATGAAGCGTCTGTAAAACAATATTTCGTCCCTCTTTCTCCCATAGATGTACCTGTCTTCCCACTCACTCACTGCACAGTGATGGTGCAGAATAGGCTTTTGACCACACAAGTATACTTTAACCCCACCGACAGGAAAAGCTACTTACCCATACACAGCTGACATCATCCACTGTGGTTAAAAAATATCCCTGGGGACAATTCTCGCATGTAAGAAAGAACTGTTCTTCTGACTATAATTACAGGTTGCAAGCAGGAGTTTAAAAAAAACGCTTTGTGGAAAAGGGCTTTATAGCCCAAGATTTAGATACAATCATTGAAGAGGTCGGCCAGACTTCTCAAGATTCATGTTTGGTGGGTAGAACTAGACCCATTGAAGCTAAACATGAATGGTGGTTTATAAGTGATTTTCATGCCCAATATAGAGAGGTAGAATTTCTGTTTAGGAAATGCTGGAATGTTCTGCGAATGGATAAGGTCCTGAAGGAGGTATTGCCAATAAACCAGTTTTTTATATATAAAACAGAAGTAAGAAATCCCGCGCTGGTAAGTCCTCTTGTGTGGCAAGCGACCAACTGGGCAAAGGTGAATGTACTGGTGTATGCAGCCCTCCTCGGACGGGGAGTTCCGAAAGTGACTAGAAAACAAGAGAAAAAAAGGAAGGCGCACGCACCTGGTGCATTACCAAAAATAATTTTATTAAAATGATAGCAAGAGAGGGTACTCACAAAGGTCAGGAGTTGGGAAGTAGTGGGTGCACAACCTGTGCAGACAGAGTAGAAGCTGACGCGTTTCGGGGGCGCACCCCCTTCCTCAGATCTTTTCAAAAAGCTCTGAGGAAGGGGGTGCGCCCCCGAAACGCGTCACCTTCTACTCTGTCTGTCTTTGCACTTTTAATGCAAACATAACTGCGATCCGTCAGGTTTGAAGTTTTGGGGGATGGATAGGACCTATCCGTCATGGAGGAGCTCTAATAGAGTAAGGGATCTGTCCAAACGTAAAACAAAGTGCATTTTTAAAAATAATTCTTTAACTACTTCCTGCAAATCGCCGTCATTGTACGTCAGTCGGGAGAAGTGGATTTATCGGGCTATAAAGTGCTCCCCTCCCCACGTGCTCGCACAGCAAAGAAAATACATACGTAAGTCGTGCCCACAAATTCAAACCACACATGTGAGGTATAACCGCAATCGTCAGAGCAAGAGCAATACTTCTAGCAAAAGACTTCCTCTGTAACTCTAACCTGGTAACTGTTAACATTGTTTAAAGAGTTGCCTATGGAGATTTTTAAGAACCGTCATTTGTCGGCATTCCACGACTGTGCGCAATTTTCAACTGTAACATGTTTGGTATCTATATACTCAGTGTAACATCCTCTTTCACAATATAGAAAACAATTGGGCTAACTGTACTGTTTTCTTATTTTTTAATTCAAAAAAGTGTATTTTCTCAAAAATAATTGCGTTTGAAAGACCACTGCGCAAATACCGTGTTTGACATAAAATATTGCAATGACTGCAATTTTATTCTCCAGAGTCTTTGCTAAAAAAAAAAACTATATATATATATATATATATATATATATAAAATGTTTGGGGGTTCTAAGTAATTTTCTATCAAAAATGCTGATTTTAACTTGTAAACAAGTGTCAGAAATGGCTTCAGTCCTTAAGTGGTTAAGGCCAGATGGGATGAATATTGAGCTTTAGACTGGGTTCACACTATCTTTGCATGCTGCTCCCAGCAGAATCCGGTGCGTCCTGGTTCACTGTTTCAGGTCAGATTTCAGCCCAAATTTTTGGAGGAATTCGGACCTGAAACAGACCAATAGACGCACAGGGCTCCTGTGCAAATTAGCACCAGAGCCGCTGCGGAGAGCCGGTCAAAATCTCTTTGGAGGCTCTGCATCCAATTCGCAATAGTGTGAACCCAGTCAGATCTTAACTGCTTTATTAGTGATTGTGAAGTATTGGCTCCAGCGTGTTTGCAACCGCATGTGCCCGAGCCCGTCAGGAAGCTGACACTGCACCACACTAATCACAGGCAGTGAGACATTGGCAGCCATGGGAAATGTCTCACTGCCTGTGATTAGCACGGGACAGTGTCAGCTTCCTGGCGGGCTCAAGCACATGCGGCTGCGAACACGCTCAAGCCTATCCTTAGTGATTACTAACGTGCTTACATATACAGTGGTACCTCGGTTCACAAATGCTTCTGTTCACGAACAACTCGGTTCATGAATAGAAGAGTTCACAAAAATTTGCTTTGGTTTGTGAACTCTGCTTCGGTTCACGAACGCGATTTGTGGCCATTTTCCCTGCTCTGGTGAGATTGCAGGTCACAGAGAGACACTGAAAGTGTACAGTACTGTGAAGACACTTACAGTATTACATTACTCCTGTGTATACAAAGGAGCATGGGGGAGCTCATGTCCATAATGGGGGTGGTAGGGACACAGCCACAAATGGTCCACAATGGCTCAAAAGTGAAATGGTCCAGAAGTATTTAGACAGAGTAAAGGTAGATAAAGCACCTGGACCAGATGGCATCCACACACGGATCCTAAAGGAATTGAGCTCTGTCATTTCAAAGTCATTGTATCTAATTTTTAGGGACTCCTTAATGACTGGAATAGTACCACTGGATTGGCGTAGGGCCAATGTGGTGCCCATATTTAAAAAGGGATCAAAGTCTTTACCAAGTAGCTATAGACCTGTTAGTTTAACGTCTATAGCTGGGAAGATACTGGAGAGTTTAATAAAAGGCCACATAGATGAGTTCTTGTTGGATAAAAATGTTTTAAGAAACAGACAGCATGGATTCATGAAAGACAGAAGTTGGCAAACGTGAACGTGGTATACTTGGATTTTGCAAAAGCGTTTGACAGCGTTCCCCACACACGGCTAATGTGTAAGGTAATGTCTACAGCTTGGAAAGATCAATTTGTAAATGGATAGAAAACTGGCTAAAAGCCCGAATTCAGAGAGTAGTGATCAATGATTCTTACCCTGAATGGTCTAAGGTTATCAGTGGTGTACCCTAAGGTTCAGTGTTGGGACCCTTACTTTTCAATATATTTATAAATGATATAGGGTCTGGGATTAAAAGTACAATTTCAGTGTTTGCAGATGACACCAAGCTATGCAGTGGAATAACGTCCTTACAGGATGTCTCCAACCTACAAGCAGACCTCAATGCACTGTCTAATTGGGCGACTGTGTGGCAAATGAGCTTTAACCTCCTTAGCACTATTCCCGAGTGTGGCTCGGGGTGGATTTTCAGAACCAAGAGCGGTAACCCCGAGCCACACTCGGGCTTGCATCGCTGGATCCAGGCAGAGTTACTCACCTTGTCCCCTGGATCCAGCGATGTCCCCCGCAGTGTCTGCGGGCTGTGTCCGCCGCTCCGATGCCTCTGTGTGCCGGGCTCCATTCCCTGCGAGCGTCGCGTCGCACGGGGACGGAGACCGGCGGGAAATTCAAAAAGTGAAACACACACTATACATACAGTACACTGTAATCTTATAGATTACATTACTGTATGAAATCATTACACATCCCCTTTGTCCCTAGTGGTTTGCCCAGAGCCCTGCATGCACTTTTATATAATAAATGTCATTCTTTCTGCCTGGAAACATGAGAATGTCCATGGCAACCAAAAAGTGTCCCTTTACGTCAAAAGTGGTTTTTGATCAGCTAGAAAACACCGATAGTAAATAAGAATCATTTGCAGAATTGAGTGATGCTGATTTTTGGGGAAATTTATCATCAGAAACTGAAAGTGACGACAGCGACAATTCTGCAACTGAGCAAATTTCTGCGTTTTTGGTTTGATTACATTATTGAATACATTTTATTACTATTATATTATTATTTTTGATAATTATTTTTAGTTATTTATTATATTATAATTTTTTCATTTTTCAAACTTTTTCATACCCGGGATGTCTACTAGACTCTTGTTTGGACAGATTTAAGTGAGTTATTCCTAAGAATTACAGGCCTACAATATAAGACGCCAAATTTTCATGCAAAATAATTGTACCGCTTTCAGCAATAAATTCCAGACTCAGTCATACCGCCAGGGAGGTTAATATTGATAAATGTAAAGTTATGCATTTGGAGGCTAAGAATAAGCATGCATCGTACATACTAGGGGGAGTACAACTGGGGGAATCCATTGTGGAGAAGGATCTGGGGGTTTTAGTAGATCATAAGCTTAATTATGGCATGCAATGCCAATCTGCGGTTTCCAAAGCAAGCAAAATCCTTTCTTGTATTAAGAGAGAGGTATGGACTCCAGAGAGAGAGACATCATTTTGCCCCCCTGTACAAATCATTAGTAAGACCTCATCTGGAATATGCAGTTCAGTTTTAGGCACCAGTTCTCAAAAAGGATATCGGGGAACTGGAGAAAGTGCAGAGAAGGGCAATCAAACTAATAAGAGGCATGGAGGAGCTCATCTATGAGGAAAGATTAGAGGAACTGAATTTATTCTCTCTAGAGAAGAGGAGATTAAGAGGGTTTATAACATGTACAAATACATAAGTGGTCCATATAATGAACTTGGTGTTGAGTTATTTACTTTAACCGCTTGCCGACCGTCAATCGACAATTGACGGCGACAAGGTGGCGCTCCTGCGCAAATCGCCGCCATATGACGGCGGCTGCGAGATCGCGCCCAATGAGCGCGTCCGGGGAGGGCCAGGGAGCAGGTGCGGCGGCTTTGATTGCCGCCGGCCACCCGCGATGCCCCCCCCGGAGTGAAAGAACGGAGGTCCGTGTAAGTAAACACGGACCTCTGTTCTGTGAAGGGGGAAGGGCTGTGATCACAGCCTTCCTCTACACGGAAGGTGTGATCACTTCCCTTCCCCTGCTAGGGCAGTCCCCACACAGTTAGAACACGCCCAGGGAACACAGTTAACCCTTAGAGCGCCCCCTGCAAGTTAACCCCTTCACTGCCAATGGCATTTACACAGTAATCAGTGCATTTTTATAGCACTGACCGCTGTATAAATGCCGATGGTCCCAAAAAAGTGTCAAAATGGTCCGACATGTCCGCTGAAATATCGCAGTACCGCTAAAAATCCAAGATCACCGCCATTACTAGTAAAAAATAAAAAAAAAAATAAAAACCCCAGAAATTAATTCTCATCATCCGTAAAGGCAGCCACTTTTGCGCAAACCAATCAATAAACGCCGATTGTGATTTTTTTTTAATCACAAATATGAGGAAGAATATAAATCGGCCAAAACCGATTAAAAAAAATGTTTTTTTTATATTTTTTTGGGATTTGTATTTTAGCAAAAAGTAAGAAATGTGGGTTTTTTGCAAAATTGTCGCTCTTCTTTTGTTTATAGCGGCAATCAGAAATGATGCAGCAGTGATCAAATACCACCAAAAGAAAGCTCTATTTGTGGGAAAAAAAGGACGCAAATTTAGTTTGGGTACAATGTCGCACGACCGCGCAATTGTCAGTTAAAGCGATGCAGCGCCGAATCGCAAAAAGTGCTCTGGTCCTAAAGTGTGAAATCCTTCCGGGGCTGAAGTGGTTAAAAAATGCCTGGATTCTTTCCTTAATGTAAATCATATAACTGGGTACTAACATTTTTAGGTAAAGTTGATCCAGGGTGAATCCGATTGCCTCTCAGGGGATCAGGAAGGAATCTGCCCCCCCCCCCCCCCCGTAGCAAATTGGGTCATGCTTTGCTGGGGTTTTTTGCCTTCCTCTGGATGAACTGTGGGTGAAGGATTGTATATGGGATTGTATGGTTATATATAATTTTTCCGTTTTTTTTTCTTTTTTTTTTGGTTGAACTAGATGGACTTGTGTCTTTTTTCAAACTGACTAATTATGTAACTATGAAACGCTTTTTGGTGTGCTTTTTAGCACATACATACAGTACTGTACTGTACATCCAGTATCCATCTAAGTGGTAAGAAGAAAGTGCAGAGCAGTAATGCAGGTGACAAGAATGTGCAAGGTTAGTGCTCTCTCTCTTCATACTGTACGTTTTTAATTAAGTTTGTGAACCGAGGTACCACTGTATAGATTTCCTTTTAATTGGTTTTAATAGTTTATGATTTCGATTTTTTTTTAGGATTAGTTTATGTAATTTTGAATACATATAATGTGGCTATGATGTTTACTGTCATATTGTGTATATATACGTTTATTAATTTGTCTATTTCATTGAATATATATCTAGACGCATATGTGGGTTAGAAATATACAATTTTAAACATTTATGTTATTTCAATGGACAATTGCTCTTCAATTTGAGGATGTAGAACTTCAAAGGGCCCATACACTGCTAGACGCAAAGGCGGCATGCAAAACACGGCAAAACAAGCGTTTTTTTCAGCTGCCCCTGAACTCTCCTCTAGGTTATCTTATCAGTACATGTACACAGGGTCGTTTAAGATCGTTTCCAGGCAGTTGAGTTTAGAGGCTTTTTTTGGAATGCAAAAAAATGGGTTCATACGCCAGTTCAGAGGCATTTGAAACATCAAACAGCTTGTAGACGTTGCTAAACTTGGCTAAGCGTGGTAACTCCCGTCTAAGACCATTTCGTTTACAGGCATTTCCATTTAAAAAAAATAAATAATATTTTTTTTTTAAAACCGCTGCTAGAAGCGAACGCGGCAAAACTCGGCATGCAAAACGGGCGTTTTAGACGCCGATTTCAAGCTGTCAAGATAATACATTCAGGGGAGGTTCAAACAGCACCCCGATTGCTCTGGGATATTGAGATATCGTCAGATTCCTGGTCTATATGCCTCTGGGTGATGTTTATGTGTATAAGAACAAAGAGATCGGGATTGTGAAGGCATGCATAATTAAGCACACACAGGGTTAAGGTTCTTGATGTGTGCTGGCCTATATGAACGAGCAGTTGAGGAGTGTGGCTACGCCCTCTGATGAAGTCTCCTACGAAATGCATTAGGGTGTAACCATGCGATCGATCTGTACAGACGTGACTGTGCCTCTCAACCCGGGAACTACCCTGTTTGTTTCAACGGAAGGGTGGTGAGAGCTGCTCTCACAGTCTGATGTTATTAGAGGATATTACATGCTTTTGAATGTTTTAATCTTTGTAAGTGCAATGTATTAAGGGTGTTTTTATTGATTAAAATTGCCATAACAGTATTACGCTATGTGCGTGTCCCTTTCATGGTGGTGAGTTGATAAAGATGAAGAGTCTGACATTCAACAGACCGCAAGACAAAGTGATATTATCGTATAAGGCTTGGCTTTTGCTGTGATCTGGTGAGTCGTTACCCATAGGGGGGCTATCACAAAGTGTGGTGATGGGAACTGTGATTATCACAACAATCTCTGCCCATTAAACCCAGATTGGGAACAGACTCACAGCCTTTAGATCTATGGTGCGTTAAAGAAGGACTTTTTATATGTTGATCTGAATGTCGACCAATTATCGCTGCTAATGTTTGTATTTGCTTTTAGGAAGTTCCAACATACAGTATGTGTGGATCATTAGAGGCCCTCCAGGAGCCTCACCCTGCACGTTTATTTTTAAGCTCCTACACTATTGGGACAGCAATGTTGTCCTCAGGGAAGTGCATAATCAGGGTGAGCTACACTACGAGAATGCGAAGCTGCTGATATTCTCTGACTACTCTATCTAAACACAAATGCAAAGGAAATCGTTCAACTATGTACGTGCCAAACTGAGGGAGAAAGCCTTAAGTACAGCATGCTGTTTCCCGCCAAGCTGAGGGTTCAAGATGGTGAGGGCGTGCAATTTTTCACCTCTCCAAAGGATGCAGCCTCATGGGTGGAATCCCTACGCAGATGAGCCTCCTGCTTCCGCTGTAGTCTGTGCACTACCAGTTGCCTATTTGAGGTACGAAATGGCATGGCACATGATTAGCGGTGATGATTTCGGGGGGGACTATCAGCACCTACTGGAGTTTTACTACGAGGGCTATGCTGTCATCTTTCGATGACTATGCACTTACTGTAAGTTGCTAACTTTTCCCTGTCCTCCTTCTGACTATCCTCCTACCCCTCACTAGGGCTGCGGATATAGGAGTGTCCCCCCTCCAAGATTTCATCACTCAGTGCCTGTTACTGTTTACCTCATGGTTTCTTTCTGCACCCTATAGAGTTTACTATGCTCAGAGTTTCAGTGTTTTACCAAGTACTGTGCCCCCAGTTTACCGGGCGATCTACACAATGGCTCCTATAAGAATACCTACTCTAACTGTGGATACTTTCTGTTAGAGAGGTATTTGGAAGTAGTTGGTGCCTCTTGGTCATTTGCCTTCACGTACAGCTGTTGAATCGGCATAAACAGTGGGATGAAGACCCTCCTCAGTTTTGTGGGGTTGGGTGGAGTGAGGGGGGGGGTTCTTTTTGATTTAAGTTCAGGTATTCTTTTTTAGTTTATGTTTTATGAACAGCATTCTACCTTAATGTATGTATGATTGCTCTGAAAATAATGTTATGCTCCTGTGTATCTTCCATCTGGGTCTATATACAATGCCTTTCTCTATTTGTAGTACACTGGTTGACTGATCCTAATGATGTCCTCTCTTATATTCTTTCCTGGAACGTCAGGGGCTTAAACTCCCCTGTCAAACGATCATTAGTGCTTTAAATTATTAAAGCCCGTGTTCCTCACATGTGTGCTCCAGGAAACCCACTTAGTGGACAGCAGGGCCCTCAGTCCTAAGAAACCGTGGATTGGCCACCATTACCACTCCACATATTCAAATTTTGCAAGGGGTGTGAGTGTGTTAGTTCATAAATCTTATCTTGGACACAGATGAAAAATATATATTGCTTCATGTGCGGATTGAATGCCTAACACTGGTGGTGGTGGGCCTATACTTGCCATCGCCAGCCTTTGTTAAACTGCTCAATAGAATCACCGCCGACATTGCTAAATTTCCCACTGACAATGTGGTTATCTTGGGTAATTCTAATATGGTCCCTGATCCGGGCTTGGATAGACTAGAGGCTGAAGCCTCCCCCCTGCTCTAACCTTGCCATTTGGACTGAGACATACGGGATGACTGATGTGTGGAGATGGAAATACCTTCATTTGCGTATGCACACCTGTCACTCTGCCTCCCACAGAACATTCTCCCGGATTGACCTAGTTTTTTCGGGAGGGTCTTTCCTACCTGGAGTCCGGACCATTCAGATTTTGCCGAGGGGAATCTCTGACCATGCTCCGTTGACGCTCAGTTTGGACATATCCACTGCCCCCTCTGGTGATTGTCGAGAATTTGGATTTCTGATGATACAGTGGAATCCAGGTTTAAGACTCAATTACTCACATACTGGAGAGCTAACCCTGACTCAGCTCAAGATGGTGTTGTCTGGAATGCCTTTAAGGCGTTCACTCATGGCCATTACCAGACCATTATTGCAGATGTTCGGAGGGAAAGAAGGGCAGACTTATTTGCAAGAGAGATGGAGGCTAGGAATCAAGAGGCACTTTATGTCCGCACTCAGGACCCTCAACATTACTTGAGACTACAGGCCCTAACGTCTGATGTACTCCTCTTACAGACTGCACTGACAAAAAGAGGATGCTCCACCAGTCCCAAAGAATCTTTGAGCAGGGGAAAAGAATGGGAGGCTACTCGACTGGCTGTCTAAGGAATACACAATGGGGTTCAGTATATCCCAGATAGTTGATCAGGCACGGATCTGTCATTCCATCCCAAAGGATATCAACAACTGCTTTGCTTCCTTCTACCAGTCCCTCTACAATTCCCGTGTGTCCTACATGGATAGCAAGCTTTACTTTTACTTAAGTGATATAGACTTCCCTCTTGACTGAGGCCTATCGTGACAAACTGGATGCTCCCATTATTGTCAAAGAGGTGCAGAGGGCCCTAGGTTTACTTCAGTCAGGAAAGACCCCTGACCCGGAGGCGATTCTGGTGTATTCTACAAGGCTTATGCTGATGGCCTCATTCCTCGACTTCATTTGGTAGTGGCCAAGTCCTCATTAACGGAGTCTCCCCCCGTATCCATGATTGTAATACATAAACCGGGTAAAGAGCCTGTATTATGTTCTTCCTACAGCCCTATCTCCATAGTAAATGTGGATGCAAAGGTCCTCTCGAAGATCTTGACCCATCGTCTGAATACAGTCTTTACAGCACTGATCCATATGATTAGATGGGCTTCATGCCTGGCAGGGGTACGGATATGAATATCCGGAGACTCTACACTCATATGGCCTTGGCAGATTCTGGGGATGCTGGTGTTGTGGCCTCTCTGGACACCAAGAAGGCCTTCGACTCAGTGGGAGGTTCTCTCACGATTTGGGTTTGGCCCTTGTTTTGTTTCTTGGATAAAACTGTTCTACACTAAGCCACTCGCACGAGTTCCGACCAACGGTATTCTGTCGGATTACTTTCCACTGAGCGGGGGGACTCGTCAGGGATGCCCCTTGTCCCCATCTCTTTTTGCCTTGGCACTAGAGCCTCTGGCAATTCTTCTCAGAGCAGATACAGTTTATAAAGGTTAGAACGATAGAGGAGAAGATCTTACATTTACCTCTGTCTAGTACTGGCCTGGCACTCCGGAACTTCCAACTGTACTTTTGGACTGCAGTATTGGTCACAGTCTGATGGTGGTTCTCTCGGCCTAGACAGAATCTGACGGTGACCTTAGAGGCGGCCATTGTAGGCTCTTATGCGGCACTGAGTAACCTGGCCTTTCGGGGAGTCAGGGCGCACCCATTGGTGACAGTCCCGATGAAAACGGTAGTGCGGATGTGGACCCAAGCCCAGGCGATATTCAGAACTCCATCCCACATATCCCCACACACTCCCCTATGGAGAAATCCATCGCTTCAGCATCTCTACATAATCCCTGAGACGCAGGTATGGGACCAGAAAGGTATAACCACCTTAAAACCTATTGTGTCCCTTTGTAACCATGTGACAAACATACTCATTGCCCAGATCCATGGAATTTAGGTACCGGTAGCACAGAGAGATATGCTATGAGGGCTCAATTCCCTGAACCAATCATCCTGGAATCAGACCCTATAGAACGTCTGCTGTCTTCTAATGATAGGAAAACCCCTCTCATCCATTTACCTGCGTCTGTCGGTGGCATATTAGGCAAGGTTGATTTGTACGTTTGAGAGGTAGAAGGCCGACATTCCTGATCTCACAGAAGAAGACTGGGAGGATTGTGTATCTTCTTATGTCCCCTCTATAATATCAGCTAGGGACCGGCTTGTACAGTTGAAGTTTATTCATCATGTATACTACATGCACCAGAGAGTAGCTAACATATACCCACAAAGAGACCCCTGGTGCCCTAGGTGTGAAATTGAGAGCGGCTCCTGCTGCCATATGGTCTGGTCCTGCTTTAAACTTAACTCATACTGGAAGTCCGTGGTTGACACTCCTTAGTGACATTTATGATACTGTGGTCCCACTGGACCCTCAAGTTATCTTACTTAATAAGATGGAGGATATTGTGGGGGACAGGTATACAAAGTTATATCTTACTTTTGCATTGTTTTATGCTAGACAAGAAATCCTGTTACAGTGGAAGTTAGCCAATCCTTCTACTTGCTCTTCCTGGCGCTGGGCAGTTGACTCTGTTTTGCCGTTATATAAAATAACACACGCGAGCAGGAATTGTCCCAAAACATATGATAAAATATGGTCCTACTGGATTGATGCAGAGGGATAACGGTCTAGCAGCAAACTATAATTTATTTTATGTATATCGGAGGTGATGCTCTTGCTCCCCCCCCCCTCTATTTCACCCCTGGTTTTCCCCTTCCTACTCTCCTGCTCCTCACTCCCCCCTCTTCTAGCCCCCCATTACCTCCCCTCTTTCTCTTATCTAGATCTTCTGCATATCCATCCCTTGGTATAATCCAAGCTCACTATGGAGATTACGTGTATCTCATTTAGGGGTTCTAGCCTGAACCTGTATAGATATGGACTCATCTTCCCTATTACGCTCATGTATTATGTATTGTGGGATATTACTGTATACATGTTATTTCAAGGTCAATCTGTACATATATTCCTAGGGTTTTCTACTTAAAATCTGCTGTCTAATACCTTTTTTAGTTCACTGATTGTACTTGGAATGCTTTCATTATAATAAAAAAAAACTTTCTGTTAAAAAAACATTAGGGGGTCAATTTATTGTGGTGTTTTTATCTCTCTGCAAACCACGTCATCACTGCAGGTACTGCACATTGCACAAGCACATTGTGGCTCTCGCTTTCTCTCTCCCTTAAATGTAAGCTTCAGCTATTGAGCTCAGAAAATTGGCTTTATGTCAGTTAAATGTGGACTAAACATGTCTAAAATAAAGATGTGAAAAGGAGTCTAAAGCTGCAAACAGAAAAACATGAATAATTTGTGTACAAAATTTCACATAATAACCTGTTAAATATTTTAGTTTATAACATAATAGATAAAAATATAAAATAATAACTCTATGCATTCCCTCACAGGAACTGCTGAAGCTTACCTGGGAGGAACTATACCAAGTGGATAGTTGGCGACATGGGGTTTCCTCCTCTCACTGTTTTATTAACCTGCCTGCAGAGGTTTGGGTGACTATGCATGTTTGTGCCTATTAGGGAGGTAGGAGGCACTGACTACACCGACAGAAATTATAGTAAAATCTATTTCATTCTAACTAATATAAAGTTCAAATTGAATGCATCATATGTTCAGAGAAAGGTACTGAGCACCTGCTGAAAGACAGCAAGAGGTCACTCGTAGTTCCCAAGCCTCTGGTTGGTGGCCAGAACAAATAATGCATGTATACAAGAATTACACTTTCAAACGGGTCTCTGAACTAAACGTACCAGGTTCACATATTGGCAGTGATTTCCTCTTTGTATTTATTTCTTCCCACGCCCCTTCAGATCCGCATTGATACCGCACTAAAATTGGGATAGAAAAAAAATATTATTTGTTAAAACTTTATATATGGCAACCCACAACACTGCTCTAAAGCAGCCCATCAGTCCCACATCTCCTCTGGCTCTGTCTCTCTAAGTCAGGGATCTCCAAACTATGGCCCTCCAGCTGTTGGAACTACACATCCCAGGAGGCATTGTAAAACTCTGACATTCATAGACATGACTAGGCATGATGGGAATTGTAGTTCCTGAACAACTGGAGGGCCAAAGTTTAGAAACCCCTGCTCTAAGTAAATGCCGCACTCCATGATGTCAACAATTCCTTCAAACTTTGCTGCATGCAAGTAGAGGGAACACTCTACTCTATGATCTTTCTTATGCATGTCATATTTTTTACCAGGGCACACATCCCCCTTCCCCATCATTGGTGGTCACTGGCAATAAAATTCCAAATACAATCCTCTGACTTTGGTGGTCAGTGTCCCCATTAAACTCCGCCCCCCACCCCTGGTATCATCTACAATCTCAGCTTTCCTCTGCTGCAGCGGGAGGATATAATAATTTGATGAATTCACTAAATCCTCAATTTTTCATTCCTCTTGACAATACTACTAGAATGTTTACATCATCACAGTGAACACATGGCACAGAGCCATTCCAGCTAGCTCTGTGCCCTTAGCCAATGTTCTCTATGGTCACTGCCAGGTGGGCATAGTTAGTAAAATAACATACGGGTATGTCCAGCCATTTAGTTACTTTTAAGCTGCCTTTGCCCTGCCATTGTAACGGATTCCATAAAGTAAAGCACCCCTAATTAATAAGGCAGGGACAAACTGGTTTATACAATAGAATCGTATTGATGCAAGGTTATAGTAACCGATACCCAAACCATCAGTCTGTGTATGGGCAAGGGTGAGGATGGTCAGAAAGGGGAAAGTCAATAGGTGCTTCAGCAGCTGATAATCCTGGGATAGAGATCAACAGTCCAAAACGTAGGGCAAGCCTCCTCTGTGAAGCAGAAGAATTCTCCAGGGACATGTAGGAAAAGACAAAAGTAGAGACACCTTCTAAGTGTAAAACTGTAGACATTTAATAGACAAAGTGTAAAACGTTCCTCCTATGGATCTCCGAATGCCGGCTCAGCATGTGTGATGTATCAGGATGGAGGGCTGGAATGCATGTGGACCGCATCGGTGAGCGTGTGATGTCACCGGAAGTGGCCGCAACGCGTTTCTGAGCATGAACTCTGCTGAGGTGAGTGACAGGAGCACTCCTTTTTCAAGCTAGAAATGCAGGGGCAGGAGTGCTTTATAAAGGGAAGCTCACGTTGCCCATTAGCGACCCTTTATAAAGCACTCCTGCCCCTGCATCCCTAGCTTGAAAGGGGAGTGCACCTGTCACTCACATTGGCAGAGTGCATACAAGGAAACGCGTTGCTGTCACTTCCGGGTGACATCACACGATCTCCTCTGTGGTCCACGTGTGTTCCAGCCCTCCATCCTGATACATCATGCATGCTGAGTAGGCATTAGGCTCCCCCAGGACACAGGAGATCCATAGGAGAAACATAGGAACACTGCACTCCAACCCCATCAGACAACAAGCATGCCCAGAGACTCACCACTGTAAGAGATCCCAGATTAGCTTGTTTTTATATACCAAAATGTGAGTGGTTTTATACTTTGTCTATTAAATATCTACAGTTTTACACTTAGAAGTCACCTTTACTTTTGTCTTTTACCAGCTGGTTTATGAAGGAAAATTAAGATCTACATACTACCCCTACTGCTTGTTTTTCTGGATCTCCTGATCTACATTTGACCTATAGGTTTAATTGTTGGTAACATTTGCTTATGAATTTTCCATCAAACGCTGAGCTTGATTTGCACACATTTTTGACAGGTTTATGTTAATAGCTTCTTTTCTGAGTTTGCTTTGATAATTTGCACCCTCACTGGCCACATGAACTAGCGATGGGTGAATTGATTTTTGGATTTTCCAGAATATATGCAAGCACATCTGTCTAATATTTGTGAAAAACGTACACATGATGGAGTTGGATTGCCTAGATTTATGAATTGCATGATCCTGCTGAGATCGAACCAAATGGTGAATTGCTGATTCCTAATGTGATCATCATAGGTTAGTGGAGCTGTAGAATGGAGGTAATCACAATTGTCTTCATAATTATAGCTATAATTGCCCATATAAGTCTCACCTAGGTCATCTTTCATTATATAGAAAGATGTACAGTTGTACTGGATTATGGCATTGTATGTAGTCACATCATTAGTGGTCACAAAGGAGTAACTCCCACTCTCTAGAACATCTGGGGGTCCGCAGTCAACAACTATTAGGAACACAAAGGAACAAATTGTTAGCTGCCATGAGAAATCTTAGCCACGAGGTTAACTACAGAGTTGAAACATACAAATATTGAACATTTGTAAGGGACAAACATTCCAAAGAGGGCGACAATGCTTTTTCAAGAGTTCCACAGATGCTCCATCACCGTCCTGACTTTCAATCCCATTCCTTATCTTACAGAAAAGCCACAAGCCCGACATTCAGCTGGTTTGTTCCCAGCTCTATAGAAAGGCAAATTTCAGGTAGTCACCCTAGCTAGCTGATTGAGAAAAATAAATGTTTTCTGGAATGCATAACTAAGAAAAAAATGTCCTGTAATTCTAAAGCAGAACTCCAGGAACAAAGATTAGCATTGTATACAATTATTCAATAGATTTCGAAATGTAAAAACAAAATGTAAATTGAACTCACGTTCACATCTTGGTATTTGCTTATCCCATTGTCCATTAATTCCACACACTGCAGTGAAGGAGAGTATGTTTCTTCCATTCTATAAAGGAAAAGTCATACAATCAGTCCTATTGCGCTATAGTGTTTTAAAAGTTGCAAATATTGGGGTGGTTCTATGTAAATATGAGATAAAAGTCAAATCATTTTCAGAGAATATTCCTTTTTACCAAGAATGTCATTTTTATTTTTTATTTTTCCTCATTATTAGCTGTGTTAAGTAGAGCAGGACAGGGTTCAGTCCTACTTTATCAATTCACAGATCTCCTGCTGGTGCCAGGTAAGTTGTACATAAAGCTTGGCTCTATTCTATCACCACTTCTTGTGCACTAGTGGCTTGGAAGAGTTTGGTACCTGTTTGAAGGGGTGCCCCTTTTCTGGGTTGATGATGGATATATGCATTGGTATCACCTAGGGTTACTATTGGTATCAGTGCCGATACTAGGCATTTGCACGGGTATCGGTACTCGTGCAAATGCACCGATACCCAAGACTGATACCTTCTGACTTGGTACTTTCGACTGTCAGCAGGATTTCCCCGCTAACAGCTGAAATGTAAAGATACAAATGTCGGCAATTATTGGTTGTTAAGGAGCAGGGCCGCCGAGTCCTTAACAACCAAGGACAGGGCCAAAAAAGGTGGGAGGGATCAACATCATACTTTTTGCAGGATGGGGGGGGAACTTGCACTATACCAGAAACAGTACAGGGGAGAAGGAGGGTGATTGGCATGGTACAAGGTGACTGGCAATGTACCAGGGACGAAAGGGCAGCAGTGGACTGGCACCATACCAGGGGAGGGAAGCTAAGGAGGGTCTGAAACCACATCATGGGTGGGAGGACAAGGGGACTGGCAAGATACCGGGGGCAGGAGAAGATGGGCAATTGGCACCAAACCAGGGGCAGGAGAATGGGGGGGGGATTGTTTTAACCTTCTGAGTGTATTTCATACTTTTTATACAATAAATTGCCTCATACTGCACTTAGATGGTGCTGCTCTCTCTGTCCTTTGTGTTCCCAGAGTCCCTTCTAGTCCCTTTCACGCTGATTGGTTTCCTATCAGAAGTGAAGACAAAACCGTAAATCAGAGGAAAGCTCTCAAAATTGAGTGAAATACCTTTTAGACATTTGTCTCCAAAACGTGTCCCCATTTGAAGATTTCTCCTCTATTTCTGTTTTAATGACAACACAAATTTTCGGATTTTCTGTCATGTTCAGTCCCAGAGACAATGGTCACCAGGACAAATAGAGAGGGTAAATCTCACTTGTATTAAAACCCTGACAGAGGTTCTACACTCTACCCAAAACCTTCAAAAAGGGTTGGGCTTTGGATACTCCACATAAACTGCCCTACTAAAACTCACTATCGATTTACTAACTGCTAAAACCAAATGGCCCCTACTCCATACTCCTACAACTAGACCTCTCTGCGGCCTTTGATACTGTTGACTATAAACTCCACTCCCTTGGCCTCCAAGATTCTGGTTCTATTCCTACCTATCACATTGCTACTTCAGTGTTACCTACAACTCTGTTTCCTATTTCTGTAGAGGTCCCCCAAGGCTCCGTTCTTGGTCCCCTTCTCTGCTCTATCTATACCTCCTCCCTTGGTCACTTAATAACTTCCCACAGCTTCCAATACCATCTCTGCACCAATGACACCCAAATCTATCTCTCTACTCTCTAAACCAAGTTGATAATATTCCCCCCCCCCCCCTTTTCAATGAAGGTCAATAATGCAACCATCAATCTCTCCCCTTATGCTGGAGTACTAGGTGTAATCCTAGACTCTAACCTGTTCTTTCATCCCCAAATCCAATTGTAGTCTAAAGCTTGTAGACCTCACCTCTGTAACATCTCTAAAATATGCCCCTTTTTAACTAATGAAACCACCAAACTCCTCAGTCACTCCCTTCTTAACTCTCGTCTTGACTATTACAACTCCCTTCTCATAGGCCTACATCTCCATAGGCTACCCCTTCTTCAGTCTGTTATGAATGCTGCTGCCAGACTCATCTACCTTACTAACCACTCAGTGTCTGCCACCCCTCTCCGCCAATCCCTACACTGGCTTACGATTGCCCAGCGAATTAAATTCAAAATACTAACAACAACATATAAAGCCATCCACAATTCTGCCCTGAGCTACATCACCAATCTTGTCCCCAAATATCACCCAAACCGTCCTCTCCGCTCTTCTCAAGACCTCCTACTCATAAACTTCCTTGTCTCCTTCTCCCATGCTCGTCTCCAGGACTTCTCCAGAGCCTCTCCCAACCTCTTGAGCTCTCTACCTCAATCTGTTCGGCCATCTCCTTCTATGGCTGCCTTTAGGCGATCCCTTAAAACTCATCTATTCAGGGAAGCCTATCACGCTTCCAATTAATCTTTTATCACTTCGATCAGTTCATCCCCCACAGTTACGTCTTGTACCACATGCCCCACCCTATTAGATTGTAAGCACTTATGAGCAGGGCCCTCTTGTATTTTATTGTATTGTAACTGTACTGTCTCACTTTTATATTTTGCTGCCTAAACTGTTGGCCCTATATAAATACTGCAAGATAATAATAAGTACCACTTGTATTTATCATTTGTAAATGCATGCAAATTATTTCTAAAAGATTTATTTTTTCATGAATTAAAATGTAATTAATTCATTAATTCAATTATGTTACTCTAAATATTATTTTTCAATATGTGTGTTCACATACTGTATGTGTATTTTATAAATCGTAGTCTCTATAATTTTCCAGTCTTCCTCCATCTGAAGTACCTGGATGAATCTGCCAGTCACCTTTCTTCTAAACTGACCACACAAAGCATATATGTTGATCTGTGGTAGCGTGGTCAGTTTTCATCCTTTGGCTGGTTATTCAGAGGTACAGGACACTGTTCAGACACATAGCATGCTTGTATTGAGTATTTTGTTCAGCCACCACATCTCCGGCCAATCACTGCCTCCCTCCGGCACACACCCCCTCCCAATCACAGCCTGCCTCTGGCATACACAGCCCCTCCCAATCACAGCCTGCCTACGGTGCACACACCCTCCCAATCACAGCCTGCCTCTTCAACATGCCCCCTGCTCAAGCACAACTACCGTAGCATCTTGCTCAGGCTTCACAGATTATAAAATACAGGCACACTGTGGGTCTGCACAGTGTTCTGCAACCCCACCCCCCACTATCAGGATGAAGAGATGCATGGTCACATGACAGAATTTTTTTGACATTGTAAAAAAGGTAATAAAGATCATTCTAAGCAAATGCAGTTATGCTATCTGCATTGTTAAAACTGTGTTAGAAATTGTCTACTATGTTGCATGTTTAACCATAATTCTAAGTTGGAATAACACATAAGTTACCAGACTTTCATGTACCAATTTCTTATTGTATTTATTTTATAGACACTAACATGGTGTGGGGGGTTGGGAGGGCGTCAATGTCTTCTCTGCTTCTTTTGGGTGTTTCTAAGTATTTTTACTTACTTTTTGCTTCTGGGTACTTCTGGGTGCCTCTGAGTGCCTATGAGTACTTCTGGGTGCCTTTGAGTGCCTAAGGGTACTTCTAGGTACCTTTGAGTGCCTATGAGTACTTCTGAGTGCCTTTGAGTGACTATGGGTACTTCTAGGTGCCTTTGAGTGCTTATGGGTACTTCTGGGTGCCTTTGAGTGCCTATAGGTGCTTCTGGGTGCCTTTGCGTGCCTATGGGTGCTTCTGAGTGCCTCTGGGTACTTCTGAGCCTGTTTGAATATTCCTAAAAATGTCTGAATGTTTCTGAATATTTATGAATATTTTTGAATATTTGTGAATGTCTTGGGCTAACTTAGATGTTGACGCATTTAGGCTCCATGCACACTGTAGCTGATGAATGACTGTTTTTGGTCGTTTGTGCGTTTTTTTTAACAGCCCAAAATGGCCCTTTATGTTATCCTATGTGTCCATGCACACCTGGACGTTTATTGTCGTTTAACAGCAGTGGCATTTTTGGGCTGTTATCTGAACGCCCTGAATTGGCATTCAAGAGTCGTTTTTCTGACCATAAAAAATGCTGGACGCCAATAAATATAAAACAAACGTCCGTTTATCGGCATCCAGCGTTTTTTGCACTCAATGGAAGCTAATGAAGTTAAAAGAAAAACTCTCAAAAACGCAGACGCCGATAAACGCGAATAAACGCTATTGCAAAACGCAGCGTTTTTCTGACAGAAATCGGACGTCCAAAACGACTATATGGAGCTACCAGTGTGCATGGAGCCTTAGTGTATTGATGCTGTTACTCTTTGGAACTGTGTTTTTATTTAGGTTTTTGTTGGTTTTTGTTTGTTTGTTATGTATGACATTTTTTTTTCAAAAATAAAATCTGAGTAAAAAAGAAAAAAATGTCTTCTCTGCAGCAAAATGCATTGGCCTGTACTACAAGAATTCACCAAAATGTCATCTCTGCTTACAGGGCTAGCTGGTCATTTACTGCTGCATGAAGTGACCGCATTGCTGCCTTGTCTCTATGGCTGTTGGTCGCTAATGTTTTATGATGTAAATGTGAACAGGTCAGTCAGCGGTCTGCTATATTTAACTCTTTACCAGCCACTAGGGATCTCTGTATCTTACCCTAATCATAGGTGTGCAGCAGCCAAATCTAATTTGGTGAACATCCCCCTTTATGTGATGTACAGGGATTTGAAGAATGGCAAACCATAAAAACTGTTATTTTCTGCACGGTATCTAGACATAGCACAGAGGAGAGTTGGGACTATCAATAAAACCGACAAAGAGGGGCAGTCACACAGCAACCATAGACAAAAAAAGTGTCACGATAATGGAGGCAGTGTAACAGATTTATAATAACTGGATCAAAAGTGGAGCTGTAGCACATGGCAACCAATCAGCTTTCTTGCTTAAGTTTGCTAGAGAAATTAAAAATGAAGAGTGATTGGTTGCTGTTAGCAAGCACTCCACCCGGTTTTCTTTGTATCATCTTTAACCACTTCAGCCCCGGAAGGATTTACCCCCTTCCTGACCAGAACACTTTTTGCGATTCGGCACTGCGTCCCTTTGGATGACAATTGTGTGGTCGAGTGACATTGTACCCAAACAAAATTGACGTCCTTTTTTTCCCACAAATAGATCTTTCTTTTGGTGGTATTTGATCACCTCTGCAGTTTTTATTTTTTGTGCTATAAACAAAAAAAAGGGCATCAATTTTGAAAAAAAAATATATACTGTATGTTTTACTTTTTGCTATAATACATATCCAAAAAAATGTAAAAAAAACTTCTTCCTCAGTTTAGGCCGATATATATTCTTCTACATATGTTTGGTAAAAAAAATTGCAATAAGCGTATATTGATTGGTTTGCGCAAACGTTATAGCGTCAGTAAACTATGGGAATAGATTTATGGCATTTTTATTATCATTATTATTTTTTTTTTTACTAATAATGGTGGCGATCTGTGATTTTTAGCAGGACTGCGACATTGCGGCGGACAAATCGGACAATTTTGACACTTTTTTGGGACCATCGACATTTATACAGCGATCAGAGCTATAAATAGCCACTGATTACTGTGTAAATGTCACTGGCAGGGAAGGGGTTAACACTAAGTGGGCGATCAAGGGGTTAACTGTGTTCCCTCTGTGGTGTTTCTAACTGTATGGGGGCTGGGCTCTCTCAAGGAGGAGAGAAATCGGTGTTCCCGATCACTGGGAACAGACGATCTCTCTCAACTCCCCTGTCTGAATGGGGATTTGTGTGTTTACACACGCAGATCCCCGTTCTGCAGTGTCCCGGAAGCAATCGCGGGTGGCCGGCGGACAACAAGTCCGCCCGACCCGCTGATTGGCTCCCCTGCTAGCCAGTGGGCGTGCTCGTGCTTGTGCGCTCACACCACATGTTCCTGTGAGCGACGTACAGTTACGGTGATTCACAGGAACGAGCCAACCTGCTGCCGTATAATGACAGCAGCAAGTGGTTAAAGTGTAACTAAAGGCAATACTTTTTTTTTGTGTTGGAGAGGGATTAGTACTCCTGTCAGTTTTTATCGCTGTCTGTGCTCCCATTAGGGAGATTCACTCTCTCTATTTGTCCTGTTTATCATTATCATTGAAATAAAAGAAAATCACAAATTTTGGGTTGTCCCCGGAAAAGTAAAAGAGCGGAAATACTCCAATGGGGACACTAGTTCTGGTGACCTGAGGGCCCCAAGGAACTCCCTTATTTTGCATGGATTTCTTTCCACTTCCTGTTTGGCTATGGGACAGAACGTGAATGCAAAACTACTCAGTGGGACACAGATGGCAAAAAATAATCTGACAGAGGTATATAGTTTTGCCTATACTGTAGTTCTACTTTGAAGCTCAACTCCAGCTTCCTCATTTACAAAAATGGTCAACTTCAATTATTCATTATACTTTGCTCCCCCAAGAACTGTCCCTCTGTCATCACATCCAATGCAGAGCTATGGACCCTATATCGGTTTTGATGGCATCATGACCTTGAACCACTGAAGCATAGGGGGGAAGACACTGTGGGGACCAGTCTAGCAGCATGGAGGATCATATAAGCAAATCTTTAACCAGTTGCCGACTGCGCTATAGCCGAATGACAGCTACATCACAGTCGTCCAGGTCTGGGGTGGCATCTATTGACGTCCTTTCAGAACCACACCTGCTGCTGTGCGCACCAGGTGCACTTGGTGAACGATGTGTCCTTCGGACACAGATGATCACAGATCAGAGTAAAGAGTCCAATCACAGCTGATCGCGATATAAACACAATTGCTGGTTAGAGAGGAGAGAGCTAGTAACCGACAAGTGTGAAAGGGGACACCTACACTGATAATCAGGACACTGATAATCGGTGTCCTGATTATTAGTGCAGCCCCAACAGTGCCCATTAGTCCTGCCAATCAGTGCCTGTCAATGCTGCCAATCAGTGCCCATTAGTGCTGCCAGTCAGTGCCGCCTAACAGTGACCATCAGTGCCGCTTATCAGTGCCACATATCAGTGCAGCCTCATCAGTGCCTCCTCATCAATGCCCATCGCAGCCTATCAGTGCTGCCTATCAGTGCCCATCAGTGCTACCTATCAATGCCCATCAGTGAAGGAGAAAAATTCCTGAAACAGAAACTATAAAAAAAGTTTTTTTTTTTTTTTCAAAGTGTTTGGTCTTTTTTCGTTTGTTTAGCAAAAAAAAAAAAAAAAACCCCAAGTGGTGATTAAATACCACCAAAAGAAAGCTCTATTTATGTGAAAAAAATATATAACAATTTAATTTGGGTACAGTGTTGCATGACCGCGCAATTGTCATAACGGTACTAAAGTTTGCAAAGAAAAAAAAACAACTTTTCTGTTGCAAGTTAGTGCCATAATGAGCTAGTATGCACCACATACTAGCACATAATAAAAGACTTACCTGAAAACAAAGGCCTTGAAGCGCATGCTGTCACCGCTGACAGGGCTTCCATCTTCACCCAGTCTTTCTTCGAGGCTCGCAAGCTCCAACCGTTTAAATGGCCGAGCCCCAATGATGTCACTCCTGCACCCGTCCATTCAGATCCCAGTGCGCATGCACTGGTGATGTCACCGGCTGCTACAAATGGGAATATCTCCTAAACGATGCATGTTTAGGAGATATTCCTTGTACCGACAGGTAAGCCTTATTATAAGTCCCCTAGACCTAAATGACCAATTAACTCCTGCGTTGGGGGCACAGCCCCACTGCAAGAAATAATTTATATTTTTTTCTGGAGTTGGGCTTTAATGCAAATTGTTAAAACATTTTAGATTTCTTGTTTGTGCTGACTACCTGGTGTTTTTTGTATTGTTCTACCCAGCCCATGTTCACTGTGATGGAACACTTGTTACCCCACTTGGGTGCTTCCACCTAACATTACCTCCTGCCCTCCAAACTGTGCCAGCAGACCGAGAGCTAATACCAGCCCTTTTACCCCAAACATCGTACACAGACAAGATGTTGAGGAAGAACCAAAGGAATGACTGTTTATTGTACAGAAATACAGGTTTTAATACACTACAAAAGCAGGTCAGTCACCACATGAACAGTAAAACCAAATATGCACCCAAAACATCATACAAAGGTTAGATACGAACTAAAGTTCACACAAGGCTAATCACATCATAAGAACCTCCAAGAGTTAGCCAAATTAGCCAACAGACGGAAACAATAGGTGACTCAATTATCTTAATTAACTGGCTCCCGCTGCTGTCAATCAAATACAATGACACGAGAGCCGGAGGTGGGGCCGAGTCCTGCTGTCTGTGTCAATGGACGCAGCAGCAGGACTCTGGAGCGCGGCCGCATGAGTGCCCCCTGGGAAAGCGCTCCTCCAAGGGGGCACCCGGTGAAGAGGAGGAGTCAGGAGCACCCACAAAAGGAGGAACGGGGCCGCTCTGTGCAAAACCGTTGCACAGAGCAGGTAAGTATAACATGTTTATTTTTTATTTTTTAAAAACTATCCTTTAGTATCACTTCAACATATAACACCTTAAACAGATTATATCAGGAGACCCCAGAGTCAGGTTGCTTTGAGCTGATCATATTAACATCTGCTGTGAGTCTCACAGTCTAAAGCAGTCATTGTTGGTTTGGGCATAGGGGCCCCCAAATATGTACCTCAGTCCTCCAGTTCCCAGAGTCTGTGTGTTTTGGAGAGACATGGACTTGAATCCAAAGCAAGACCACTCCAAGGGCCCCCAGGCACACACCTCCCAAAAAGTAGCGCTCTCTAAAAAGCCAGGGCCCATAGTCAGTAGACAAGAGGCCACTAGACATGTGCAGTTCGTTTAGTTCCAAATATATATACCTGACAAATTTTTTGTTATTTGGAGATTCGGACATGTACGAATTACAGTATAAACGAAAGTCGTCCAAATTTCCAAATAACGAAAGGCATTTCATTCGAATTTCCAAAATTTAAATTGAAATTGAATCGAATTTTACATCACATTCCATTTGAATTCAAACTGTAAACATATTTCTGAAATCAAAGACTGTGTGGGTTATTAGAGTACCATTTCGAAATAATGCTGTTTTAGTTAAGCCAAAGGTTATTTAAAGAGTCATTGTAATTATTATGACGATTTTTCTTTTGTTTGTTCACTTTGCCGCATTCGAATTGAATAAAAATCAAAAATTTTCAATTCAAACGGTGCAAAATGTATCAATTCGAATGTTTCGATTTGAAAAAAATCGGTAAATTAGAAGAAAATTTGAAAAAGGCATAAAACGAATTTCGAATACGAATCCTGAATACGAATTGAACGAAACAATCAAATTTAACTTAAATAAATAACTAACTTAACGGTTCTACATGAAACGAAATAAAACTATTTTTTTCCTCTAGCCACGCTGTACGACGCTGTACCCAAACAAAATTGACGTCCTTTTTTTCCCACAAATAGAGCTTTCTTTTGGTGGTATTTGATCACCTCTGCGGTTTTTATTTTTTGCTAGAAACAAAAAAATACCAACAATTTTGAAAAAAAACCAATATTTTTTACTTTTTGCTATAATAAATATCCAAAAAAAAAAAAATTCTAATCAGTTTAGGACGATATGTATTCTACATATTTTTTCGTAAAAAAAAAAATCGCAATAAGCGTAAAGTGATTGGTTTGCACAAAAGCTATCGCGTCTACAAAATAAGGGATAGATTTATGGACTTTTATTTTTATTTTTTTACCGGTAATGGCGGTGATCTGCGATTTTTAGCGGGACTGCGACATTGCGTTGGACAAACCTGACCCAAAGTGACACATTTTTTGGACCAGTGACATTATTACATTGATCAGTGCTATAAAAATGCACTGATTAATGTGTAAATGACAATGGCAGGGAAGGGGTTAACACTAGGGACGATCAAGGGGTTAACTGGTTCCCCTGGGTGTGTTCTAACTGTAAGGGGGATGGGCTGCCTAGGACATGACAGAGATCGTTGTTCCTGATCACTGGGAACAGAGGATCTCTGGCATGCCCCCTGTCAGAACAGGGATCTGCCTTGTTTACATAGGCAGATCCCCATTCTGCCTCTGTACACCGCGAGTCCGCAGGACCCGTGTGCACGCTCTCGCGGTGTGCAGCGGGTGCCCGCACACCCGCAGTAACCCATGCATTCATGCCCGTATGGGTACGGCGGTTTGCGCAGGAGAGCGAACCTGCCGCCGTACATGTACAATGGCTGGTCGGCAACTGGTTAACCAAATTAATAATGAATCTAAACAAAACAAAACTAATTTTTTTGTCATGCACACATCTAGAAGCCACCCTGCAATCCCCCCAAAAGCCCTTGTCATGTTTGGGTCTGTCACATACAGGGGCGTAACAATAGGGGTTGCTGAGGTTGCGATTGCAACTGGGCCCGATGCTCCAAGGGGCCCGTGTGCCTCCCTTGTTCACTTGGATAGGAGGGATGGCGGGGGTGGCATTTAGAGGAAACAATCTCCTTCATTTTCCTCCTAATGGAGGAGATTGGTTCCTCTATATGCTGCCCCCGCCATCCCTCCTATCCAGTTTAGTTGTCTTATGCTGTTCCCAGGGTCCCTGTGAGCTTCCATGGCCCCCCCCCCACAGGGCTGCTGTCTTCCCCCCTCCTCTCTCCTGCCAGCTGCTGTAGAAGATGTGTCATGATGGAGAGATGGGAACGGGTTGGTAAATTTGTCATTTACCGGCTGCTTCCATTTCTGAATGGACAGTCAGTGATTGGTACCAATTGGTTCACCCATAACTGAAGCATAGTAAACTTTTTTTTACTATACTTCCATTTCTGAATGAATGGGAGGCTCGGTACACAACTATTCCTGTCCATTCATTCAGTGCAGCTGAGGCTACACAGATGGAGATTGAGAGCTGAGGTTTTTGTTTAGAGCCCCGATATCTCATCAAAGCCCCCCAACAGAGCTCCTAAAATAAATTGTAAAAAATAATAAAAATGGAATTGTAAAAGAAATAAAATGAAATGGTAAAAAAATAATAAAATTAAAATAAAAATTAAAAACTACTGACACCAGTGAGGGAACTATCAGGATTAGAAAGGTTGCAATTGCGACCGGGCCCTGGCATTTCACCACCATGGGGAGGCCCGAAGATGGCAGAAAGGGGGCCCGCTGCAGAACTTGTGAAAGGGTGCCACTGTGGGACCATAATAAAGGGACCCGTGATAGGAGTAAAGGGCCCCAGGATCAGCGAGAAAGAAAGAGGGAAGGGCCCTGGCCAGGGGGCCCTTCATAATTTCTTGCACTGGGGCCCTGAAGGTTCTAGTTATGCCTCTGGTCACATCACCTTTTGCTGGTTATAAACTGATCTATGCAGTTGCCATTTTTACTAGACAGGGCAGAAATTAGGCTTACGTGACCACTAAAGGTACCCACCTCTATGAGCGTGTATCCTCTTTCGCAAGTAAGTGTCAAGCGATCCTTCACAACGTACGTTTTCTTTACAGGCGTAAAATATCCTCTGGGTGGCAGCACAGGATCGGGACATGGAAGAGCTAATCGCGGAGAAAGAAATAAAAAGTGATTTTCCACCCTTGAGTTAACCAGCTACAATGCGCCAAGCAGATCTGTCCTTTGCTTAGTGAATAGATGAGTTATCAGCCCCATTCAAAGAAACAAGAATATCTTAACACAAATGTAATTATTGGATTAGAAGCCCCTCTGTCTGCTCCTGACCTTGGAGCATTTCTAACAGAGAAAGGAGCCAGATACTTATCATTAATTACAGCCCAGTGGGCTGGAGAGCTGCCAGGAAGCGTGGCCTGCCAGTTAAGTGAATTACACGGATTGCACGGGGCCTCTGAAAAATCTCTTTATCCAACCCAAGAAAAATATAATATAACCAGTGTGTTAACAGCAGCCAGAAACCCTCATAAATCATGGAGGTGGGTGTAGTAGAGTGCAGCTTCTGTTCTCACTTTTCACCGCTTTGTAGTTGATTTCAATTAAATCTACAAAGTTTCACATCAACAAATTAAAAATATAGCAGCTTTCCATGTGCTCATCCTTTTTTAGACATATTTTATGATAACAGATATTTTTTTTAATTCCTCACATGTTTATATAAATATTCAATGATTCTAGGGCCATGTGGCCAAAATAAATACGAAAAAAGGAGTTGACTTTGTAGCATGCACTAGAGCAGTGATCTCCAAACTGTGGCCCTGGGGCTGGATGTGGCCCTTTGCTTGCCTTTGTCCAGCCCTTCAGGCATTATTCCTGCTACTGACACCAACATTGGGGAAAAATACCTGCCACTGACACCAACAATGTAGCACTATTCCTCCCATTGATACCAATGATGGGACACTATTCCTCCCATTGATACCAATGATGGGACACTATTCCTCCCATTGATACCAATGATGGGACACTATTCCTCCCATTGATACCAATGATGGGGCACTATTCCTTCCACTGATACCAATGATGTGGCACTATACTTCCCACTGATACCAATGATGGGGCACAATTACTCCCACTGATACCAATGATGGGGCACTGTTCCTCCCACTGATACCAATGATGGGGCACTATTCCTCCCACTGATACCAATGACGGGGCACTATTCCTCCCACTGATATTAATGATGGGACACTATTCCTTCCACTGATACCAATGACGGGGCACTATTCCTCCCACTGATATTAATGATGGGACACTATTCCTCCCACTGATACCAATGATGGGGCACTATTCCTCCCACTGATACCAATGATGGAGCACTATTCCTCCCATTGATACCAATGATGGGGCACTATTCCTCCCACTGATACCAATAATGGAGCACTATTCCTCCCGTTGATACCAATGATGGGGCACTATACCTCCCACTGATACCAATGATGGGACACCATTACTCCCACTGATACCAATGATGGGACATTATTCCTCCCACTGATACCAAAGATGGGGCACTATTCCTCCCACTGATACCAATGATGGGACACTATTCCTCCCACTGATACCAATGATGGGACACTATTCCTCCCACTGATACCAATGATGGGGCACTATTCCTGCCACTGATACCAATGATGGGGCACTATTCCTCCCACTGATACCAATGACGGGGCACTATACCTCCCAGTGACACCAACTCTATCTACCCTAATACCAAACATCAGGCATTGTTTACTCCCACTGGCCACGGTCCGGCCCCCTAAAGTCTGAAGGCCAGTAAACTGGCCCTTTGTTTACAAAGATTGGAGATCCCTGCACTAGAGATTGGCATTGCTGTGATCTGTGTATCATAACATCAGGGCTGGTGCAAGGATCTTTGACCCCCTAGGCGAAACCTCATTTTGCCGCCCCCCCTGGGCTCCACCCCCTTTCCCCTGCCCAGCCTGATCAGCGCCAATCAAATGCAGCCTAATCAGCACCAATCAAATGAAGCCTCACCAGTGCCCATCAAATACAGCCTCACGGGGGTTGGGGGCGGGGGGCGGGGGGTATTTTGCAGATCAGTCAATATTTCTATATACATTTGAAAATGGCATGTGATAATACAATCCCATTATCTCAGTCAGACTGTGTCAGTTTTTACATGAATCAATGCAGAGCAGCCAGTGACAGATCAACAGTGGCCAGGCGCCCCTAGGCGGCAGTGCGCCCTAGGCGGCCGCCTACTTTGCCTAGTGGTAGAGCCAGCCCTGCATAACATTAGCTATAGCTATGTACACATGTACATTGGTGCAGGAAAGCAATCTGATGCCAAGTTGTTTTTCCAATATTCATCATCAGTCCAGAGATTTCCTCTGCAGTATTTTTCCTCCCATTAGGTGTCCTTAGTCTGATGGCCACTTCATCTGACCCCATGTCATCCTGGACCTGTCCCCAGCCTGCGACTGGACAGTGAAAGAAGAAGCAGCACAGTAATGAGCTCATCTCTCTGCCACTCAGCTTTCTCTTCCCATCAGCATGTGCCTTGTAAATACATGAACCGATTGGCTCCTTGTACTGTGTCTCATTCTCACACTCCGGCCCTGCTGTACAGGACTACATGATGCTGATATCATAATCATTTACTGCTTGCATCTAATAAAATAAATGTGTTAAAGTAGAAGAAAAGCCTAAAACAAACTATTCTTAAAAATGTTTCCTAGTCTCCTTCTATCTATCCTGCATATCCCATTTACTTACTTTTTTTTTTATTTTGTCTGGTCACGTGATCATGCAGCTCCGTCTCTCCTGTGTAAGACTGTAGGTGAGCATAGGACAGTTCTGAATCAACTGTGAATGATATTTGAGGCCAAGGGGTTTCAATTGTTTCACCCAAAACTCATACATTTTCCCATTTGAATTCAATCAAAAATGTATAAATTATGGACAAAAGTTGTGTGAATCTTGGGTGGAAACATGGATAAATGGACCCCAAGTCTGGGAAGTGTGGAGATTGGTGGAGGAACTCACTGCAATAGATTCAGACACAGCCTGTCCACATCACACTCCATGTTAAATGAATATTTTTGGTGTATTTTATGTTTAAACCATTAATCAGCGTTCTCACCCTTTACTGTATACTGAAGGTTCCAGCCCGTGTGAAATCCTGATCCATCTGTTGTGAACACAATATCCACTTTATTACTCCTTGTGTCGATCTCTGGTGGTAGTGACTCTCCACACAGCACAGCAATTTCTTTCCCTTTGGCTGTAACCTGTAAGATGCAGGAAAAACATGATTGCCTTTAACCCCAAGTAGCATGTAAAATCAATGAATTAAATGTTATGCTCTCCAGTAAACATTGTGATTGTGCTAAAGTCACTGGGTTTACCTTTATGCCCGCTGAACAGTATCCCCTACCCTCCTGCAGTTGCAGATCTGACAACACCTAGGAAGAAGAAGGCTGCAGCTTATCTCGGCTCTAAGCACTTGACTGAGACAAATAGCAGTAAGAGGAATTCACAGGGAAGGGAGACCTGTTTGCTTCTGAATTCCCTCGTCCCTTCCCTTGCTTGTCTTTGGATAAAGATCAGAGCCAAGACAAGCTGTCATTATGAAGCAGCCATCTCCTTCCTAGCTGTTGTCAGATTTGCTAAGGCAAGAGGAAAGGGGGTACTGTTCTGACCTAATAGCGGGGGTTAGGAAGCACCAAGCAACATGGGACGGAGTAGTACGTGTACTTTGTCCCATAGAGGGCAGAACAGTAAAATATATAATGACAGTTCTTCTTTAAATACATAAGGATAAAAAATGCTCCTTGATGGACTGAAAGCACCAGCTTATCACATGTGAAAACCTGCAGTTTTTAAAATGAAAGAGAATGATTTGGGTTTAGTATTAAATCTCTGGAAGGCAAACCAAAGAAAAATAAGCATCACATACGCCAACTAAGAGGCACTTCTATGTGTCTGCCAACTGCCTTGGATCCCCCAAATGGCATTCTGCCCCTTTCCACCAAATGTACCTTTCTATTGGTCCATTATGGTAATGAGTAGCCTTAGAAAAGAGTTGGGGCTGGTGCCACTGACTTGAAAACTTGATCAGCTATATGTATTATAGAGCTCTTTGGGCTTTGGGTGTCCAGGGATGCCATGCTGCAGATCTAAGCTGTGTTTTTTTTTCTGCCTTCAATGCCTACCCCAGGTAATCTTAATATGAAATTTAGGACTGTTACCTCATGTTACTGTGGTGAATATTTAGTATGCACATGACTAATTTGTGACTGTGGTCTGCATGACTGGGCAGAGATAGTTTGATGGGTGAAGTTTGGAACACCTAGTGTCCAAAGATACATTTAACATAATGTGTTGGTTGGATGTCACACCACTTCCTCAAACTCAATCTTTCTAAAACTGAGCTCATAGTATTCCCCCTTGCCCATGCCCCTGCTCATGCCCCGTCTTGACTTCTCCATCAAAATCAGTAATACAACTATCAGTCCCTCCCCTCATGCCTGGGTGATAGGTGTAATACTGGATTCTGACCTGTCCTTTCAGCCCCAAATCCAACCACTGTCCAAATCTTGTAGATTTCACCACTGTAATATCTCAGAAATACGCCCCTTTTTAACCACTGAAACCACTAAGAAATGTATTCACTCCCTTGTTATCTCTCGCTTTGACTATTGTAACTCCCTCCTAATAGGCTAACCTCTTCAGTCCATCATGAATGCTGCTGCCAGACTCATCCACCTTACCAACCATTCAGTGTCCGCCACCCCTCTCCACCAATCCCTACACTGGCTTCCCATTGCCCAACAAATAAAATTCAAAACATTAGCAATAACATACAAAGCCACTTACAATCCTGCCCCAAGCTACATCACCAATCTTGTCTCCAAATATCACCCAAATTGTCCTCTCTGCTCCTCCTAGTACCTCCAGCTTCCTTGTCTCCTCCTCCCATTCTTGTCTCCAGGGCTTGGCCATCCTCTGGAGCTCCCTACCCCAATCTGCCCAGCTATGTCCTACTACTCCACTATGAGGCAATCCCTGAAAACTCATCTCTTCAGGAAAGCCTATTCTGCCGCCTGCTAATAACCAAATTTTCTATTCCCCCATTAGTCCCTCCTCACAGCTATTACCTTTTGTTCCACCAGCCCCTCTCTATTAGATTGTAAGCTCCCAGGAGCAGGGCCCTCCTAACCCTCTTGTATTGAATTGTATTGTTACTGTATTGTATCCTTTTATATTGTAAAGTGCTGTGCAAACTGTTGGTGCTGTATAAATCCTTTATATTAATAATGTGTTCCCAAGATAACTGGTTACTAATGATTGAACATTTTGCATGGTGTTTTGTGGCATGGTGTACTCAAACAATGCGGAGAACCCCAAGTATTTGTTCTTGAACTACAAAAAAAAGGAGGTTGCTCTTGGCGAATCAGACTGTGCTTTCAGTAATTTTGCTAAATGAGGTATAGTGAGGCTAATTATTAAAATGTACCAGCTAGTCGGGGGTTATAATCTTTAGCTTTCCTGGAAAAGTTAAGCATGAAATCTAGATGTTTTAAACCACAGTACCGGTTTTCGGACACTAGCAGGAACAGGCCCACCCTACCAAGACTCTTCTTTCATGGAGAACAGAAAGCATAATCTGGTTGCTAAAAGCAACAAGCACTCGCCACCCTTTCAGACGCTATGATACATGTGGTGCACTATGCCTGGGTATTGTGTGCTGTGGTTTCAGGTCACATTCATTTTGGATGGGGAGGAGTGTAAAATTTTCTTGGCCTTCACTGGCCAGCTTCTGTCAGGTTGAAAATGAAGATTAAACAGTGCACAAACTGGAAAATTACACAAGTCCCCTAGAGAACACCGTATCAAATAACTGAAGTGTCATAGTTATCAAATGGATTTTTTGTGCGCTTATGAAAGTGAAGCCATATCAGCGGGAAATCTATAGATCTGGCTCAGCTCTAAAAAGCAGAAACATTTAAGCACACTTTGGCCAAGATAAATCTTTAAGAGTTCTGGCATTTTCATTTCATTTTAAGTTGAACACGAGAGCTGTGAAAGCAATTTTTTACTGCCTTTGCTAGACATTTTATTTCCAGATAAAATCAAGAGCAGCCCAAAACAGAATCATGCTGTAGTGGCTGATAAATTAGCTGTGGATGTTGTACAGGAAATTTACTTTGAAAATGTTATGGTAAATTTTCTTCCAGGAAAAAGTTTGTATTAGGATTGCAAACATGGGTAAAGGACACAGATCCGGAAATGAACTAATGCAGGATCTTTAGGCAGCTATATGGGGTGCAGACTTGCACTATGAAATTAGTAGACCAGCCTTTGAAAAGATGCCCTTGTATAACCCAGGTTGACAAATGTGAGGTTTGGTATCCACTGTGAACTTTTCTTTGGAATAGTTGCATGATGATCTCAGGTACGTACAGTCTCCATTCTCCTTGAATGGCTGTACACCAAATTTTTGAGTGTGTCTGTGGGACATTGTCAGGTACTGATGTTGTACCAGAAGATCTGTCTCACAATTGTCTTTCCAGTTTATCCTAAAAGTGCCCAGTAGGGTCGAGGTCAGGGCTCTGTGGAGGTCACTCAAGTTCCTCCATACTAAAATAGTCCATATGGAGTTGCCTTTGTACAAAGGGGTGCAGTCATGCTGGAACACAAAAGGGCCTCCCATAAAGGTTAGAAACCCACAATTGTCAAAAATGTCCCTGTGTGTATACGTAGCATTAAGAGTACCCTTCTTTGGAAACACATGAACACACGGGATGTCCACAAACTTCGGCCATATAGAGGAAATCTAATAACCTAATTATAGCCTACTTCCTAATGCAGCCTTATTACAGCAGTCATGCTGGAACACAAAAGGGCCTCCCATAAACTGTTACCACAAGGTTAAAGCCCACAATTGTCAAAAATGTCTCTGTGTGTATACGTAGCATGAAGAATACCCTTCTTTGGAAACACATGAACACACGGGATGTCCACGTACTTTGGCCATATAGAGAAACTCTAATAACCTTATTACAGCCTATTTGAGAAATTCTCCATTGACAGTAATTCCTCACCTGGAGCCGGTCATAGGGGCACAAGGCATCTGGATGTGACTCAATGTCAAAGTGCACGAACCTCAGAAGAATGGAGAAACCCTCTTCTGTCTGGATGGTGTACTTGCAGTTAGTGAGTTTGGGGTAGATACCCGGAAATTCTGGACTTGTAATGTCCCCTGAACTTGTGGTGTACGTCTCATCCTTGCACTGAACTGAGGCAGAGAAATACATTTAAAACAGAGATGATCATTGGGGCAAAAATACAATTTATGAGCTCCCTGGTTTCATTGTATGCATGTGGAAGAATAAAAAGAAAAGAGCTTTGTGTGACTGCCCCCCCATGTTATACAGTGGGTATAGAAAATAATCACCCCTTTTTAAAATAAGCACATCTTGTTGCTTTATGGCCTGAAATGAAGACAGACACTATCCGTAATGGATTTAGGCCAGACATATCATTTGGTTTTGAGGCCAAATAGTTCAATTTTAGTCCCATAACACCTTTTTCCATGTGGCCTCAGGTACGTTTAAGGTGGTCAGATGAGACTAAAATGGAATTATTTGGCCTCAACACCAAGCGATATGTATGGTGGAAATCCAGTACAGCTCACCATCCAAATAACACAATTCCTACAGTAAAGCGTGGAGGTGGTAATATCCTGTTATGTTTCTCTGCACCAGGGACTGGAGCACTTGTCAGGATAAAAGAAAAATGGATGGGGCAAAATACCATCCAATTCATGAGGAAAATTTGCTGCCCTCTGTCAGAAAGTTGTCAACGGGAAGAAGGTTTACCTTCCAACATGACAATTACCCAAAGCACACAGCAAAAATGACCACACAGTGGTTGAAGGAGAAAAAGGTGAATGTCCTTGCATGGACTTAAAACCCATTGAAAATCTGTGGAATGGCTTTAAGACTGCAGTCCACAAAAAGTCACCATCAAATTTGACTGAACTTGAGCAGTTCTGCAAAGAAGAGTGGGCAAATATTGCAAAGTCTAGATGTGCAAATTTAGTACATACAAATCCCAACAGACTAAAGGCTGTAATTAAAGCAAAATGTGGTCCAACAAAATACTGACATAAGGGGGGCATCCTTTTTCCAAGTCTGTGATTCTGTTTTTGAATTTTTTTTCTGACATATTGGTGTCATATCTTTCACTTGGATGTTATAAATTGCACTAGTAAATACAGCTGGATAAAACAAAAATGGTGTCTGTCTTAATTTCAGGCTGTAAAGCAACAAAATGTGATTATTTTAAAGTGGGTAATTTCTTTCTATACCCACTGTATCTGTAAATAAAGGGGTTGGAAACAGACAGATCATGGCTTCCACTGCCTACAATTAAAGTGGGGGCATAGAAGGAATCTGTTAGATCTAGTAGAGTAACAATTTGTTAATGGGTTTTACTGCTAAGTCTGCCGCGAGAAACTAGAAAAGAAAGAAATGTTTTTTATTAGACAAGTTAAAGCCTGCATTTTTTCCTAGAAAAAGATTTAAAGCCTCCAACAATTATATAGTTTTCTAAAAGCAAAGGCCATGTAGAGTAAAAAGGTGTAAGTTTTGATTTTTATGTTGCACGGTATTTGTGCCTCTGTTTATGAAATCTATATTGTCAGGAAAAAATACACTAAAATTAGTTTTAGTACACACAAACACAATATAATACCCATTTGTGGTAAAACATAAAAGGTGAGGTTTCATAGAGTAAATAGATACCAAACATGTCAAGACTTAAACTTGCCTATGGAATGGCAAAAAGCTACAGTACCCAAAATTGTCCATGAGCAACACCTTAACAGCCTTTACAGGTTATCAGCTTAGAGTTAGCAGTGAATGATAGGCCTAGAATTATTGCTCTCACTCCCGTTTTTGCAGTGATACCCGATTTGTATTGCTCAATTGCTCTGCACATACATGTGTTCGCCCTGTGCATGTGTTTGCATTCACGTGTGCTCAGGGCAACAAGGTTGCTTTTAATTTTTTTTTTTTTCTCAAGTTGTTATCACTTTTATCATAATTACATTTTTTAATACTTTAATTTTCTAAAATTATTTTTTTTGCGATATATAAGGAGGCTGACAGCCTCTTTTGTGAAAGCATTGGGCAGATGACAGATTCTCTTCATGAAGTTATCAGGGGCATCACTTTTAAGTCCCTTAGACCCTTTTCACACTGAAAGCAGTTTTCAGGCGTTTTAGCGCCAGAAATAGCGCCTCTAAAGCGCCTGAAAATTGCCTCCTGAGTGTGAAAGCCTGAGTGCTTTCACACTGGGGCGGTGCGCTTGCAGGACATTAAGAAAAGTCCTGCAAGCAGCATCTTTGGGGCGTTTGTATATAGCATTCATAAACCGCCCCTGCCCATTGGAATGCATGGGCAGCGCTTCTGAAGTGCCTGAAAAGCTCTTCAGAAGTGCCGCAACACAGGCACTTTTAACCCCTTCTTAACCCCTTCTTGGGGGTTAAAAGCATCCCGCTAGTGGCCAAAAATCGCCTCTTTAACAGCGGTAAATCACCGCTAAAATGAGCAGCACTTTACCCAGACCCACGGCCCCAGTGTGAAAGGGCTCTTAAAGCACCAGTTCACATTTAGATTACATAAAATCCTTGAGCCTGATGAACAAAATGGTAACATTTTTTTTTTCATCTGCTAGCTTATTTTAACCTCTTGAGTACAAGGACATTTAAAAACATACCTTGGTAGTCTACTAAGTGGTTAATGTGTAACAAAAGTAAATGAATGCCATGATCAACATTCCCTTGTGTCAACCTGAACATTGTAGCTGCAACTGAGGCTTGCACAATGACAGTGAACTTTCAAAGCTTAATTAAACCATTGCTATGTCCTCATTATTATAGCTCCATGGCTCCCTTGATCCTACAAGTGGACCGTGTGTTTTTTTACATTAAATGTTCAAGCTGATCCAGCATTTTGCTTTAACATTCGCTTACTGCATGCAGATTAGGCTAGTTGGTTTGGGGTTTGATTATTCAGCCTATTAGTTCACCAGGAATTCATTAAAGGAAACTGGTAGAGAGGGAAAAATGTTGGCTTTACTGCTGGCTAAGCTAGTCACAGCTAAAGGCAACTGCAGTGGTTATTGATGGTTTGTTTTAAAGCTCTTCTATTACTTTTTTAGAGTATGTAAACTCTTAATGTCAGCAGTTTGTTTTATTATTGAAAATCTATTGCTAAACTTGAGGGCAACTTTAAAATGCAGCAGCTCTGGCTGCAATAATCCTCTCTTCTCCAGTACTGGAACCCCCTCCCTCCGCCTGGAATCTCACCATTCTATGGACCAGCGTGGTCCTCTTAGGGGCTGAATGACACCCAGCATTATCCAACCCACTACCTGTGACCCCAGGCTGTCATGGACACACCCCCTGGGCACTTCGTCATGCTCATCTGGGCTCACAGTGCTCTTGGACGGAATGACAGCTCACTTATAATTATATGAGCGCTATGCTGCCTAGGAGTACGGGGTGCCTATTCCCACAAGAGGAGGAGAGATCTGTAATATAACCCAGATCAACCAGAAATTGATGTTATATATACCGTACATATAATGGGATATAACAAAAATAATTCGGGAGAGTTTTGTGGGGGGATGTAAATCAAGAAGTTGGGCTTTTAGCTTGTTGCATTCTTCTTTCAGACCAGTTCCTCAATGTGTTGAACCCATAAAATCAGCACCTGGAAATGGCAGCCTTCCGTTATTGCAAAAAGCCTCAGTGATGTCACCCTTTCCTAGTGTAGCTATAGACTGCATTCTTGCATACATTGAATAAAATGGCTGATATCACTGAGAATGTGGTCAGATAATAAGATGTTCTACTTTACGATGCCCGGTTAAGTTTTAATTTAATTATTCAGGACAGAGGCCATGCCCATTGGTCTTTCACAGGAAAACAGGTTCCTAAAAACTACTCCCAAAATCCATTAAATACACAAAGCTGCAGTCTGGTAAAACCAGTATTATATTTTTATTATACATGTAAAATGAAAAAAATGTGAATTGGTTGTAAGTTGTGAGCCACTGGAGGTGACATATTTCTTGACTGCAGCCTATGAAGCTTCTGAACTGACTTCCTGCTTCAGGAGGTTTTACTCTTCTATAAGAAACAAAAATAAAATGAGGTGTTTGAATCTTCACGCTAGGATGGGTGGCATGTCACAGTATATTCAGGATTATTCCTCTAGTCTAGTCAAAGAGCAATGTGCCTGTGGCAGGAAAAATTAGCAACCAATCATATCCCCATTAGGGTAGAGCAATTAGAATAATGAAATTGGCAGGCACTTGTTAGTAGATCGGAAGGAGATTCAACAATCAGATTGTAATTTATATGGTCCCATACTCAGATTTTGCATACTAAAGTATCTAAAGGAAAAGTAGGGGCAAAGCTCTTTTGGCCCTACGTCTCCTATGGATCACAGGAGCCACCTGCTCCTGTCCCTTCCACAGTCTGGAGCGCCAGTGAGTGCTGTTGGGGTAAAGCAGAGAGCCGGTAACTGATAGTCACCAGCTCTCTGCTCACTAAAGAGTGAGAACTAAGCCATCAGCGGTCTTTGATCCCTCAGTTCTTGGAATTGGTGGGGGACAGATGCAGCATCGCTAAATGCAGATACACCTAGTTGATTATAACGCCTGGTACACCCAGTGTGCTGAATGAAAACAAAAAACTGAGAGATCACTATACTAACTAAGCGATGTGAGTGCAGCAAACTCTCCTTCTGTGCCTTTGTGTTCTGACAGGGAGACTTACCTCCACCCCCCCCCCCCCCGCCAGAATACACTAATCAATGCTCGCAGCCATTGGCTGCAAGTGCTGATCGAACGCTGGTTTTTCATCATGTCCTTTTGACAAAAGCTGGTCCTCAGACCGACTGAAATTAGTTCACTGTGTGGCTCTGTTGGCACCATCTGGCTCGATTAAAGTAGATTTTTCAATCAACTTATGTCAAAGGAGCTGGGCTGAAAATTCTTATGGGTGCTGGCTATCATTATACAGTAGCTGATACTGCAGATTCACCCATCCACGCTGTTAGCCTGGCTGGGAGAAACTAATGAAAGTGCATCATGGTGCTTGCTTTTTTCCTTTCCAAAAAAAAAATTATGACATAATATTAAAGTTGACACTTCTAGAACTGCACAAGGCCTTTGATAGTCTTTCTTGGGATTATTTATTTGAAACATTAGCAGATAATGGGTTGGGCACCTCATTCCTCACTATATTGAAAACGCTATATTGTTCCCCCTTGGCTTAGGTCTTCTTGAAGCGATATGAATCTTTTTCTTTTCCTATCCGCCATGACACCCGACAGGGCTGCCCTTTATCCCCATTACTTTTCACTCTAGCAAATTGAACCTTTTGCGATCACCAGGTCTGGTGCTACCACTAGGCAAACTAGGCAGCTGCCTAGGGTGCACTGCTGCCTAGGGTGCCTGGCTGCTGGTACTCCCTCCTCCCTCTCTCAGTCCCTCTGCAGCCAGCAACTTACTTATTCTCAACAGTCAGGCAGCCGCTCCCGAGTTCCTCCCTACATAGTGTCAGAGGCGCAGCGGCAGCAAAAGACTGTGTCTGTGTCCCGACTGAATGGAGGAAGGAAAGGAAACATCCCCTGCACCACTGCACGCCTCTGATCATCAGTGTCAGTGACATGTCTGTCTCTCACACTGCGCGCGGTCACTCATCACCAGCCAGCTCGCCTCTGCTCTGCCTCTCTGCCCAGTGCAGTGCCCATAATCCGCACGATTCCTAATCCTGCCCCCCTGTCGTGGAGGCCACTGGCCTGGCTCTCTCTCCTAACCGTCACCAGGCCTGTCCTCCTGAAGTTACAATGGCAGCGTCAGTGAAGTCACAGGTGGCACTTCGGGCTTGGTGACAGGTGGAGCCTGCGGCCTGCCTGGGGCTGGATGAGGCACTGAGGAGGCAGGCAGCATTAAAATTGTATGTTCCTCGCACTGTCAGCAGCAGGGGGTTACCCCATTGGGTGCAGAGAGAGAGAGTATACAGATACAGTCTGCAGGGCCCCAGACCGTCACCTGGTAAGTAATTTAAACACTGTCACTATGATTCCATTATCGCATGTAAATGTTTATACTGATGAGATATAGTTATAAAAATGATCTGCCAATTCCATGGATGTGTGGTTGCTGGGCGCTGGTAGGCTGCATTTATGGGCACTAGTGAGGTTTATTTATGGGCGCTGGTGAAGTTTTATTTATGGGCACTGGTGAGGCCGCATTCATGGCTGCTGGTGAGCCCGCACTCATGGGCGCTGGTGAGACTGCATTTATGGGTGCTGGTGAGCCCGCATTCATGGGCACTGGTGAGACTGCATTCATGGGTGCTGGTGAGACCGCATTCATGGGCGCTGGTGAGACTGCATTCATGGGTGCTGGTGAGATCGCATTCATGGACATTGGTGAGGCCCCATTCATGGGTTGCTGGTGAGGCCGAATTTATGGGCGCAGATGAGGCCTCATTTATGGGCGCTGGTGAGGCCACATTTATGGGCGCTAGGCCAGGGGTGGAGCCAGGGGGGCGTGGCAAAATTAGGTTTCGCCTAGGGTGTCAAAAATACTTGCACCAGCCCTGGCGATCGCCATACATTCTTACCCTGATATTCAAGGTATCTTCTGTGGTCAGCTAGAGCACAAATGTGCCTTTTTTGCTGCTGATGTCATTATGATATGTATGTTTCAGCTTCTCTTATAACCTTACCAAATTTTTTGGATCTGCTCCACCAGTTTTCAGAACTTTCGGACCTTACTTTAAATTCTCACGAAACGACTGCCCTAAGCGTTAACTTGCCTCAGTCCGTAGTGAACATTATTCATGCTAGTTTTGGCTTTCAATGGGTTCCTCAATATCTTCCCTACTTGGGGACTCTGTTGAGACCCTTTATAGTGCAAACTATCCGCTGATTTTTAAACGTCTAAGGGAAGACTTAAAGCGATGGTCTGCCTATCCCTTATCTTGGTTTGGTAGAATCAACTCAATTAAAATGACTTTATTGCCCAGACTGCTTTATTATTTTAGAACTTTATCTATAGCAGCCCCCAGAAGGGAACTAAATCAACTACAAAATGAGATCATTCGCTTTATCTGGGGTAATAAATGCCAATGGATGAACAAATTGGCAAAAACGCACAGTGGTCTGGGACTACACAACCTTTTAGCATATTTTCCCACCGCCAAAATAATGCAGTTGGCTTATACTACGGCAAAAGGCTCTACACCTTTATGGGTGTCTATCAAAGCTCTCTCATGCCATCTTTATGCTATTGAATCATTAATGTGGCTTCCCAGTTGATTGCGCTCCCCTAGCCTTTGCCCCACTTTATCCTACTCTTTAGCAGTCTTGGACAGGCAAAAGGCTCACAAATCCCTTTCCTCACCTCATACCCCTTTAACCCCCATCTTTTGCAATCCAGAATTTATGCCAGGTCAAGCTAGCTAGTCAATTCCAATGGTGGATCAATAATGGCCTTTTCCAAATCTGAGACTTGGTGATAAACTGCAAAATTTGTGATACTATCACAAGAACTTAAATTGCTTGTGATGCCCCTGACTCTTACTTCTTTTGAATTGACCTGACAGTCCAGAGATCTGACAAAAGGCCGCATTTCCACATTATACTTGTCCCTGACAGATCCGAACTACAAATTTCCCTACATGATGTTCTGGGAAATCGCTTACGATCCAAAGTCTCAATAAATGCTACGCTGATAGAATCCAACTATAAGATACTACTAACATGGTACCTGATGCCCACGAGAATTGAGAAAATGCACCGGCAGCCTCACCTATCTGTTTTAGGCACTGTGGCCAACTTCAGACCATGTACCACATTTGGTGGCAATGCCCAAACTACTCAGATCGGTCAGTGGAGTATAAAATAGCAGATCTCCTGAATTGGCTTTATTCCAGAACTTACTCCCTGAGATCCCAAAGAAATCTAAGCAGTTGATTTTGTATATGACTTTAGCAGCTAGGATAATGATAGGGAGCAGCCTGTAATGACAAGCTCCCTCCGACACAGTGGTGTAGTGGATAGCACTTTCGCCTGGCAGCAAAGGGGTTGCTGGTTTGAATCCCAACCATGACACTACCTGCCTGGAGTTTGCATGTTCTCCCTGTGCTTGCATGGGGTTCCTCTGGGTACACTGGTTTCCTCCCACACTCCAAAAGACATGCTGTAGATAAAATTAGATCCTGTCTAAATTGGCCCTAGTATGTGTATGTATGAATGTGAGTTAGGGACCTTAGATTGTAAGCTCCTTGAGGGTAGGGACTGATGTGAATGTACAATGTATATATAAAGTGCTGCGTAAAATTGACAGCGCTATATAGGTACCTGAAACAAATAAATAAATAATACCACCACAAAATTTGATAAGACACTGGATTCATAGATTACATATCTATCTATTGACTAGTGGATCCTGGGACAGCCCCTCTCACCTTCTCTGCAGATACAATCTTCATCCCTCTTTTTTTTTTGCGCTCTTTTGTTCTCATTTATCCTGCATAGCCTGACCAGGTTCCCCCCTTTCTTTTTTTTCTTCTTTTGGATTTCATTTCTGCAATAGATACTTATTTTATTTCTACCTGGAACCTTATTTGGGGGCTAATCTTTCACTATTCTCACCAGTATGATGGTTATTGTCTCTTGTGCTTTTCACTCCACCTACAATTCTTATGGCAAGGAGACATATCTGGTGGAAAATTGGTTATATGGTGCCATAAGCCATCCCTCTGACCAGCATGGATACTGCAGTGGGGAGGATAGAAAGGAGCATGGCTGGGTAAGTATAAATGCCTGGTGGACAACGGATGTTTGCAGAAATTTGCACTATTATGGCATTTGCAAAGTGACAGCATTCCTTTAGGACCTGAATCTCCAAAGATCACTGCTTCATACATTTCACCTCTTGAAGTCACATTTAACCACTTGCTCACTGGGCACTTAAACCCCCCTCCTGCCCGGACCAATTTTTAGTTTTCAGCGCTGTCACTCTTTGAATGACAATTGCGCAGTTGTGCGGCGTTGTACCCAAACAAAACTGATATCCTTTTTTTCCCACAAACAGAGCTTTCTTTTGGTGGTATTTGATCACCTCTGTGGGTTTTATTTTTTGCGCTATAAACAAACAAAGAGCGATGATTTTGAAAAAAGAACTATTTTTTTACTTTTTGCTATAATAAATATCAAAAAATAAAAAAACAAATTTATTCATCAGTTTAGATCGATATATATTCTTCTACATTTTTTTTTTTTGGTAGAAAAATAGCAATCAGCTAAAGTTATAGCGCCTACAAAGATGGACATTGGTTTATGGCGTTTTTATTATTTTTATTTTTTTTTACTGGTAATGGCGAAAATCTGCGATTTTTATCAGGACTGCGATATTAGGGCGGATATGTCTGACATTTTTTACACTTTTTTGGGACCAAGGACATTTATACAGCGATCAGATCTAAAAATAGACACTGATTACTGTATAAATGTCATTGGCAGGGAAGGGGTTAACACTAAGGGGGCAGTGAAAGGGTTAAATGTGTTCCCTGGGTGTGTTCTAACTGTGTGGGGGCGGGGCTGACAGGGACATAACAGATCTAACTGATCCCGATCACAGGGGTCAGTAGATCTGTCATGCCCCCCCTCACAGAGAGGGGAACCGCCGTGTTTACATCGGCGGTTCCCCATTCTGGCTCTCTGTAAAGGGATCGCGGTTCCCCGGCGGACATCAAGTCCGCCCGACCCATCGGCGAGAGAGTGCCTGGAGCGAGCAAAAGGGGAGGGCGTCTATTGACGGCCTCCCGGCAATTCACATCTGTGCTGTAGCTGTCAATCGGCTATAGCGCGGATCTGAAGTGGTTAAACTTGGTTACCTGGCTGAAATAGGTTGGGTTACAATGGTAGCACCATAGGTACTGTACATGCATTTGCTGCTGGTAGAGGTCCATTGTTACTTCAATCCACAGTCATCAAGTTTTGTGCATGGACTATGCATCCAAACATAGTAAGGACGGAAAAAGTCTGATCAGCCTAAGCCTATTCGAATAGTATTGTTGATCCAGAGGAAGCTCAAATTAAAAGCCCAGTGAGGCATCTACCAATTTATCTTCACACTGGAGATAGCAGATATCCATTAGATCCCATCAACAGCTTAATTCCCTATATCAATTACTTCACTGATGAATTCTATTAATTGTAGTTGAAAATGTCATTTCTACTAAGAAAGGTGTTCAATCCTCATTTACAATCACTTGCACTGTTGGCCATCAATATCTCCTTTAGCAGGGAATTCCTAAGCCAGTCCAGACTTGTATCAAGAACAGTATAAGACATCTTACTGGTTTGCCCCAGATCTTTGCTGTACAGCAGTGGTTCTCAACTCCTGTCCTTGGGACCCACCAACAGGTCAGATTTTAAGTATTACCTTGGGGAGATGCAGACTAGAATACTGCAACCACAGTGCAGCAAATGATATCACCTGTGATGTGTTTCAGTTATCCTGCAAACCTGGCCTGTTAGTGGGTCCCGGGGACAGGAGTTGAGAACCACTGCTGTACAGGGTCTTATTTCTTACAGCAGCTATTCTCATACAGGGTTTTGTGGAACCCTAGGGTTCCTCCAGAGCAGGGGTCAGCAACCTGTAGATCGTGGACAGGTGACTGATAGATCTCAGTCTGGGCTTGCAGATTTCCTGTGGGTTTGCTTCATTTAGTCATAGACGTCTATCATATCCTGCCGGTTCGGTGCACTTTCTGAAAGCGGCTCATTTAATAGTGCAGCACACACTGCTCTTCCTCTCAAAAAAACATTCCCAGCATGTTTGATAGGTGGTAAGGAGGCGATATGTTGCCTCCTCACCACCTGATTTAAACCCATGATTGCCGTACATTGCACGCGATTGTGACACAGTAGTACTACAATTAGAGGTATAAATTAGGTGTGAGGAGGTGGCACTGTGTCCGGTGATCTTTGACTTTTTTGCCTACCCCTGCTCCAGAGGTTGCCATAAGCTGTGGCGATCGATCTCCAATATGATGGAGCCTGCATAGTTTCGGGGCACGCACCACTTGGCAGAGCCAGCTGCATGATACCAATAATCTTATTTGCTATCTGCAAGGCGGGCATTTTTCCCACTAGCCATGAAAATAAGGGGCATTTTTCCTACTGACCCCCAATGGCTTTGTTTTAGCATGGGTTCCTCAAGACCTCCAAACTATTTCATGAAGAAGAGGCTGGACAGCCGCACACTGAATCCAACGTGTGTGATTTATTAGTAACAAAGGTACAGATACAGGTAGGGGAGAACCACAAGTCCCAGCTTACGTGTTTCGCACCGTGGGCTGGTGCTTACTCATAGCATGACTTTATAAGGCATATACCAAGTATAAATACATGAACCAGACAGTTTTGTGTCATTTAAATTTAAATTCAATTTTAATTCTTGTTGTCGATTTTCTTCATTTCATTCACATATAGTTTTGTGCCAAACCTTTTGAATGAATTTATGGTTTTTAACCACCTCCCACCCAGCCACTGTATATATACGGCCGGGCGGGAGCTTCCCCGTTCTGACAGGACATGTATACATGTCCTGCAGAACGGGAGCTCGCAGAGCGGTCACGCGGCACGCTGCTGCTGGATCCTGTAATCATTATGATCACAGGATCCAGCTGAGCAGAGATCGGGATACGGGCGCAGTGACTGGCCCTCCTGATCATGTGACGGCTGTGTCCAATCAAACCATATACGGAATATTTCAGTACGATACTCATTCGTGGTCGGGTGCCACGCTTTGTGCATTCGACCCTGAACACCAAGAGGGGATGGAC
>BLSH010370312.1:786713-808608 GCA_018402905.1 Glandirana rugosa | reverse complement strand
CAAACATTCCCATAGACACACTCCTAAACCTTGTGGACAGCCTTCCTAGAAGAGTTGAAGCTGTTATAGCTGCAAAGGGTGGGCCAAATCAATATTGAACCCTACAGACTAAGACTGGGATGCCATTAAAGTTCATGTGTGTGTAATGGCAGGTGTCCCAATACTTTTGTTAATATAGTGTATGAGTCAGCCACTTATAGCAGTTACTGGTTCCCGTAGGTTTCTTTGTACTCTTTTTTTTTTTAACAAACAAGTTGGTCTTTATTGGAAAAAAATGGCATGTTACAAAGCTTAGTACAAAGGTAAGCGGAAATCATACCTTCAATTCTTTGTACTTTTGGACAAGATCTTTTTATGTATGCTCATGCTTGTAAAGTGTTTGTGAATAAATATGGATACATTATCATTTCTATCTGAACGTCATGTTATTCTATATGTCCATTTATCCACGTGTCTATTTAAAGTAAGGGGTTGGTATTCAAAGTCTGGTTATAATTGTTTTGTGGTCTTCCCCATCTCCCCCCCAAGGTTATATTGCGATTTATCATTACAAATAGCTCCACTGATAGGAACTGAGCGGTGTGTAAAAACAATAAATGCACATTATTTTGCAGGTCAAAAAATATGCATTTATTTATTTTGTTAGGGACGTGTAAAGCATTGCACCCACAATCAGCAGATCGTGGGTGTAATGCCACGGTCCTGCAGACTGCCTGTGTATCTGTCTGCCCGTACCCCCTATACGGGCAGGCAGTTACAATCTGACAGGAAGCTCAATGTATTACCACAGTGCTCAACAGCGCCATGGTAGCTCATTGAGAACTACAAGCTGACAGCCACAAAGGCTGCCAAGACCTTGTAGTTTTCGTATTCATAGAACATGTCTATATCTTTTTTAGATTGTGACAGCTAGCGGGGGGGAAAAGATTCCCCGCTGGCTGTCAAAATGGGGGATTGTGTGCAATAAGGTAAATTTATCCTTTTAAGTGTGTGTCTGGGCAAAATCAACAAACAAACCTATGCATTTCTATAATACAGGCACATTTTCCATATTTTTGTCTAAAAGCATTAGGCCTCATACACACGGACGTTTTTTGACGCCGGCGTTTTCTGGCGTTTTTTGCAGCTTTCCATGTTAGTCAATGGCCCCATAAAAACGCAGACGTTTTTGAGCTGTAGAGGGCGTCGGCGTTAGTGAGCTGAAACTAGAACCCACGGCCAGCGCGTTCTGAGGCTGTAACGTTTTGGCATTTTTTGACGCTGACGCCACAAAACGCCAACTAACGCCAACAAATGCCAACTAATATTGTACCGGCGTTAACCGGCGTTTTTTGACGCCAACATTTTTAGGTTGAAAAATAGCAGAGGGATGATTTTTTTAAAAAACGCCTATTGACGCCGACGCTCATTAACGCCGATGCATAATGCCGAAAAGCGACGATTTTTTTTTCCTTGACGTCGGGCCCGACGTTTTGTTCATTTGTTTAAGAAACGTCCGTGTGTATGAGGCCTCAAAGTGACAGAAAATTGCCTAATAATCCGCTACAAACCCATTGACCTCCTAATTTCATGTAGTGAGTTATCTCTGCTGTCCTGAAATTGCAAGCAGTGATGTCAAACCTGCCTGAGTTCTCCCCTGCTGGACAACAGAACACCGCACCTTCTCCTCGTCTCTATAACTTAAGGGGGAGGGGTTCTGTAGTCTAACAGGGAATAATTGGGCAGACTGACGGCACTGTTTGGCCATGGTCTGCTTCACCACAGGACGTTATGCGAGAATGTTGGCAGGTATGGTAGTGAAGAAGAATCGGTCATACTTTATATGTCTGTAGACCTACCTATGCAGGTTTTCTTGTCTGTGTGCAGGTTGAAGCCGGGTCGGCAGCTGCAATAATAACCACCAATGTGATTGTGACAGTGATGGTCACATGTGTCCTCCTCATCCTCGTTCTTCTTCACACACTCATTTATATCTGGATGGGGGGACACAGGGAAGGTAAAAGTTTAAGTACAATCAATATACCATTATTCTTATTCTTACCATATAACTAAAAAATGTAAGGGCACCTTATAATCCCTACAACTGTGCAACTAAAGCCTCGTGCACACGATGTGGCGGTTGTACGACCGCACGTTCAACGTTCGACAACCCAAAATCAGCTGATGGCTGTTGTGTCTAGTGTACTGACAGGAACAAAAACCAAAAAGAGAGGAAAGTTGGTACTTTATAGGTTGTCACTGTGGTCTCCCAAGCACAAACATGAAACAGTGAAGTATAAGTAAAATCAGTATTTATTCCATTGCATAAAAAGTTCAACACATATAATATAAAATGTAGCAATCAATACAAATGGCACTGTATGCATAACTAAACGAAATCAGTCCAGTTCCCGGTCGTCCTCAAATAGGCAACCAGTGTAATGTAAGGGCTCCAAAGTGAAATAAAGCTTCTTTTGCCACAGAAAGATTGCAACGTGTTTCGCTTTTTGCTTCCTCAGGTGATCCTAGTAATTATTAGGCAAAAAGCTCAATTAATTATAGTGTACTGACAGGAGTCAAGTAATTGTACAACAAAGCTTCAACAAGCTGAACGTAGTGACGTGTTACAAGTGTATAAAGAGGAAGTTCTGGTGAATGTGATTTGTTAATCAGGAATGTAGGTTTACACGAACGGACACTTCCATGCGTTCCTGACTTCTGAGCATGCGTGTTTTGCACTTACATCTTGTTGGACCAACTTCTCTGTACACACGATACAACAGTCGTACATCCGCTTGTTGTACAACAAAAGTTTTCTAGTCTGCTCATCCAACTTCTGTTGTACGACCGTCACACGTCGGCTGTTCTAATCGCACGTACTAACGGTCGGATGATCATACAACAAGCTGTTGTACAACCCTTGTTGTACGACCGTCACACCGTGTGTACGGGCCTTAAAGAGGAAGTAAACCCTGATGGGTTTTACTTCCTCTATGTCAGTGGGTCTCAACCCTGTCCTGAAGTACCCCCAACAGGCCATGTTTTGGGAATTTCTCTTAGATAAAATAGCTGTCCAAAATACCAAGCCATTGACTCTGATTTAAAGCACCTGTGCAAGATAAAGGAAAACCTGCAAACACAGACTTTTGGGGGTACTTGCGGACAGGGTTGAGAACCACTGCTCTGTGTTACCCTGCAATGCAAAAGGACAATGGGCTAGCATGCATCGCTAGTATGCAATGTGGCACTTACCTGCATTGGAAGCCCACGATGTCCCCGCTCCAGGCAGCATCCATCTTCTGCCCCTCTTCCTTATGGGGCCGCGATCTCCGGCTCTGTGACTGGCCGGAGTCGCGTGATGTCACTCCCACGCATGTGCGCAGGAGCCGCCAGTCACGGCACAATCTCAGTGAAGGAACGGCACAGAGGCCGTTTCTTCACTGCGCATGTGCCCGATGACGTCGGCACATGAGAGTACACTGTATATCTCCTAAACCGTGCAGTTTTGGGAGATATGCAGGGAACCTACAGGTAAGCTTTATTATAGGCTTACCTGTAGGTTAAAGTGGTTGTCACGGGTTGACAACCACTTTAAGTGACTACCGTATGATCTCTTATAACTTAAGCAGGCCATAAATTATTGGTCGATTCTTCCATCAACACAGTCAGTGTTGATGGGGGAATCCCTCTCGCAGCACTATTGTGTTCTGCCGCCAGGGAGCCTTCCCTGCCAGCATAACATGATTACTGCTAGCGGCTAAAGCTGCTGGCAGTAATTGTATGAGAATAATCCAACAGGCTGGTTGTACCCAAGTTGATAGATGTACAACCAGCCTGCCCATAGATGGATTGGATCTTGGCCGGTCTTTGCTGAGCCGGCCAAGATTCGATCCATCTATGGCCGGCTTAAAGAGGAACTGCAGTCTGCTCACATAATTTGTAATAAAAAGATCTTTGCCATTCTGAAGCTTCCCTCCAATCACTTTGCATATTATTTTATATATAGTGTGATTCTGTACTTTCCAAATATGCTGCCGAAATCTCCCCCCACTAGGTCTGGCTGCATCCATTTTAACTGTGGGCAGCTGAAGTTGCTGCCTATTCACTTCCTGGATTTACACAGACGCACAGAGGCACACCTTAAAACAACAAGGGCAGAGGATTTAAGAGATGGAAAGATGAAAAAATGACTGAAGTAACTGCTATGTAACAAAGAGTAACATAAACACCAGTTCCTTTGAGAAAAAAACTCGCTGCCATTACTAGCAAAAAAAAATTAAATGCCATAAATCTATCCCTTATCCCTTATCCATATCCTTATTTATCGCTTATTAGGTTTTTTTTTTTACAAAAAATATGTAACAGAATACATATCGGCCTAAACTGATAAATAGCAAAAAGATGGCTGGGTGATGGCTGCTGCGCCAGGATCCCAAAATGGCAAACAACAAGTAATGCTAAGCAGCCGGCATGATATTCATGAACACAATATATAAAACAGATAGAAATTGGTGCAGCGCTATTAAATGTACAATCCAAGCATTTATTTAGTCCATATGACCATATATTTAATCCATGTTATCAGTCCAACTTCAAAGCCATCAGCATAGACAGGAGGCATTTCTATGATTGACAGAGTGAGAGACCATCAACGATACCCAAACACACAGCCTCTTACCAGTGGTGTATTTAGGTTTTGTGCTGCCCTAGGCCCGACTAAACTCGTTCCCCCCTCCCCCACACAGTTGCGGAACACCGGCTGCCTGCACAACAACTCATTGGTTGGGGTCCACTGCCTGGGCCCTTCGGAACTCCCAGACCCCCACATATGTATGGGCTGCCCCCCTCTGATGGCAGCCCTACCTGTATTATCATACCGGCAGAACTAAAAGTGCAAGCCGGCGGGGAGTCTTTTTGTGCTGCCCCCTTGCAAAGTGCCGCCCTAGGCCTGGGCCTTGTTGGCCTAGGCCATGATACAGCGTTGCCTCTTACCCTGGTAATAGACCCTCATCACAAAAGTCATGTAAGCCTGGGCGTCTTCAGCTTAGGTGCCTCTCCGGACTGACCACCAGGGTAAAATGGACCTCAGTAATGCCTCCGTGCTCTCCACACATTATGCTCATGAATTGCAGATGTTCATATAAGGCAGAAAGGACACCTCATAGCGTATTACGTTTAAACGGTTTATTACTTAAAAGCCAAAAACTCACTTACAAACAACCAAGGAGTATGCGCCTATTGATTAACAGGGGAGGAGCTTCTAACGTGACGTGAGTGGATCCTGGGACTTGGTGGCCATCTTTGTGGTTGGGAATGCGGCTCGTTCCTGTTAATCAATAGGCGCATGCTCCTTGGATCTTTCATACCAAGGAATTTTTCAGGTGTTTTACGCTAAAAATAGCGCCTTTAAAGCGCCTGAAAAACTCCCCATCCACCCCAGGGTGAAAGCCCAAGTGCTTTCACACTGGGGCGGTGCACTTGCGGGACGGTAAAAAAGTCCCGAAAGCCGCACCTTTGGGGCGGTGTGGGAGCGATGTATACATCACTCCTCCACTGCCCCTGCCTATTGAAATGAAAGGGCTGCTTTGGCACTGCTATTCGGGCGGCAGCAGTGCACTTTTAACCCCCCCCTCAAGGGGTTAATAGTGCTGGTCAGTAACGCTTCCGAAGTGGTGTTCAGGCGCTTTGGAAGCGCTGCTAACCAGCACTTTTAACCCCTTGTGGGGGTTAAAAGCGCCCCACTGCCACCCGAATAGCGGCGATATAAACACCGTTAAAGCGCTGCAAATTAGCGGTGTTTTACCGCTAACGTTTGGGCGGCCCTGGTGTGAAAGGGGGGGCGGTTCACACTGCTCTGATCTCAGAGATCGGATGTGATTCGCACCGCACTGCAGTGTGAGTCACATGCAATCTCTGTGAGATGCAAATTCAGCCATAGAGATTGTATGGCTGAATTCACATCGCAATCGGAGCAAGCTTGCACAGGACCCTTTTATTGCACAGGGTCAGAATTGGATCGCATGGGTGTTCGCACCATGCGATCCAATTCCTGTGCAAGTTTGCAGTTCTGTGTGAGTTTGCAGTTCGCACTGTGATATGCAAACTGATTTGGAGGTGTCATTAGCTTTCTATTGACACTCCCTGCAGTTCCGCTGGGAGACAAGCAATGCGGGAATTCGCAGGTTTCCCACATCGCTGCAGTGTGAACCGACTCCAAATGTAACAGTTTTTTTTTTATAAACCGTTAAATCGATGGGTTTAGTTCCGCTTTCTAGTCACCAGCTGACTTTTTCATACTTCTTGTAGAGATGTCTCCATATTATAGTTCTGACCCTGAAACTTTTTTTTTTTTAGTGCCCCCTTCCCCCAAAAGCAATAAATTGATACACCTGCGTTGTACTGTGCCATAGTGCAAAGTAGTGCATTCCATTCGGGGAAAAAAAAGATGTGTTAGGGTTTGTTTGCATCCCATTCACTTTGAATGGGCTGCCTTAAAGTGTTAATAAACCCAGTAATATGAAAATAGTTAATCTGCCACACCCACATAGCCCACAGCTTATAAATCTTTTTATAGTAAAATACTGCCACTATATACCTTTTTGGATGATCTGTATACCACGGTTTCCTGATAAACTGCACAGTTTCTCCAGTGCTGAGTTCAGGTAGGAGGAGATTTCACTACAGCCTGTATACACGCCCACATGTGTGATGTCAATATCATGTGACCTGGCTATCTCTGAGAACAAGTAAATGTTCTCTCCAGCATAAAAGACACAACTGAGCATGTGCAGGTCGGCTACCCTGCCTGTGTTAGCTGGACTTCCCCAGATAGACAGTACAGGAGGGAAGGATCTATGCATACAGGATAAAACAGCCTTTTTAGACAATGCAGAGCACTAACCCCTTAAGTTCCATAGTGGGTATAACAAGCATGCTATGCTGCATATACAGACTGATCTTACTGTTGTGGGTTTAGTAACGCAACACACGTTAATGTGTAAGAAACAACAGAAAATCTCTACTGGGAAATTCCCCTCTTATATAGTTGTCACTGTAACATGTGCTTCTATTGGATAGTTCCCCTCTACCGCTTGGATTTCTCATTGCATTCCATTGCCATCACAATGGTCACCAGAACAATCACAGAAGGTGAATTTCCCAAGTATGGGCACAGAAATAAAAGTTTGACAGGTCTCGTAATCCCTTCACTTCTTGGCCTGGAGGCACGGGAAGTGAGAGGAAATCTCTACAAAGTGAGTGGCATTTCCTTCTACAAGTGTCACCCTTGGAAGATTTACCCTCACTTCTTGTTCTGGTGACAACTGCCATGCCAGATATCCAGAATGTATTTAATCTGGAGCACATGGATGGCATTTGTTAACTCCAACCACTTCAGTGCTTTCCTGGAGTAATTGGTCATTCCTTGGTCTGATTAAGTGCTATTAGTAATGTCAGCATTAATGGGTTGTTTATCACCGGCCAGACAGCTTTCTTCTTTACCTCTATTTATCTTTACTATTTCCTCGTCTTCTTTTTCTCTTTCTGGCATTCTCACAATAACCTACCCGCTGAAACACATCTGACTATACAATTTGGTTGCCTTCAATGAATGTCTTCCTTGTGCCCTGAATCGTACTTATTGTATCTGATAACCCCTTCCTTACCGGGCCATTTCTGACACTCCTCTCCTACATGTAAAAATCATCATTTTTTTGCTAGAAAAATACTCAGAACCCCCAAACATTATATATGTTTTTTTAGCAGGGACTCTAGGGAATAAAATGGCAATCATTGCAACTTTTTATATCACACGATATTTGCGCAGGAATTTTTCAAACGCATTTTTTTTTAAAAAGAAACAGTTTAGTGAATTAAAAAAATACAAAACAGTAAAGTTAGCCCAATTTTTTTGTATGTTGTAAAAGAGGATGTTACGCCGAGTAAATTGATACCCAACATGTCATGCTTTAACATTGCGAACACTCGTGGAATTGCGCCAAACTTTGGTACTTAAAAATCTCCATAGGCGACTCTTTAAAAATTTTTACAGGTTACATGTTTAGGGTTACAGAGGAGGTCTAGTGCTAGAATTATTGCTCTCGCTCTAACGCACGCGGCGATATCTCACATGTGTGGTTTGAACACCGGTTACATATATGGGCGGGGCTTACGTATGCGTTCGCTTCTGCGTGCGAGCACGCGGGGACGGGGGGACTTTAATTTTTTTTTTTTGTTATTATTATTTATTTTACTTTTATTTTTACACTGTGTCTTTCATTTTTTTTTTTTGATCACTTTTATTCCTATTACAAGGAATGTAAACATCCCTTGTAATAGGAATGGTACGTGACAGGTACTCTTTATGGAGAGATGGTGGGGTCAATATGACCTCACATCTCTCCTGCAGGCTGGAAAGACTGAGATCAGAAAAAAAAAATCCGATCCCAGCCTTTCCAGCCATGATCACGGCTTTGTTTACTAAAGCCGGGCCGGGCGTGACGTCATAACATCGCGCCCGGTCCTACCAGGGTCATAGAGATGACTGGTGACCAGATGGTCACCAGTCATCTCCCTGACGACACACCAGCGGCGACGGATCTCTGCCGCCAATCGTACGGGCGGCACGGGAGAAGCACCGAATGGCGGCGGGAGGGGGGGGACGTCCCCTCCCGCTGCCTACAAGAACGATCAAGCGGCTGAACTGCCGCTATGATCGTTCTTGTGGTGTACAGAATCGCCAGCTGAAAAAAATGATACCTGAATGGTGCCTCTAGCTGCTGGCACCATTCAGATATCCCCCCTCAAATCTAGGACGTCCATGGACGTCCTACCGGTGGGAAGGGGTTAAACTATCTATATTCATGTTGATTGAAAGTGTACTACTGACACCTGACTATTTTTGTATGCTATAAAACTTGAAATAAAAACAATAAAAAATTGACAGTCTAATCCAGGGATATACAATTAGCGGACCTCCAGCTGTTGCAGAACTACAAGTCCCATGAGGCATAGCAAGACTCTAACAGCCACAAGCATGACACCCAGAGGCAGAGGCATGGTGGGACTTGTAGTTTTGCAACATCTGAAGGTCCGTTAATTGCTTATCCCTGGTCTAATCCTTTCCAGCGCCAACCAAAACTAAAATAGGATTTAAGTGACTTTGAATGTGGCATGCTTATTAGTGCCAGACGGGCTGGTCTGAGTATTTCAAAAACTGCTGATCTACTGGGATTTTCACACACAACCATCTCTAGGGTTTACAGAGAATGGTCCGAAAAAGAGAAAATATCCAGTGAGTGGCAGTTGTGTGGAGGAAAATGCCTTGTTGATGTCAGAGGAGAATAGGCAGACTGATTTGAGATGATAGAAAGGCAACAGTAACTCAAATAAGCACTCGTTACAACCAAGGTATGCAGAATACCATCTCTGAACGCACAACACATCAAACCTTAAAACAGATGAGCTACAGCAGCAGAAGACCACAACCGGTTGCCACTCCTGTCAGCTAAGAACAAGAAACTGAGGCTACAATTTGCACAGACTCACCAAAATTGGACAATAGAAGATTGGAAAAACGTTGCCTGGTTTGATGAATCTCCATTTCAGCTGCGACATTCAGGTTGTAGGGTCAGAATTTGGAGTAAACAACATGAAAGCATGGATCCATCCTGCCTTGTATCAATGGTTCAGGCTGGTGGTGGTGGTGTAATGGTGTGGGGGATAATTTTTGGCACACTTTGGGCCCCTTGGTGCCAAATGAGCATTGTTTAATCACCACGGCCTACCTGAGTATTGTTGCTGACCATGTCCATCCCTTTATGACTACAGTGTATCCATCTTCTGGTGGCTCCTTCCAGCAGGATAATGCACCATGTCACAAAGCTTCAATCCTCTCACCACTGGACAATGAGGTCCCTGCACTCCAATGGCCTCCACAGTCACCACATCTCATCCAATAGAGCACCTTTGGGATGTGGTGGAACGGGAAATTGCCATGGATCAGCAGCCGACAAATCTGGAGCAACTGCATGATGTTATCATTGTCACTATGGACCAAAATCTCTGAGGAATGTTTCCAACACCTTGTTGAATCTATGCCACAGAATTAAGGCAGTTCTGAAGGCAAAAGGGGGTCCAACCCGTTACTAGGAAGGTGTACCTAATAAAGTGGCCGGTGAGTGTATAATCATACCTCTGATTAAAGCGAAGTGCCACCCAGAAAAATGTTTTTTTGTTATTTTTTGGTATCCACTCTTTTAATACTAAATAGATGTAACATTTTGTTTCCTTACTTTCTAGTAATTCCATGTATTTTGTACTCACAATTTCATTTCTCTCACTGCTGGACTTTTTAGGTGAGGGCATCTGAAGCCCAATCCTGGGTCTCCTGGCATCTCTTCCTGAAAGAAGTGCATGGTGGGTAACCATCATGCACTCCTCGATCTCAGCCCGCCTTAAATCGCGTCATTTCCTGTCTGGAAATAACACGATTTTACAGTTAAGGGAAGCCCACTGACTCCTGGGAAATGATGAGTCACATCTCCCAGGAGGCCAGGCGAAGCAGGAAGTGAGGAGAAGAGCCTAGGACCTAAAAGGGGCAGATTACAGGGACCACCTAGCAACAAGCGACTTAGGGTGAGTATAAAAAATGTTTTTCCTATATAGGCAAAGGCCTTGAATGATGTAAAAAAAAAAAAAATCTGGGTTAAAATCTGCTATAAATTATCCACATTCATGATGATTGAGTTTTGCTATGCCTACACAACAGGAACTGCAAAGACTTTTTATTTTGTAAGGTGAAGCATTCCTTTTAATATAAAATAAAAGCTATACTTTAAAAAACAAAAAGGCACACAAGGGCGCACTGGCCTAGCGCATTATCCTTGATAAAATGTATTTAATAGAAATCATAAAAACATACTCACAAACAAAATCGTATATCAAGCATTTCCAGTACTGGAGCGGGTAAAGTCCAATCCACCGTCTCCTACTGGTGTCCTGGATGGGCTGGCTAACGCGTTTCGAGGCCGTAGCCTCTTCCTCAGAGCCCATACTTTGACCTGTTCTAACATGAGATTGGTCTAAACCAGTTGCAGTACTTTAGTGTTGCCTCACCTTCAGCCACATAGAAAGACTCAAAGCCGGTGAATTCCTTCTCGTTGGAGTAGTCGCTTTGAAATGTTACAGTCATCTTATTGTCCAGGGAGTAGAAAGTCGTGTCCCCGGGGGCTTTTTCCGTGTCTGTAGACTCCTTACCACATAAATGGGCCACATCCTTCCCCTGGGAAGTGAGCTGTGAAGATATATAGTAGTTAGTGTTACGTGGGACATCATTATTATTGCAGATATTTATATAGCGCTTTACAATTTACACACATATATTGTGCATTCACATCAGCCTCTGCCCTCAATGAGCTTAAAATCTAAGGTCCCTAACTCACATTCATACACATACATCATAAACAGGAGCATGTCAACCTACCAGCATGTCTTTGGAGGGTGGGAGGAAACCGGAGTACCCGGAGGAAACCCACGCAGGCACAGGGAGAACATGCAAACTCCAGGTTGGGATTCAGTCAACAACCCTAGTCCTGACATCATCAGCGCAGTATACAGCAAATATCTCCTAAACAGCACACGTTTAGGAGATATTTACAGTACCTATAGGTAAGCCTTATTATAGGCTTACCCAGGGCTTTTTTTCTCAGAGAATAGGTGCAGGAACTCCTCCCTTCCGAGTCGCCCCTTGACTCCGCCCCCACTCATCTCCAAGCATCGTTCTTTGTTTCCACCCCTTATCCGCCTCCCAGTACCGCCCCTTTTAGAGAGCACAGAACCAAGTATTATTTTGTGGTGCTAAGTATTTTGTATGGAATTTGTTAATGATAGCAAGAAAGGCAGTAAAATAGATCTGGACACCCCAGCAACAATAGATCCACCCCAGCAACAAGGGACTCCCAACAGCCAGCATCAGTAGACCCTCCAACAGCCAGCAACATTAGACCCCTACCCCCTACCTCAACAATTGATCCCTCCTAGCAATGATTGACCCCCCTCCAACAGTATTAGACCCACCCCCGGCCACAATAGATCCCTCACAAGCAACAGAAGACCTCCCCAGCAACATTAGACCCCTACCTCAACAATAGATTCCTCTCAGCAATGATTGACCCCCCCCCAGCAGTATTAGACCCACCCCAGCCACAATAGATCCCTCAAAGCAACAGGAGACCTCCCCAGCAACATTAGACCCCTACCCCCTACCTCAACAATTGATCCCTCCTAGCAATGATTGACCCCCCTCCAGCAGTATTAGACCCACCCCCGGCCACAATAGATCCCTCACAAGCAACAGAAGACCTCCCCAGCAACATTAGACCCCTACCTCAACAATAGATTCCTCTCAGCAATAATTGATCCCCCCCCCAGCAGTATTAGACCTACCCCCAGCCACAATAGATCCCTCAAAGGAATAGGAGATCCCACCAGGAACATTAGACCCCTACCTCAACAATAGATCCCTCCTAGCAATGATTGACCCCCCCCCAGCAGTATTAGACCTACCCCCAGCCACACTAGATCCCTCACAAGCAACAGAAGACCCCTCCAGCAACAATAGACCCCTTGCTCCACAAAAACAGATCCCCTGTAGCAACAATAGATTTCCCAACATCAATAAACCCTCCATCATACCCCAGCCCCCCTTGCCATTGCATGCATTCAGTTCTCCCGCGTTCCCGCTGAAAAAAAGCCCTGGGCTTACCTATAGGTACAAAGTATACAGGGAGGTATATAACCTCTTTCATTTTGTAAGAAATCACTCAAACTTTCATCCAGACTGCCGTTTGAATGGAATTTCAGATATATTAAATAGGACTCTGTTGTGCACATTATGTACAATGCTTATGAACAAAAACCACATTCATCTGTCTTTATCCCTCCTGTCCTATGGTATTAAACTCAATAATGCTTCCTAATCATATCTTAGCACAGGGTCTTTATACGCCCCCCATCCTCCCTAATGGTAGTTGAAGCACCGCTTCAATCTGTAATTGCGGAGTTATATCTGTTGAGTGTCATTTTTCGCTTTGATTGCGTTTTTTTTTGTTGTTGTTTGGTTTTTTTTCTCTGGCATTGATTTCCTGCCCTGCCTTTTGTTGTAACTTGAATAAAAAAAAAAAATTACGTTCACAGAATTTGGTTTGTTCAGGAAAAAATTTCCATTCTGTTCCTTCAAATTTTCTGATCACTAAGGTTGAAAACAAATGTCCATTTGACCCCGCTAACCATTCAAAAATTGATGAAATGCTCTGAAAACGATCATTTTTAAACAAAATCCTATTGGTGTATGGCTAGAGGCTCCACGGAGATACAGGGATCGATTTGAACATTCATTTGTTCCAGTTTTGTATTCATTAACATACAATATTAAGAAATCATACCCTAGTCTATCACCCTGTACATCAGCTTTTAAATCGTAAGGCTCCATTTACACGGCACGTTTTCAACCTCCCCTGAACGTTTTATCTTGACAGCTAGAAACCGGCGTATAAAAAAAGTCTGTTTTGCACGCCGCGTTTTGCCGTGTTTGCGTCTAGGAGCGTTTTTGAAAAAAAAATATTATTTACTTTTTCTAAAATGAAAACGCCTGAAAAACTAAAAGCTTATAGACGTGAGTTACCTCGTTTAGGCGCGTTTACAAGTTGTTTGGCGTTTCAAATGACTCCGAACTGGCGTCTGAACCCATTTTTTTGCGTTCCAGAAAAACCCTCTAAACTCAACTGCCTGAAAACGACCTTAAACGACCCTGTGTACATGGACTGATAAGATAACATTAGACGAGTTCAGGGGCAGCTGAAAAAAAACGCCCAAATGCCTCTAAGGTCTCATACACACGGACGTTTTTTGAGGCTGGCGTTTTCTGGCGTTTTTTGCAGCTCTCCATGTTAGTCAATGGCCCCATAAAAACGTCGGCGTTTTTGAGCTGTAGATGGCGTTAGTGAGCTGAAAGTAGAACCCACAGCCATCGCGTTCTGAGGCTGTAACGTTTTGGCATTTTTTGACGCCGACGCCGCAAAACGCCAACAAACGCCAACTAATGCCAACTAATATTGTACCGGCGTTTTCCGGCCTTTTTTGACGCCGATATTTTTAAGTTGAAAAATAGCAGAGGGATGAATTTTTTTTAAAAACGCCTATTGACGCCGACGCTCACTAATGCCGATGCATAACGCCGAAGAACGACGATTTTTTTTCCTTGACGTCGGGCCCAACGTTTTGTTTATTAAAAGATACACCCATGTGTATGAGGCCTAAACGTCCGTTTACCAGCAGCAGTGTAATGAGGCCTAAGAAGAAAGTCCCTGAATTTTAGCCCAAAGTCAGCTTTGACCCCCAACATCCCTCTTCCCTTTTCCAGACTTTCAAAAAAAATCCAGCATACTTCGCTCGAGCCCAGAAGACCGAACATACAGTATTTGTTAAAAAGGAAAATAAGCATCATTTTTATTACAACTGGAACAAGGCTTTCATTACTCACATCTTCTGATGACTACCATGGATAACAGAATCATTTATTCTTGTCTAGTAAATGTAACACCAAGTCAGCTCTACTAATGCGCATAGCGGCCTCCTCCCATCTGACAATTACTCTTATAAACCAATCAGTTCTAATTAGTCTACCATTTTTACAATGCACATCCCATTAATGTCTTTATTATGAAACTTAATTATGTTTTTTTTACTTATATGAAGGAGATGTATACATCAAAAGAAATTATATTTCTTCCTCAATTTTCCTCAACATTCAGACAGGCATTGGGAAGTAACATGGACTTCGGTGACAACATATAAAGGGGCAGAGCTACTGTGCTTCATCATGTATACATTTTTTAAACAGATTTATTTTGTAAACAGACTAAAAAAGACTAAAGTAGACCTTAAGTCATAGGTGTGCACAGGGGTGTATCAGGTGTGCCTGGGCACACCCTAATCACTCTGTACGGTGCACTACTGCACAGGCTTCCCCCCTTGCTGTCCCCTTCACTGCAGTGCTGCTGGGTTGTCTCCTTTCCTCTCCTCTCCCCCTGGCTGCTGTGGGGGTGTTTCAGGATGGAGAGTGGGGCTAATCAATATGTCCTTTACCGGCCCCTTCCTTTTCTAAATGAACACAGTAAACACAGTCATTCACTGTGTCCATTCATAACTAAAGCATAGTTCACAGTTTAAGAGGCTCCTTCATTTCCCAAATGAACACAAAGAGGGATTGGTACTGATCGTTCCTGTGTCCATTCATAACTGAAGCATAGTAAAAGGCATTTACTATGTTTCAGTTTGAATGAACAAGAACTCGCGCAGCACAGAGCACTTCCCATTCATTCACTGTCCATTGCAGCTAAGGGTGCAGGTAAAGGCATGTGTGTTTGAGCTTTGGGGTGCACACCCTAATGCAATGGGTTGCACACAGCTATGCCTTAAGTAGCATGTTGCAAAATATGCCAACACAGGTACAGACTATGATTTAACCTCCAAGTCAGGCGGTATACAATTTTAAAGCTGAACTGAAGGTGGAAATAAAAGCCACAAATCAATGCAGCTCTGTATTGATTTATACTGTATATATCGATATGTTTATTTTTTTAATTCAAGCAATATAAGTACCTGACTTTAGATTGGTATCAGCCTCCTACAATCCCTGTACAGCAGAGCTTAGACTAGGACATGTAAGAGCAGCACAAGGAGTCAATCAGTTGTGATGCAATGCAAGGGATGTGCAGATAAGAGAAAGGAGCAGAGTGACAGAGAGATGAGCTCATCAGTGCACTGCTTCTCTTTCACTGTCCAATCACAGGCTGGAGGTGGGCAGGAGACCTATAAGCAGTGGTGGTCCATCCATTAGGGGTGTAGGGGCGGTGCCCCCATCCATGCATTTGGCCCCCTAATCTACATGCAGGGCGCCAGAAGAATGGATTCCAATCAGGGCTTTTTTTTAAGCACGTGATCAGAGGCAGAGGGTCTAATAGGCTTCAAAAAAGGGTGGGCTCCGAGTGCAGAGCGCTGCGCCCAGATCCCACTCAGTTGCGTGGAAATAGCAAATTAATAATCACTATTGTCACACTGATTCTCCTCCCGGCCATCAGGAAGTTTCCCGATTGGCCGAAAGGAGAAGCATACCAATTGGCCGAGGAGGAGGTAGGAGATGCACGGCAGAAGCCACCGTGATGCCTGCGGAGGATTGTAGGGGAAACCGCTGCCCATCACCCGTGATGCCGTGGAGGAGAGCAGGGGAAGTGTCACCCGTGGTGCCAAGGAGGAGAGCAGGGGAAGCATCACTCATGATGCCCAGGAGGAGAACAGGGGAAGGAGACGCCATCACCTGTGATGCCGAGGAGAGCAGGGGAAGGGGAAGCGTCACCCGTGATGCCGAGGAGAGTAGGGGAAGGGGAAGCGTCACCCGTGATGCCGAGGAGAGTAGGGGAAGGGGAAGCGTCACCAGTGATGGCAAGGAGTAGAGCAGGGGAAGGGGAAGCTGTCACCAGTGATGGCAAGGAATAGAGCAGGGGAAGGGGAAGCTGTCACCAGTGATGGCAAGGAGTAGAGCAGGGGAAGGGGAAGCTGTCACCAGTGATGGCAAGGAGTAGAGCAGGGGAAGGGGAAGCTGTCACCCGTGATGGCAACGAGTAGAGCAGGGGAAGGGGAAGCGTCACCCGTGATGGCAAGGAGTAGAGCAGGGGAAGGGGAAGCGTCACCAGTGATGGCAAGGAGTAGAGCAGGGGAAGGGGAAGCGTCACCCGTGATGGCAAGGAGTAGAGCAGGGGAAGGGGAAGCGTCACCAGTGATGGCAAGGAGTAGAGCAGGAAAGGGGAAGCGTCACCCGTGATGGCAAGGAGTAGAGCAGGAAAGGGGAAGCGTCACCCGTGATGGCAAGGAGTAGAGCAGGAAAGGGGAAGCTGTCACCCGTGATGGCAAGGAGTAGAGCAGGAGAAGGGGAAGTGTCACCCGTGATGCCCAGGAGGAGAACAGGGGAAGGAGAAGCCATCACCCATGATGCCGAGGAGAGCAGGGGGAACAGTCATTTTTCGCCATTTTGGAATGTACACAAATTAAAGCCTTGTCATGTTTGGTATTTAATTACTTGACTCACCCCCATCTTTTATTTAAAAATTGGGCATTTTGTTGTGTTAATGTACACTAAAATTCATTTTAGTGATAGCGTGAAGTGCTAGTAGGTATCCCTACGAAGATCAAAGAGAAAGCAATAATTCTAGGACCATTATTCATGATTACTGGTAAACTGATAAATTGTAAAGGCTTTAGAAGCGTCGCTTATAGACGTTTTTGGGAACAGTAATTTTTCGCCTTTTTGGAATGTACTCCATTGAGATTAAAGCCTTGTCATGTTTCATAATTAATCACTCGACTCAACCCCATCTTTTATTTTAAACAATGAGCATTTTGTTGTGCTAGTGTACACTAAAAATTATTTTAGTGTGCTTCACCTCACCCCACTTTCAAGGCATAGATATAGGAAGTCCCTCTTGATCCACCTTCTCAATGGCGCTAAAATATGTATACCGAAAACGTGGAAATGCCCAGAACCCTCACAGTTGGTCAGTAGATAGCTGTGGTGAATGAACGTAACCTGATAGAACAATTAATGGCGGCGTTAAAACAAAAAGAGGAACAGTTCAATAAAACCTTATTTTATTGGAACGGTTTCCAGTTCTCGCAAGCCTACAACACCCTTCTGGCCTCCTCAGATGAGCAACTGTGACTGCGCATGCGTACCAAATCTCCCCCCCCCCCCCTTTTTTTCTTCCTTTCACCTATCTTTTCCCTTCTCCTAAAGCCTTCTATTCTTTATCTGTTGTTTCCTATAGAGTTTTTTCCCTGTGGCGGCCCGACCATTAGGGACACAAGGGCGCCGCCACCCTTATCCATGCATCCAGCCCCTAATCTACATGTGGGGCGCATGGATTCCAATCAGGGTTTTTTTTTTGTAAGCACACGAATGGAAGCTTCAAAAAAGGGTGTTCCCAAAGCCCAAAGCCAATAACTGTCACTTCCTATTTATACTGTGATCAGCTGTGGTTGGACACATGGTAAAGAGCCTACATCATTGGCTCTTTACCGTGATCGCAGATGCGTGTGTCCGAGCAACACACCGCACCACCGATCACATTGTTGCATGCCCTCGGGAGCGTACACGAGTGGCATGTTGTGAAGGACATCATATGATGCCCAGACACAACAATAAAACCCCCGCCTGGCTCTCATTTTGCTATAGGCCCGGACGGGAAGGTGTTAAATGAAAAAAAACATTATGGTATATTTTTTTCCTGAAAATATTGATATTGTAAACGTACAGTCAGGTCCATAAATATTGGGACATCGACACAATTCTAATCTTCCCCTGATTTGGATGTAAATACCCTCAAATTAAAGCTGAAAGTCTGCAGTTAAAGCACATCTTGTCTGTTACATTTTAAATCCATTGTGGCGATGTATAGAGCCAAAAACATTAGAATTGTGTCGATATCCCAATATTTATGGACCTGACTGTACATTGAACATTGTAACTGACACCATTTTATTCCACAGGCCCTATGCCTTTCAGTATTGTGGGTATATTCAAAGTCAAAGTTTTGTTCCAAAAATATATATATGTTTGGTGGGCTTTCTAGCAAAAAAAAATCAGACTTTAAAAATGTAAAAATTGCCCCAATAGAAAAGTGGGAAAACGATTGCTCCCATTCCACCTTCTGTAGGTTTGGCATGCACGGTAAACTGTAGGTTGGGCATGGCACCCATTCTGCCTTTCGTAGGTTTGTCATGTACTGATTCATTAGTATCACCCTTTGAGACCAAACTACATCAGTTTCTTGGGTTTGTACCTTGACATAGTCATATTCACACAGATAGGACAGCTCCAGGTCGAAGTGGGTAAAGTAGATTTTGACCCGATGTCCCTCAGGGACTTGGATGTTCCAGGTCAGGGTCTGATCATTTGGGTATGGCTTTGGAAACCCAGGAGAAACAATCTTCCCATACAGTCCGCTCAGTTGTATGCAGTATGCATGTGGGAGGATTACGATACTGATAATTAGAAGATGGCAGAGTCTGCAGAACAAAGATATTTGAGATCTTAGTGTATTCTATTCATGAGACATGAAAGGCAATGATAAAAATATGCACATGGTACCAAACAAATTCCAGACTCAACAAACAATTTCTAAAAAGTTTCATCTGGTGTAAATTTCTTGTGACTTTGTATTGTAGTCAATGTGGGTACGTGTTTCTTTTTAACATCTATTGAAATTTTTTACGATATAGTTTCAAACACCAGGTGCAGAAGTTTTGAGATCCAGCATCGGTATAAATAGAGATGTAAGAACATGCACTGAACCATGTTGTAAATACAGTGGCCCTGGCTGGAGATGACCAGGAGGGAAGCAATAAATGGAGATGGCCTGCTGCCCAGATTTAACAAGAAAATAGGAAAAATAGAGTAAGTATGTTTTTCTATGGCTGTTACCATAGCTTAAAAAGGCAAAGAATTTGTTTTGTCTGAGGCCAAGGAAAAAGATGAAAAAGAAAATTTCCTCTCCTCTGTATGTCCTCCGCCCAAGGGCCAGGTTGCGAGGCAAGCAATGAGGTCCTGTTCTGAGGTCGTGAGTTGCTGTATCTTGTCTAATTGCTCCTGGAAGAGGTAGGTGTACAAAGCATAGATTGGAGGGTGCAAGAAGGAATTAGGTTGTAGAAGGGAAAGGAAGGATCTGAAGTTCTGGATTCTTTAATGCAGTGGTTCTCAACTCCGGTCCTCAGGACCCACCAACAGGCCAGATTTTAAGTATTACCTTGGGGAGATGCAGACTAGAATACTGCAATCACTGAGCAGCAAATGATATCACCTGTGATGTATTTCAGTTATCCTGCAAACCTGGCCTGTTAGTGGGTTCCGAGGACTGGAGTTGAGAACCACTACTTTAATGGGAGGGAAGTCATTTGTTTATAATATTTAAATCCTACAGCTTCCATATTTCTGCATGTTTGTGTAGTGTACTATGTAATCTAGCTGTTGGAGTACACATTTCTTCACTGCTGAACCTTACATTACACAAGATCTCCAGTCTAGTTAAAGCTCAATTCCTGGAATTCAACTATTTTGTAAAAACTGCAGACATACCGTGAGTTAAAGAGGAAGCAAACCCTGATGGAGTTTACTTCCTCTATATCCCCCTGTAAAGTAGAAACATAATGGGCTACTATGCATCACATAGTAACCCATTATGTGCCGCTTACCTGCAAACGAGGCCTGTGGCGTCCAGCGATGTCCCCTCTCCTGGCCGCATCCATCATCAGCGCCTCTTCCTTCCGGGGCCGTGACTCCGACTCTGTGACTGGCCGGAGTCGCGTGACGTCACTTCCGCGCATGCGCCGCCAGTCACGGCACGATCACAGTGAAGAAACAGCTCGGAGGCCGTTTCTTCATTGCGCATGTGCAGAAATGACATTGGCACATTTAGTACACTGCATATCTCCTGAACCATGCAGGTTTGGGAAATAATCATAGGCTTACCTGTAGGTTAAAGTGGTTGTGCACCTACAGGTAAGCCTTATCATAGGCTTACCTGTAGTTAAAGTGGTTGTCACAAGTTGACAACCACTTTAAAGTGGAGTTCCACTCAGTTTTATATTTATTAAAAGTCAGCAGCTACAAAAAGTTTAGCTGCTGACTTTTAATAAACAGCCACTCACCTGTCCCATGGTCCAGCGATGCGGACGCCCGAACCCTCGGTTCTCTCCAGTGCCGGCATCACAAGTGTGGGCACCCGGCTGTGACAGATTGCGGCTTCACAGCTGGGTCAGCACTGCGCATACACGAGTCACACTGCGCATTCTAAATAGACGAGCAATCTTCTGGGACCTGTGACATGTCCAGAAGATTGCAGGGAGGGAGAGGAAGAGGAGAACTCTCACTCAAATTGCCTAGGCGGCCCGAGTGGAAGTGGGGGCTGGGTACATGTCAAAACTAAGTACCCGCTCCCCCCCCCCAAAAAAAATTACATGCCAAATGTAGCATGTCAGGGGGTTAGGAGTGCTTAAATCGGAAGTTCCTCTTTTGGGTGGAACTCCGCTTTAAGTCTAACAAGGTGTCTGTTGCCTGGTAGACTTCTCTCTGTTATTCACATCTGACAGGTTTATTGTGTTCCATGATGATAACCTCTGAGACCCTGAACCTGCTGCACTGTGGTCTTAGTTCCTTCTAGAGCAAAGTCGCTTGAACTGCTATGCCCACCATTCCCCTTCTGCCCATTCACAAAAGCCTTTGTATTATGTGAACTTATTCACAAAATACAAAGGCTTCTGTGATTAGGCAGCAGAGGAGAGTGGAAGGCATAGCTTCTCTACGTGCTTCTCTCTTCTCACAGCCCCAAGTGTATCCTCCGTGAGTGCAATAAACCTGGCATATATAAGTAATAGAGATAAGTCCTGGTGGTGACATGCCCCTAATTGGACTTAACAAAGAGTGTGCCTGCACTTTTTGCAAAGTTGCTGAATCCCTGGAATTCAGCTTTAACAATCAGGACACTAGGGGCTTGTTTATACTTGCTTCGGTCACTGAAGAGTGATCCGCATTTAAATAGCTCTTCAGAAAGCATTTGACAGGCAGTGAGGAGGTGATGTATCACCTCCTCACTGCCTTCTTGAACCCCATGCTAGCACTTTGCAACCAGGTGCATTGCACACGATTGTGAGGTGCTCGCAGGGCAGCCCCACTGGATCGTGCTCGGTGGGTGCTTTGCCCAGGAAAAGTGACAGGGGGCATAATTCCTGCCACGCCATGAAACAAAGCATTGCAGCCGCAGAATGTGTAAACTCCTGGCTACTTCCTCTGCGGGGGGGGGGGGGGGGC
>BLSH010370312.1:753264-786703 GCA_018402905.1 Glandirana rugosa | reverse complement strand
GGGTGGTAAAAATGCAGCTCCATGAAACAAAGCATTGTAGCCGCAGAATGTGTAAACTCCTGGCTACTTCCTCTGCGGGGGGGCCGTTAGGGGTGGTAAAAATGCAGCTCCATGAAACAAAGCATTGTAGCCGCAGAATGTGTAAACTCCTGGCTACTTCCTCTGCGGGGGGGCCGTTAGGGGTGGTAAAAATGCAGCTCCATGAAACAAAGCATTGTAGCCGCAGAATGTGTAAACTCCTGGCTACTTCCCCTGCAAGGGGGGCCAGTCAACGGCTGGGTTTTACTGCACTCAACCACTAGTGTGAATGAGCCCTTAGAGTACTTATTAAACCCAGATTACCAACTATAAATTATGCTAATTTCCCACAGTAAATTGAAATATATATTTTACACATCTGGAAAAGCAATGAATAATCCTGTGACACAGCTAGAAACGTAATTCTAGGAAAAGTTTTCCTGCGCCCGCCCAGTAATGATTGATTCTGCTGCAGGCATGCAATCAATTAAAAAAAAAAAAATCATTATAATTTTAATTTAAAAAAAATGTTTCCTTTAAGTTTTTTTTTTTTTTTAAAGGACCCTTTGACTTAAGTTTATTCAATATACTTTACATAATAATGGTTAGTAAATGTAGAGTTCAGTACTGACACCCCTGATACTTTGTGCCTGTGCCCCCCTCCACCAAGTCCTAGTGGTGTCAGCAGAGGAAAATGTTGAAAGCCTCCAGGTAATCACAGGAGCTAAGCATTACTTCTGGTCCAAACCACGGGGACAAAACTTATTATTATGTACATTTCCGGAAACGGTGGAATTATGTTGTTTTGTCAGATTAGATGCAAATCGTACTTAGCGGAGTTATTTTTATCCCTCTAAAGCTGTAGTGCCCATCCCTACCTGGCCCCATCTGACCTCATTCCAAGTCCTTTATTCAAATCCACAGATTAATGTTACCTGTGTACATTGGCAGAGCTCTTCTCAGCATTTTAACTGAAATGAACAGACTGGCAAGGCTCTGGAGGTTTGGAGCAGATTTGAAATCAGAATGGAGCTGAACTGGGGTGCACATTCTGCAGCTGCCTCTATCAGCACAACTTTACAGTTAAATGAACATCAGCCAGTATGCAGATTTATTGTAACAAAAAACAAAAGTGTATTTTATGGCTCACTTTACTTCTTTTGGCATCACACAATACTGAACCATGCCTGTGCTAATATGTTGCAGTGCTACTCAATTTGAATTGTATCCTGATGCACTAAAGCATTGGTTTCCAAACTGTGGCCCGGGAGCCAAATGTGACCCTTTGCTTGCTTTTATCTGGCCCTTGGGGCACTATTTTCATGCACTGATGCCAACAATGGGGCATAATTCCCCCCATTGACACCAATGAAAGGGCAGAATTCCTCCTAGCAACACCAAAGGTGGGGCACAATTCCTCCCAATGACACTAACAATGGGGTCCAATGGCATCAATGATAGGGCACAATTACTCCCAATGACACCAACAATTGACACCATAGGTGGGGCATTGTTTTTTCCCACTGACATCAGACCTCTTCTACTACCAATGGACTCAGTCAAGCCCCCCTTAAGTCTGAAGGACAGTAAACTGGCCCTTTGTTTAGAAAGTTTGGAGACCCCTGCACTAAAGAAAAGCACTTTGTGTTGCAACAAACCAAAATGCACTACCATGCTTGCATTCCCAAAAAAAAAGGTTTAGGTGCAGTTTCCTGTGCGCTGGGGTGCATTAGTGTAGCACCATCCTAGATAGGTGCTAGGTTAGGCAAATGTAGCTCTAAGTTCCACTGTAATCAGTTGAGCTGTACATTATTTTGGTCTGTTTTGTGTGTCACTGTCGTTCTGTAGTGTTTTGGAAGATGGTGAGCTGACAGAGTCAAATCAGCAGCTGAATATTTATGCAGCCCCAGCCAATCCTTGGGGGAGAGTGCTCAGATGGTGTTGTGGAGGGAGCATAAATAGTCTGGGGCCTGGAACAGAGAGGTTCTTGTCCTGTAGGAGAAGATCCGAGCCTGAAGCGCTGCTGTCCTTCTGGGCAGTCCAGCTATGCTTTCTACTGCTCATCGATGTTCCGACTCCCGGCTATGCTAGCTGGGGGGGCCTATTCTGCTAAACATTGCTGGAGCTGACTGAGGGACTTCTTTTTGGGGATCTGGTCTTATAGCAGAGTTCCATCTAAAAGTGGAATTTCCGCTTATATGTTTCCTCACATTTGGCACCTTTCAGGGGGGAGGGTCAGAGGATAACGGGGACCTGTTTTTGACAGGTCCCCTTCCCCAGTTCCGGGAGACGGGGCCACGGTCCGTCTCTCGGTAGTACGGCCCCCTCCTCCTTGCCCCGCCACCGGGCCAATAAGAAAGCAAAGCGCGCTTTGCGCATGTGCATTAGGGAATCAGCAGTGAAGCCGAAAGGCTTCACTGCCGGGTTCCCTCACCAGGAATGGTGGTGGCAGCACCCGGGATGCAATCTGAAGATCGGCTGGGGTGCTGACATCGCGGGTTCCCTGGACAGGTAAGTGCCCTAATATTAAGAGTCAGCAGCTGCAGTATTTGTAGCTGCTGACTTTTATTTTTTTTCACCCAGGCTGGACCTCTCTTTAAGTCTTCATAGGAGAGGTGTCTATAAGATATTGGAAGGAGGAATCTAATTATCCAATGACTTTAGTGAGTACAGACCAGTGTGAAAGATCCCAGTGACTATGTGCTGCTGCTATCTCTCTTGCATTAGTCAATGTTACTTAAGAACACATTGTTTATGGTGTTCTAGTGTAGCTCAGCCCATCATTTGCAGCTGTGCTCAGACTCTTAAGGAGGAAGATTAGTGTCCTCAAGCCATTTCTGTTGCTGGAGTATCCCACAGTTATATTGCACCCCTCCAAGTTCAAGTTTGCAATAAAGCATCAGAAAAAGAATACCCCTAGACTGATTATTGAGTCAGAAGAGTGACTGTGACAGTGTGCCTGTGTCACGTAGCTGATAGGAGTCTGAGTTGATGAGGTCAGGCTCTCTTATATCTCCCGCCCTGGTCCCGCTGAAGCTGGAACAGAGGAAGCCGAGGGACAGGAGGGACACGAGTGTCTGATGTTGATTGCAGAACCTATAGTAGATGATGTGATTCCAAGGGAACCGTGGAACCAGAGTAGCAGGAACAGTGGCAATGTTCAGAGAACTGGTCCAGGTTAAAGGGGCACTCCACTTATGTTGAAGGTTCTGGGCTGGCAGTATAACAGGACTTGGAGAGCTGGAACATGCAGCCGGTCAAGCACTTGAGGGTTAACGGGAACCAGGATCAAAGACAGAAGCAGAATCATGGGAATAGTGGAGGTCATCAGCATGCAGGCAGCAAGGTACCAAGTCATCAGCAAAGCCAGAGTCAGGAATGGAGCCGGGTCATAGGTAAGCAGCAGAACAGAAGCAGGATCCAAAGCCAAGGTCAAGGGACACGCTAGGTTGTCAACAGGAAGAGCATACATGATTGGTCAGGATACAGGACACAGCTGAAGATCAGTCAGCAAAGTTAATGGGAATGAGCTCCCTTTAAATAGTCCGTCTGGCGCCAAGTGCAATTGTGCCCGTGCGCATGCGCATGAGCATGCCTGTTAGCCGGTCTTCTGGAAACACCATGCGCACATATGCGTGCCATACTTCTTATAGGAATTCCATGACATTGCCCCCCCCCCCGCCTTAGGGGCAGCCTCCGGATGCCCACTACAGACCGGTTTTCAGGGTGGAGTTGAAGGTAGGCTTGTATTAACTGAGGAGCATGGACATTAGAGGTGGGTTCCCAGGAATTATCTTCTAGCCCATAGCCTTTCCATTTAATAAAGAACTGGGTTTGACCCTCCCTCCTTTAACAGTCCAGAATAGCCTCTACCTCGTATTCCTCGTAACCCTCGATCAATAGCGGAGCAGGAGCCTTTAGAACCTCGATCTGGAAAAGGGTTGGGAACTGTTGATTTCAATAGTGACACATGAAACACGGGATGAATGTTCAGATTACTTGGTAAAGATAGTTCAAATGCCACGGAGTTGATCCTTTTCTTAATTGCGAAGGGACCCAGGTATCTTGGGCCAAGCTTCTTTGAGGGACACCTCAATTTTAAATTTGCCGTAGACAGCCATACTTTATCTCCAGGTTTCAAATTTAAATTTCCTCTTCTCCTTTTATCAAAAATGTTTTTATTACCTGACTGTGCCTTCAAGATGGTTGCTTGCAAGAGCTGTTTGTTACTATGGAGAAAGTTCAATCTCTCTTGTACAGCTGGTACAGTAGATTCTGTAGGCACTTCCGTAAGCAGGAAGGAAGGATGATATCCATAGTTGGCATAGAAGGGAGACTGCTTGGTGGCAAAGTGAACTGAGTTATTGTATGCAAAATCTGCTAAAGGAAGGAGAGACGCCCAGTTGTCTTGTGAGAAGGAAGAAAAGCATCTCAAATATTGTTCAAGAGTTTGGTTTGTCCTCTCGGTCTGTCCATTAGTCTGTGGGTGGTAAGCAGTTCAATATTTAATGCTTCACACAGGCCCTTAGAGGTGATCTGAACCCACGATCAGAAACAATATTGACTGGAATGCCATGTAACCTCACAACTTCTTTATTGAATGCGGCAGCAGTCTCAGTGGCAGAGGGAGTTCCTTTCAAAGATATGAAAAGTGCCATCTTTGACAGGTGATAACCTATGACAAAGATAGTAGTGACTCCTTCGGATGGGGGAAGTTCCACAATAAAATCCATGGATATCATACTCCATGGCTTTTCAGGAACTGGAAGAGATTCCAACAGGCCCCAGGTTTTGGCATAATCAGACTTGTTTCTGAGGCATACAGAACAGGATCTGACATAGTCTTTACAGTGCTTAAATAAATCTGGCCACCAAAAGGAATGGGGCACCAAATCTGAGGTCTTGTGGATTCCAAAGTGTCCAGCCAGGGGGTGATCATGGCACCTCTTGAGAATAGGAACCCTAAACTGTTCAGGGATGAAAATTTGTCCTTTGTGGAAATAGAGTTCATCCCTTTGCTGAATATGTAAATCCAGAGGAAGAGGGTGAGTGGTGACTGCCTCCTTAATTTGAGACATCAAATCTGTTTGTAGAAGCAGGAAGTTTTAAGCTGGCAAGATAGTGTCAGGTTCGGAAGTTGGGCTGTTTCAGGAAACATACGTGAGGGAGCGTCAGGCTTGCAATTCTTGGATCCGGAACGAAAAGTTATATGGAATGCAAATTGGGAAAAGAAAAGTGCCCATCTGGCCTATTGAGGTCTGAGTCGTCTAGCAGTTCTTAAGTACTCCCGATTTTTATGGTCTGTAAAGATAAGGATGGGTTGTGCAGCACCCTCCAGCAGGTAGCGCCATTCTTCAGCGGCAGCTTTAAAGTGGTTGTCAAGTCATGACAACCACTTTAAACTACAGGTAAGCCTACAATAAGGCTTACCTGTAGGTCCAGGAGATATCTCCTAAACCTGTACGGTTTAGGAGATACCCCCTGTATCTGCATGTGCCGACGTCATTGGCACATGCGCACTGAAGAATCGGCAGCCGGGATAGCCCAGGGTGCCGTTTCTTCTATATTCGTATCGTAAATGACAGCTCCCATGCGCAGGAGTGATGTCAGCGCGGTTCCGCCAATCACAGCGCTGGAGCCCACGCTGCGATTGAACAGAGCCGCAGACCCGGAACAACAATGTCGCCCATCACAGTGGTGTGCCGAGACCGCTGCAACAGCTTTGTTCCAAGGTAAATGTTTCATAATGAGCTAGTATGTGCTGCATACTAGCTCATTATGCGTTTGCTTTGCAGGTTTTTTTTTTTTTGGGAGGGTGGGGGCACATTTACAATCACTTTAATGGCTAATAGTTCTCATTCCCCCACATCAAAATTCATTTCGGAGGAACTTTCCTGGAGAAAAAGGCAATAGGGTGGAGCAAAGATTTGGCCCCTTGCTGTTGAGATAATATAACCCCAACTGCACTTTCAGAGGCATCTACTGCAAGTACATAAGCCAAAGCAGGATCTGGATGCTTCAAAATAGGAGAGAAGGTGAACAGGATCTTCAATTGTTTGAAAGCACTTTGAGCCTCAGGAGTCCATTTAAATGGAATATGCTGCTTGGTTAGCTGTGTGATGGGTGCAATGATATCGTAAAAGTTCTTTATAAACTTCCTGTAGAAATTGGCGAACCCCTCAAAACGTTGTATTGCTTTTTTGTCCTCCGGAGCAGGCCATTCTAATACAGCTGTCACCTTTTGCGGATGCATCGCAATGCCATCTGCAGAAATGGTGAGTCCCAGAAATTGAATAGTCTGTTTTTCAAACTCGCATTTCTCAGCTTTTGCGTAGAGATGGTGTTGATGAAGTTTATCCAGTACTTTCTTTACATGACCTCTGTGTAATTCTAGTGAGCTGGAAAATACAAGGATGTCATCCAAGTACACAATAATGAACAAGTCAAGATAGTCCCGAAATATGTCGTTGACAAGGTGTTGGAATGTAGCTGGAGCATTACACAGACCGAACGGCATGACTAGATATTCAAAATGTCCAAAGCTCGTTCAGAATGCTGTCTTCCATTTGTCTCCTTCACGAATCCTGACTAGATTGTATGCAGCCCTCAAATCAAGTTTAGAGAAAACATGTGCCCCTCGTAACCTCTGGAAAAGTTCAGGAATTAGGGGAAGTGGATAGCGGTTCTTGACCGTTATTTTATTGAGATGACGATAGTCCACACAGGCCTGAGGGTATGATCTTTCTTTTCCACTAAGAAAATGGCAGCTCCTGCAGGTGATGTGGATGGTCGGATGAATCCTTTATCCAGACTTTTGTCAATGTAATTACGGAGGGTTTCTAATTCAAGTTCAGAAAGAGGGTAGATTCGGCCAAAAGGTATCTCAGCCTCGGGCAACAGTTCTATTGGATAATCATAAGTCCAGAGGGGAGGAAGAGTATTAGCGTTCTTCTTATTGAATACATCCAGATATTTGTGATAGGCTGTGGGAACCAGTTTCAGTACTTCAGGATCAGGATGGATACCCAGCAGTGGAGTAACATTATGAGACTCCTGCGGAACACAATGTGCCTGGCAGTAGGGAGAAAGGAAGAGAATGTCGCCTGTAAGCCAATTGATGCTGGGATTATGTGCCTTCAGCCAAGGCATACCCAGAATGATGGGAAACATGGGTGACATTATGACATCTAGACGTAGGAATTCTTGATGACCAGATGAGGATTGACAGAGGATTGGAGCCGTCTCTTGTGTCACTGGACCAGACTTGATACCGGAACCATCAGCCAGGTGAACAACAAACCCTCGTTTCTTGATACAGAGGGAAGATTGTGTTGGGCTGCAAAAGTAGAGTCCACAAAGCAGCTGTATGCGCCAGAGTCTACAGGGTGGGCCATTTATATGGATACACCTTAATAAAATGGGAATGGTTGGTGATATTAACTTCCTGTTTGTGGCACATTAGTATATGTGAGGGGGGAAACTTTTCAAGATGGGTGGTGACCATGGCGGCCATTTTAAAGTCGGTCATTTTGAATCCAACTTTTATTTTTACAATAGGAAGAGGGTCATGTGACACATCAAACTTATTGGGAATTTCACAAGAAAAACAATGGTGTGCTTGGTTTTAACGTAACTTTATTCTTTCATGAGTTATTTACAAGTTTCTGACCACTTATAAAATGTGTTCAATGTGTTGCCCATTGTGTTGGATTGTCAATGCAACCCTCTTCTCCCACTCTTCACACACTGATAGCAACACCGCAGGAGAAATGCTAGCACAGGCTTCCATTACCCGTAGTTTCAGGTGCTGCACATCTCATATCTTCACAGCATTATGGTCAGTAAAAACCAATCCCGGGTGAGCTGCTCCTTCCAGGAGGTACCGCCATTCCTCCAAAGCCGACTTGATGGCCAGCAATTCCCTATCACCGACATCATAGTTCCAGCAAGATGGTGCACCACCACATTATGGGTGTCAGGTCTGAGCATTCCTAGATGAACAGTTTCCTGGAAAGTGGATTGGTCGTCGTGGGCCAGTTGAATGGCCCCCAAGGTCTCTCGATCTGACCCCCTTAGACTTTTATCTTTGGGGTCATCTGAAGGCAATTGTCTATGCTGTGAAGATACGGCAAGAGGGAAAAGTATAGTTTACAAGAATTGCGAAAAGTACAAAATTTCCTGCGATCTACAGAGAAACGTTCAGGGATGGGCACCTGGGGTTCCTGGTGGGAGCATGCCCCCCGCAGGGGGTACTGGCGTCTGTCTGGATGGCTTTATCTGTAGCAGCAGGAGGACCTGGAAGTGGCAAGACCTTTGTACAGGCAGGTAATCGATCTTCCATGCGATTAGGTTTTCCTTGCAGACTTTAGTTGATGTAGGAAAGTGCAGAGATTGATTGACAAATGTTCTCCAGTGGAGAGACCTCCCTTTGAGACTCCATAATTGACTGACTGATACTGTCACGTACCTGATAGGAGTCTGAGTTGATGAGGTCGACCTCTCTTATATCTCCTTCCCTGGCTCCGCTGAACCTGTAGCAGATGATGCGACTCCAAGACAACCGTGGAACCAGAGTAGCAGGAACAGTGGCAATGTTCAGAGAACTGGTCCAGGTTAAAGGGGCACTCCACTTATGTTGAAGGTTCTGGGCTGGCAGTATAACAGGACTTGGAGGGTTGGAACATGCAGCAATGTGCAGCATTGGTACAGCAGACACCCGGGCAAGCACTTCAGGGTTAGCAGGAACCAGGATCAAAGACAGAAGCAGAATCATGGGAATAGCCGAGGTCATCAACATGCGGGCAGCGAGGTACAAAGTCATCAGCAAAGCCAGAGTCAGGAACGGATCAAAGGTAAGCAGCAGAACAGAAGCAGGATCCAAAGCCAAGGTCAAGGGACACGCCAGATTATCAACAAGAAGAGCATACAGGATTGGTCAGGATACAGGACACAGCTGAAGATCAGTCAGCAAAGATCATGGGAATGGGCTCCCTTTAAATATTCCGTCTAAGCGCCAAGCGCAATTGTGTCCACGCACATGCGTGTTTGTGCGCTCCCACGCGCATGCCTGCGCCTGTTACCCGGTCTTCTGGAAACACCATACGCATGCACACATCTGTGCGCCAGACGTCTTATAGGAATTCCCTGACAGCCTGGCTCCTGGAGCATATACTGGGAAAGAACCTCGGAACCTAAATAGCGGGCCCTTATGGGGATGAGCGCTACATGGGCATCCTATTCAAAAAGAATGGGTGGTCTTGACACAATGCACTTTAACGCTCAACATGAAGCACAACACAAGTGTGAAGTCTCATACATTTCTATAGTCCTGTGTCTGACCAGTTTTGTTACTGAGTGCACTTAAAGCGTATGTTACCCTAAAAAAAAAAAAAAAAAATTATCCTTTCCCCTTAAAGCATGTTATGTAGCACAGTGCTTGTGCTGTGCAATTTGGCCCCCTATATCACCTGATACCTGGTTGATCCGGCCTGGTTCTGTTCTCCCCCTGTAAACTGACCGCGGTTTATCATGGCTGCTGAGCCCTGACACCGTGGTCAGTTTACGGGCCTCCGCCATCCGCATTTCTCCTCTTTCCTCCTCTCCCCCCTCCCTGCCTGTCAATTGAGTCAGTGCTCGCTCCTTCCCTCCTGCTGCAAAAATGATTGTGATCTTCCTATAATCCCCTGTGTTATATAACATCCCCCCAGTGTATGTTGTTTATTTTAAAAAATGCTGCTTCATTCCTAATTTCAGAGCGCCACTTGGCGCTCACCTGACCGCCTGGTACTCTTGTGACCACCCGACACTCACGTGACCGCCCGCAGCTCTCCTCCTCTCCTCCTGGCTAATGTCAACCAGGTATTCTCAGCTCCGCCCACAGTATCTGTCGGATCAGGGAAGATAGCGTGGGGCAGTCATGTAAGCGCCGAGGAGCACTCTGAAATTAGGTATAAAGCTGCATTTTTTTTTTATAATTAACATGCACTGGGGCACATATTTTAATATAACACAGGGGATTATAGGAAGAAACAAAAAGGCTTTACAACCACTTTATTATGACAGCATGGTCATGTTAACCTACCCTACAAAACTGCTGTAACAGGAAAGTGGAGGTAAAACTATGAGTATAAAGAGTTCTATTACATTGTCTGTCTAACTGCATATCGATTCAATTAGGTGTTAAATAGGAGCTGAAGTAATCATTTATGGAGCGTACATACAGACAAAGTAATAATTTGTGGAGCAGCCCTGGATTTGGATCTGATAGTTATTTAGGCTCAATGCAAGCTTTAGCAGGAGCTTCACTGTGAAGTCACAGACAGCAATGCTACCCTGTGTGCCATATATAAATCAGGAAAATGGGATAACAAATAATTGTGTTAAATATTTTTAGATATGTATGCTAAAAAGCTTTTAAAAAATATTTGACTCATTAATAGTTTTTTATTATATATGCATATAGAGACAGAGAAGCATGGGTTTAAATACTGGCATTTTGATTAGATATTTGATTACCAGGATATTGATCAGTTTGATTTTAAGGCTACAAGAGTTGCTGATGGTACTAACATACAAGAGCACAGTAATTGCTACAGCCCAGACAAAGACAGCCAACTTTCAAGTAGACCAAATACAGTACAGAATCATGTTACATAGTTGGTAAGGTTAAATAAAGACAACAGTCCATCCATGTCACTCCCAAATCTCATATCTCATATCCCTGTATATTATGTTTGCTAAGGTGGCCATCAAAAGTTATTTGAAAATACACTCCTTGCTGACACCACCAACTGCAGAATGGAGTTGGAGTGGAATCCTTACCACTCTAACAGTAAAGAAATCCTTACACAGTCTAACCACTTGCTTACTGGGCACTTAAACCCCCCTCCTGCCCAGACCAATTTTAGGCTTTCAGCGCTGTCGCATTTTGAATGACAATTGCGCGGTAATGCGACGTTGTACCCAAACAAAATTTTTATCCTTTTTTCCCCACAAATAGAGCTTTCTTTTGGTGGTATTTGATCACCTCTGCGGTTTTTATTTAAAATAAAAATAAACAAACAAAGAGCGTCAATTTTGAAAAAAGAATACTATTTTTTACTTTTTGCTATAATAAATATCCCAAAAAAAAAAAATTCATCAGTTTTGGCCGATTTATATTCTTCTACATATTTTTGGTAAAAAAAAATTCCCAATCGGCGTATATTGATTGGTTTGCGCAAAAGTTATCGCGTCTACAAACTATGGGAATTGATTTTTTTTATTATTTATTTATTTTTTTACTAGCAATGGCGGCGTTCTGCGATTTTTATCAGGAGTGCGATATTGGGGCGGACATGTCGGACATTTTTGACACTTTTTTGGGACCAATGACATTTATACAGCGATCAGAAATGTAAATGTCCACTGATTACTGTGTAAATGTCATTGGCAGTGAAGGGGTTAACCTGCAGGGGATAGTGAAGGGGTTAACTCTGTTCCCTGTATTTGTTCTATCTGTGTGGGGGGCGGGGCTGGTCGGGACATAACAGATCTAACTGATCCCAGTGACAGGGATCAGTAGATCTGTCATGGCCCCATTCACAGAACGGAGAACTGCTGTGTTTACATCTGTGGTTCCCCGTTCTGCAGCTCTGACAGGCGATCGCGGGTCTCCATCTGTGAGTGCGCTCCAGGAGGACGTCCACCCGGTAATTCAGATCCGCGCTGGAGCCGTCTTTCAGCTATAGTGTGGATCTGAAGGGGTTACTATTAAACCACTTCTTGTTCAACTTCGCTGAGTGGCCGCGTGTCTTTTTTGTCAATGATAAAATCACTATTAAGATATTTTTAAACTGTGACTCCTCTTAAAGTGATTGCAAACTCTTGCCTTGTAAAACAACTCACTCAGTTTTAAAGTTTAAGTGTATAAATAATTCCCCTTTTTTTATAAGTGATCACATTCCCTCTATTTCTGGCTGCATAGAGAGCTGGGGGAGGAGGAGAAGCAGCAGCACACTGAACTTCCCAGTGAATGGCTGTGTGGGCAGGGGGTCAGGATGAATTTCATCACTGGAGGAGAGCCGGCTGAGTTCCCAGCTCAGTCAGAAGAACACTGGCCTTGCTGTTCTCTCATGGCTAGTGTGGTCAGTTTTTTTTATAAGAAAGCAGATGAACTGGCAGGAACACCAGGGTTTTCATACAAAGGAAGAAATACAAAGAGAACAGGATACTTTCTCATACAAGTACATGGTGCAGCAGGCACATATCAGGAATATGAAATGGTGAGTGTATGTATAAGTAAACATCTCTTCTCCAGGGAGAATAAGTTTAATGATTCTAGTTGCTCCTCATAGCGGATGTCCTCCAGCCCCCTTCCTTCAATTCCAGCATATCCTTCCTGAGGACTGGTGACCAGAACTGGACAGCATGCTCTTGATGTGGCTGAACAAGAGTTTTGTAAAGTGCTAGACTTGTAGTCTCATCTCTTGAGTAAGTACCCTTTTAATGCATGCTAAGGCTCCATGCACACTGTATCTGATAAACGACCGTTTTTGATCGTTTGGGCGTTTTTTTTTAACAGCCCAAAAACGCCACTTTATGTTATCCTATGTGTCCATGCACACATGGACATTAATTGTCGTTTATCAGCAGTGGCGTTTTTGGGCTATTATCTGAACGCCCTGAATTGGCGTTCAAAAGTCGTTCTTTTGACCACAAAAAAAGCTAAACGCTCATAAACGTCGGTAAACGCTGCTTACAAAACGTTGCAAAAGAACGTTTTCTAAGCAGCGTCTCCTGCCCGACGCTGAGAGAACCCAGATAGCGTGCAGTGTGCATGGAGCCTAATAGTCATGCTAAAAGTGAAGATAAACAGGCAGATGGTCAGTGCAGGCAACAGACAAACAAGGTCAGAAGATGTGTTACAGGTTGGGACATGTAGAAGAAAAGTCTAAATACAGTCTAATGCCTGCTACACACAATTTGGGGTTTTTTTTTCGTTCAACCCAGCGAGCAGCGGGCTGCTGTACACACGGGCCAAATGCTGGCTGCTTTCTATTGACCTCTCTATTGAACACTCTATTGAATTCGATTGATCCTGCCCAATATTCAACCCATGTGTATAGCCCTTAAGTCATTTAGAGAGAGAAATCCAATTTGCTGGGTAGACAGACAGACAGAACCTTCAGGCTGAGGCTGAATGTTCAGACCTATATTTAAATTCTTCTAATGAGGTCAGGTGTGGAAATGCAGCATTAACATTTCCCAAGGCTAAGAAAATTCCAGCAAATGGCCGAGTTGGGCCTGGAGTTCCTCCAAGTCCACAATTTTCTATGCATTCAAGGAGGGGAGAAGAAACTCACTGCTTGTCATCTGGGAACATAATGTTGCATTACGTGGATCATTACAGCTTTAAAGGATACACTGGATGCCAAAGCAGTGTTAAATTTGTCAGTAGAACCCTAGTCAGATGCTGCAAAGAATGTGCACGCTATAATCCAGCATGCCTGCTTTTTAATTTTAAAGGAAACATGTCAAGAGAAAAATCTGAAGTCTGCCATTGCCGACTTCTCCTTCTGAAACTGCTAGTTGCCTGGCTGGCTTACTGATCCCATGGCTTCAGTACCTTGAGGCATTCATCTAGACCAGGTAAGAATGTGATCACAGCCTATGTATTCCTTTCAGTACAGGTTTCCTATAAGGTTGTGGAAATCCACTCACCTCATGTTGTCTGCTCTCTGTTTTTGCTCCTCTGTTTTCTGCTGCCTCTGGCTGTTTGCTATTTCTCTACCTTTGGTCAGTGTCACAATTTCAGAAGGCCAGTGACCTGCATAGGTTTGCTTTGTTTGGAATAGGGCTTACCATGTTTACCTGTATGACTGTGGCGACAAATCCGAGAAGTGTGTGCACTTTCATGAATTCCAGTTTATAAAGGTAGTTTACTCAGGTTGAAAAACCACAAATACAAAATGATAAAATAAACGTTAGTTAGTCTAGTTCAACCAATAAAAAAGAATAAATAGAAAACGTACATATTTATAACCCTATACCAACAGTTGACCAGAGAAAGGAAAAACAGTTGGGGGGGGGAATAAATTCCTTCCTGATCCCTAGTTCAACAATTTCTGGTTAAAGTTAATAGCTTTTTTGTAGAAAGTGAGTAAGGGTCAGTTCCCTATTAGTTATTTAAAACTGTCTCCTCACTCCCTTGTCTTAGTGACAACCAAAGCTGTAATCAGACCATGTCACTGCTTAAAGTGTCAGTTCACTTTTTCAGAAAAAGTGAACTAACACCCTGCACTTTCCTGGTCCCCGCTCTACTTACGTTCTGTGGGCAATGCGCTGTCAATGCCCACACAGCCAGTGTAGCAGTACAGGGATTTAAAATCTCAGCTCATCTCCCTCTTCTTTCTCTAGGGCATCTGGCATGGATCAGAGTGCTTCTGATTGGACAAGTCACAAGCCTTGAATGTTTCCTTAACTGACGCCCTCTATGACTCTTTGCGATCGCAATTTCCTTTTCAGTGGCCACCCTCACTACCATATCTAGGGGTTCACCTCACCTTTTATTTTCACTTTATATATGCAGCCAATTATCCCTCCCTTCTATCTTCCTTGAAACGTCTGTTAAATATTTGGAATATCCCTCATATCTCATGGATGGGTCGAATCCATGCTATCAAAGTACTACTCTTGTTTAGGGGTTTTCCCGTTCATGTGCCCCCTCACGTCCTTCGCATTCTACAATTAATTATTCTCAAATTTATGTGGGGTAGAACTAGACAATGACTTATTATATACTCTAAAAAACGGGTGAGTTGAAAGTTCTCAACATTATCTACTACAAAGCTGCCCAGATTGCCCCCATAGCTCAACTACACGTAGACGATTCAACTCTTTTATGGACCCTTGTAGACCCTTATAGACATCTTGGATACAGAACCAATCCCTTTTTACTCTATACCTTGGATCCCTCCTGTGCACCACCCCAAGTTTTTAAACCTAATTTTGGCTCATACCCTTATGGTTTGGGATTTCATTAAATATTCAGCACATTTGATATCTCCCCACCTCCCACTCTTACCACTGTTTAACTGCGCCCTGTTCCCACCTGGGATGGAGAACCCCCAAAGTTTCCAATAGTGGAAACATAAGGGCCTCATCACGGTTCATTCTATGTTTACTGCTAGCAAAATCTGTTACTTCCAATATCCATGTGATTCTCATGAGATCCCCGAATAGGAACACTTTCGATACATACAAATTTATCACTTTATGGAGTCTTTAACCAAACATCATGATCATCCATTACTGTCAGACCAGATGTCGAACCAACCCTACAACTCAAGGCCTGATCTCTTTGTTATATTCTTCTATGTTGAATAATATTGGATCGCACACCCCTTCATATTGTGCCAAGGGGATGAAAGACCTAGGCTCCGCTCCACTTCCCGAAAACTGGCGTAATATGGGGGAGGCCTTGTTTAAATTTTCTCGCAATGTTCTGGATCTCAAAAATTCCTTTAAAGTTATGTGCCGTTGGTATTTTACACCAACCAGGAAGATGAAATGTCTGCCGTCGTACCCGTCCAATTGTTTTCAAGGTTGCCCAGATTTGGGCGACATGAAACATATATGGTGGACCTGTCCCAAGACTCATAGGCTATGGATTAGGGTGTATACACTGGTTAATAGGTCTCCATGTAAATTCAAGAAAAGACCCATGGGAAGCACTCCTGCATAAACCTATAGTGGATGTCATCTGGCGGGAATGCACTCCGATTACTCATATCTTCATGTCGACAAGGCAAACCATAGCTTGATTATGGAAAACACCACTTCTTAGTTTTGAAGAGGTCAAAAAACGGGTTCACTGAACTCTTATTAATGAACGGTTGACATCGGTCCTCGAGGATAAGTATGATAAATTTCAATGAATCTGGCAACCCTGGCTAGACCATTTCCCTCCTTTTAAAAGGACCTTCCACTTCTAGGAACTGTGATGGTTTCATGGAACAATTTAGAAACCCCTGGGGTACCCGATTCCCCCCTCTCCTTCTTTTTCCCCTTTCTTTTTTTTCTGGCGGCATATCCCTCATTTCTTCCTTCCCTTTTTTTGGGTCTTTGGCATGCTAGGAATGGGCAACATCGGCTGGCCTTGCCCCTCCCCCTTTTGTTTTTTTTTCTTTTTGGCCAGGCTTCTTGTTTTTAATTTATTTGGGCCACAGAGCCACGGGGATGGCAGTAAATTGGAAAGCATAATATTGCTTTGATTACTTTGATGTCTCTTTTGTAATTCTTGTAAATGAATAATCACTATGTTGCAGGCATCTATCTGCTCTCATAACTGAGTCTTGTTTAACCTATGTAGTACCATGTTATAAGGCCATGTTATAGAATCCTTCTTCCATTGGTAGTCTGTGGGAAGAATCCTAATTCCATTGGTTGGCAGTGGGAAGAATGCTCCCCTTACAGATAGCTAAAAAAGATCTTTGGTGTCAATAGTTACCTATCTGAGAAATAGAAATTGCTTATTGCTCACAGAACCCCTGGTACCCTCTGGAGGAACCCTAGGGTTTCCGGGAACCCTGACTGAGAAAGGCTGCATTTAGGCATGTTACAAAAAAATTGTGTTTTTTTTTATTAAACTGAAAAGAGAAAATTTGTACAGATTTGCAGTACACCTTTAAAGCCGTTACTGGATAGGCTGCAATTGCTAAGGGAGAGAGCAAACAGATTGCATCTGAAAAAAAAATAATAAGTGTCTTTTTTTCAAAGACTGAAGATGACAAAATGTTAGTTTTGCACCACAGTGGAAAGGTCGCAATTTTGGAGGAACAGAACAAACAGATTGCAACTGAAAATAGAAAATGAGTGTCTTTTTTCAAAGACTGAAGACGGAAAAATGTTACAGTTTTGCACCGCAGCTATTAAGCCTATATGGACAGGCCAAAATTCTAGAGAGATTGAGCAGACATATTGCATCTTGAAATTAAAAAGTAGGTTCTTTTTGTTTTTAGTTGAAACAATCAACATTGTACAGAGTTGCACCACATCTTTGAAGCCTTGATTGGAAAGGCTGCAATGTAGAGGGAGAGGGTAAGCAAATTGTATCTTGCAATAAAGCAGACTCGGCTTATTTCACCCAAACATATTAAATTAAACTCCCTTTTTTTAAAGACAATAAATTAAACATGGTATGGATTTCCTAAACAGAACCTCAAACTTTTGGATGTGAGGCAGTTTTGGAGGTACACAGTAGGCATATATCAGCTTGGTAAGAAAAATGTAATTGTTCTGAGCCACTATACACTGTAAAAATTTAATGGACAGAATTACATCTTTTTTAATAGAAAGCATTTTCAGAAGTAATTTCAGCCAGAAATAGTCAATGAGACAGTTCATTTTCTTAGACACTAATGATACTCCTTTGATGCACAGAATTGCATCTTTTTAACCACTTCCTGTCTGTTTATAAATGGCGGTGGGTTGAAGTGGTTAGACCAGGATCCTGACTGCAGCTACAGTCAAGATCCTGGTGTTTTTCTTTTCTATACAGCCACTGGATCACTTTTACAGATGGTAGAAGGAGGTGCCCCCCACTCCCCCCGCCATCTTTATCAAGCTCTCCCATCCTAAAAGGGAGCTTAGGAAGGATGCGACTAGCAGCATTGGCTTCCAGGCACACAGTAAGAGGAACTGATGTTGTTCCTCCCTGTATGTGAAGTCACAAACCGTAAGTGACAAGGATTTTGTCACTTACGGTTTTGGTCTGATGTAAAGAATCTGATAAAACCAATCTCAGTTTGTCAGAGGCCTTGGAGGCCAGAGGAAAGTTCTGGGGTCTAATAGACATCTTATAGACCCCAGATCTCTACATAAAGAGGACCTGTCATGGATGTTGTTAAAAAAATTAAAGGTACAGTGTAAAAAATCAAATAAATAATAAAATAAAAAATGTAACAGTTTAAAGCACCTCGCCTCCCTGTGCTCAGGCGCAAATGCGAATGCACACACATATATGTAAATGGTGATCGCACCACATATTTGAGGTATCACCATACACATCAGAGCAAGAGCAATAATTCTAGGGCCAGACCTCCTGTGTAACTCAAAACTGGTAACCTGTAAACATTTTTAAAGTGTCGCCTTTGGAGATTTTTAGGTACCGTAGTTTGGCGCCATTCCATGGTCGTATGCAATATTAAAGAGTGACATGTTAGGTATGTAAATACCTAAATACTCTGCATAACATCATTTTTTATGTTTTACCAAAAACTTGGGTATTGCAGTATATTGTGTTTGTGTTCACTAAAACTCATTAAAATGTATTTTTCCTGAAAATGTGTATTTTATAAACTGCTGCACAAAAAAAAAAAATCCAACTTAAAAAATTGCAACAATCTTTTTTTTTCTCTCTAGGGGCTTATATATTTACTATATAATGTCTTGGGGGTTCTAAGTAATTTTCTAGCAAAAAATGCAGATTTTTACATGTATGAGGGAAATATCAGAACTGGCCCGTACTGGAACTAGTTAAAGAAATGAACCCTCAGTGTTTTTATAGCTTAACACGTTGAACACAATAAAATAAACATTCCCCAGTAAACTATTTGTTAGCATTCTTACCACAAAGCACAGGATGGACCCTAGCAAGAAATGTACATTTTTTTGCAACTGCGAAACAGCTGCAGAAAATCCAAGTGTGTCAAATTAACAGTGCTGTTGCAACAGGCAGTGGGAACAGCATGAGATGGCAATGGTGACAGACTCCCAGTGGGGGCAGTAGAGCATTACATTGACAGGCGGTATAGGGAAGTGTTATTGATGGCAGGGTGTGCTCATGGGGGGGGGGCAGGAAATGCCAATGGAGGCAGTTATTGGTATTTATTTCAGGCCTGCAGCGGTAAAACGAGAAGATTAGGCTGTACTCCAAAACAATATTTCAGGGCCAGAATAAAAAATGGAATCTACACAATCTGCAGCAGGGGGTTTGATTCAGTTTCACATACAAGCCCAGCCAAATGACGGTATCTGGGGACAAATAGACTCTCTATTCTGAAACAAAGCCTCCCCCCTGCTACATGTCTGTTCAAAAGGTACATGGGGAACAGGGCAGTCCAGCAGCTTCATTAATTACTGGGCAAGCTCTGGCAGGTGGTTCCACCTTGTTCATGCTGAATTTCACCCAGCTGAGCACTGGCTGGGTATGACTGATTGAAAGGACTACAAATTCTTTTGGCCTGCCTCAGAAAATCCTTTACCTTAATAGGTTAATGCTCTTGTCACACATGACCCTTCCTGGCACAAGGTTACCACCTCTGTCACAGTCACTAGTAGGGTTGCCACATCTTCCCTTTAATCCAGGGCACATATTAATTACACAGGTTCTGTGGCTGATTAAGGTGGTAATTAAACTCACTTGGTGCCTTACCTGCATTAAATTAGCCTCAGAACAACCTGTGTAATTCATATGTGTCTTGGATTAAAGGGATAATGTGGCAACCCTAGTCACTAGGCGTCAGGATGTGCAGTGGCACAACCAGCTCCAGGGTGTGCCCCATTCTCTGTCCTTCCCCTGTGGTCACAAAATGGACCACAGACTAGTTATAATGTCCCTGTTGATACTTCTTGGTCTATGTGTCTGTGGTCATGTGGACCCTGCAGCTGACTACATGGTCCAGGAATGTGGAAACATTGCCTTCTAAGTGGGGGAGAGCAGTGATCGATGAAAAAAAAACCCAGCAGATGGGAACCTGCCGCTGTGGTAGAGTTGCCACCTCATCCCTTTAAACCCGAACACATATGAATTACACAGGCTCTGTGGCTGATTAAGGTGGTAATTAAAACTCACTTGGTGCCTTATCTGCATTTAATTAGCCTCAGAAGCTGTGCAATTCATATGTGTTCGGGTTTAAAGGGATGAGGTGGCAACCCTACGCTGTGGTACAGCACAGAATGAGGCTCTGCCAGCTGGAATGGCAAAAGCTATAAAGCCAACAATTTTTCCAAGCTGGCATTGAAACACTGGGCATGGGGGTGGCTATGGTGTACTGTTTTTTCTGTTCAAAGGGGCTGCTCAGTGGTAAAGGTGGAGGTGGCAGAGTGGGATTGGCAGAAACAGAGCATGGTTACAACCTACACTTGCCCCTCTATGCATATCCCCACGTTGACCTTCTTTTCCTGCTGGAAGTGCCATAAGAACAACTTCTGACACCCATTGAAATACGTTCATCGCTGGAAATGCTGCCGGCGGCAGCTGCAAATGATTAGGGCGCGGTCTGTAACACATTTTATAAAAGGCCATCACAAATATTTGTGTATCCACAAAGGGCATTCAGAGGAATGTCAGGTGATTTAATTATTATGTCAAATGCTTCTTTGTAAAGAGGGAACATCACATTTCCACATAAGAATCTCTATTGTAGTTCACACAAGTAAGTGCATTTTGTATGTGAATGCCTTGAAGGAAGCAGCAAATGTTTCCTTTGATTTTATCAGTATTTACTTGGAAAGGCTCTCCACAGTATTCAAAGGCCTTGATTCTTAGCATATATCTTGAAAGAAACCATAAACAAGGTCATCAAGAATTATAATATATGCCATGAGAGCATTCAATGCTCAAATTAGATTCCTCTATTGATTTCATAAGAAAGAAACTTCTCCCCCTATGTATATTGTCACCAAATATAGAAAGGCAGTTGTCTGTCATATGTCTCATATACACAGACCCTGAGGATCAGACAAACAGGACAAATATCCAACAAATACTGTACCCATCCACAGCAAAAATAGTCCAGTACTACACCCTGGAAACATACAGTATGCATGATTACACTTGCAGATTATTGTGCATCCAATAGATGAAAATATGTCACAATAATGCCTACAACCACCATAATCAAATTCACAGTAATGCAGGTTTGGTAATATTACACAAGTAAGAGCTCTGCCATAGAACAAAATCCTTTAGTATGTAGATATACACTATATGGCCAAAAGTATTGGGACACCTGCCTTTACATGCACAAGAACTTTAATGGCACCCCAGTCTTAGTCTGTAGGTTTCAATATTGAGTTGGCCCACCCTTTGCAGCTATAACAGCTTCAACTCTTCTGGGAAGGCTGTCCACAAGGTTTAGGAGTGTCTATGGGAATGTTTGACCATTCTTCCTTAAACACATTTGTGAGGTCAGGCACTGATTTGGACGAAAAGGCCTGGCTCGCTGTTTCTGCTCTAATTCATCCCATAGGTGTTCTATTGAGTTAAGGTCGGTACTCTGTGCACGCCAGTCAAGTTCCTCCACCCCAAACTTGCTCATCCATGTCTTTATCTAACTTGCTTTGTTCACTGGTCCAAATCATTTGGTGGAGGGGGAATTATGATGTGGGGTTGCTTATTAGGGGTTGAGCTTGGCCCCTTAGTTTCAGTGAAGAGAACTCTGAGGACATCAGCATACCAAGACTTTTTGGAAAATGTCATGCTCCAAACTTTGTGGGAACAGTTCGGAGATGGCCCCTTCCTGTTCCAACATGACTGTACACCATTGCACAAACAAGGTCCATAAAGACATGGATGAGCAAGTTTTGGGTGGAGGAACTTGACTGGCCTGCACAGAGTCCTGACCTCACCCCGATAGAACACCTTTGGGATGAATTAGAGCGGAGGCAGCGAGCCAGGCCTTCTTGTTCGACATCACAAATGCGTTTCTGGAAGAATGGTCAAACGTCCCCATAGACACTCCTAAACCTTGTGGACAGTCTTCCCAGAAGAGTTGAACCTGCTATAGCTGCAAAGGGTGGGCCAACTCAATATTGAACCCTACGGACTAAGACTGGGATGCCATTAAAGTTCATGTAAAGGCAGGTGTCACAATACTTTTGGTAATATAGTGTACATGGTTATATGACTTTTCCATAGAACACATCATGCTCTGTTGATTATTTCTTAACAGTACATTAAGACATCAAGTCTGTGGATACAAGACATATGACAGTCATTTTTTATTTTTGGTGACACCACACTAGAGGGGTGAACCTTCACACTAGAAGAAAACTGTAATTTAAATGTTCCTTCATAAACAGCGCCATGCTCCCATTGCATCTGTTATCATTTTCAGTGACTTCTTGTTTACTGTTTCCTTCCAGATTTATATTATGAATCAAAGCCTTTGAAACCCGTGGAATGCCTTTCCAAATATATTGGATAAAATCAAAGAAATCATGTTACTTCTTTCAAGGCATTCACCAACAAAGTACACTCACTTATTTACATGAACTGCAACAGAGATTCCTATGTGCAAATGTGTGATGTGTTATCTCTACAAAGAGGCATTTGATTGAAGATGAAACCTGGGAAGAAGAAGATCTCTGAGCACTGAGGTTCCGGTGTCTGAAGTCTGTGCTGGGCAGCAGGAATAAGAGGAGCTGTGCTAGTAGGGGAAGGAGAGGGGAGATTTATGCTCGGAGGGATTAAGAGGATGTTTTGCTGAGGACAATTTGGAGGGGAGAGCATTTTTTTTTGGGGGGGGGGGTTGGTTGGATTTGTGCAGGTAGGGGGATTTGGGGAGTAAGAGAATTGGTGTAAGAAGGAGGAGTTTGGGCAGAATTAATACCAGAAGGGGGAACATGGGGGGGAGGATTTGTGATGAGGGGGAGATTTGTGCTGGGAGGGGGGATTTTGGGGGGGGGGGGGAGAGAATTTGTGTAAGAAGGAGGAGTTTGGGGGATTTATACTGGAAGGAGGGATTTGTGCTGGAAGGGGGAAGATGGAGCCAAGGGCTTGTGCTGGGGGGGGGTTGTGCTGAAAGGGGGTATATGGCAGTGAGGATTTGTGCTGAGAGGGGGATTTGGGGTGGTAAGATAATTTGTGTAAGATGGAAGGATTTGGGGGGATTTACACTGGAAGGAGGGGTATGGGGGGGAGGATTTTTGCTGATAGGGAAGATGTATGCTGGGAGGGACAGATGGGGAGGATTTGTGCTAAGAGGGGGGATTTGTGCTAGGAAAGGGGAGGTGGAGGCAAGGGTTTGTCCTGAGGGGGGTTTTGTGCTGAGATGAGGAGATTTGTGCGCAGAGGTGGGATTTGGGCTGGAAGGGGGTATAAGAGGGTGAGGATTTGTGCTGGTAAGGGGTATTTTTGCTGGGAGGTGGGAGATGGGGTGGGGGGGGGGGTTGTGCTGAGAGGGGAGATTTTTGCTGAGAGGGGGGGGTTGGGGGTTAGAGAATTTGTGACCAAATGAGAGGTTTTGGGGAGATTTATGTTGGAAGGGGATATGGGGAGTGAGGATTTGTGCTGAGAGGGGGAATTTGTGCCGGAAAGGGAGATTTGTGCTGGAGGGGGGTATAGGGGTGTGAGGATGGGTGGGGCTCAGTTTGCCATGTTCACCCTGGGTACTGGATGACCTTGTCCCAGCAATGGTGCACTCTATAATTTACAGGCGGGGGGCAGAGCTGTGCAGAGAGAGAGCTGGGCGCCGACGTGAGGACTGGATTGGAAGCTGCTCAGCCTGTACCGACACGGTGGCGACTGTGCGGCCGTGATTTGGGAGTACCTGGTGGTGGAGTGATGCCCACACCAGTGGCAGCTGGTGAAATTTTAGGTTGGGGGGAGCCAGACCCCGGCCTTCCTTTTTGACCCCTCCCACTTCTCATAAACCCCACCCCTTATAGATTCCACCCATTGTGTCAGGAGTATACAGCCCAGCATCACCAGATAAGGGTATATACAGCATCACAGATCGGAGTATATACAGCATGACCAGAGGAGTATATAGTATCACCAGGGGAGTATACAGCATCACCAGAGGGGTATATACATCACCAAAGGGGTATATAGCATCACCAGAGGGGCATATTCATCACCAGAGGGGTATATACATCACCAAAGGGGTATACAGCATCACCAGAGGAATATATATAGCATCACCAGAGGAGTATATACATCACCAGAGGGGTATATATACCATCAGCAGAGGGGTATATATAGCATCACCAGAGGGGTATATATAGCATCAAGAGAGGGGTATATACATCACCATAGGGGTATATGTAGCATCACCAGAAGGGTATATACATCACCAGAGGGGTATATACAGCATCACCAGAGGAGTATATATAGCATCACCAGAGGGGTATATGTAGCATCACCAGAGGGGTATATGTAGCATCACCAGAAGGGTATATGTAGCATCACCAGAGGGGTATATACATCACCAGAGGGGTATATAGCATCACCAGAGGAGTATATATAGCATCACCAGAGGGGTATATGTAGCATCACCAGAGGGGTATATATAGCATCACCAGAGAGGTATATATAGCATCATCAGAGGAGTATATATAGCATCACCAGAGGGGTATATATAGCATCACCAGAGGGGTATATACATAACCAGAGGGGTATATATAGCATCACCAGAGGGGTATATGTGGCATCACCAGAGGGGTATATATAATATCAACAGAGGGGTATATATACCATAACCAGAGGGGTATATATACTATCACCAGAGGGGTATATATACCATCACCAGAGGGGCATATGTAGCATCACCAAAGGGGTATATATACCATCACCAGAGGGGTATATATACTATCACCAGAGGGGTATATATACCATCATCAGAGGGGTATATATACCATCACCAGAGGGGTATATATACCATCACCAGAGGGGTATATGTAGCATCACCAAAGGGGTATATATACCATCACCAGAGGGGTATATATAGCATCACCAGAGGGGTATATACATCACCAGAGGGGTATATATAGCATCACCAGAGGGGTATATATAGCATCATCAGAGGAGTATATATAGCATCACCAGAGGGGTATATATAGCATCACCAGAGGGGTATATACATCACCAGAGGGGTATATGTGGCATCACCAGAGGGGTATATATACTATCACCAGAGGGGTATATCATTCAGCAGCCCACCCCCCCCCCCCCCCCCACCAAGGCAGTCGGGACAGCAGTGCTGCACTTACCCCATCTAGGAACGGGCAGGCATGCAGGCAGCGGTGTCTCGGCGGAGAGCGGGGACAGAGAGGGGGGAGCCATGCATCCCCCTCCTCCTCCGAGAAGGGCGTCCAATAGGATCGCCTGTCTTCTCTGCCAGTCGGGAAACCGGTAACATACCGTCGCTTGCTGATTGGCGGAGAGGCGGTTCAGTGTTAGTAAGGCAAATATTAATTTGCCTTTCTAACACAAGTGAGTGGTCTTGCGGCGCCGCGCTGTGCGCCACAAGCCACACTTTGTTAAAGCCTATTAGAGCCTACTGCTCTAATGAGATGCTTCAAAGAACCCCCCATCGCTGGGAATTCATGTGGCCGGCGCCTCAAAAGGGGCCGGCCCCGTGAATAGGGGGCTGCCGCGGCGGCCATGGATAGATTCATGCTATGCATGAATCTTTCCATTCAGCATATAGGGGGTGGCTGGAGAGAGGGGGTGGCGCCCGTGCGCCCTAATGGACGGGCCGCCCCCGGCACATACACGTGTTTCTTTGATAAGAGAGACCCCTCCCTGGCCCAGCTCAGGTGTATAGTGTGGCAATGGGAGTACCTGGGTCCTGATTGGAATCACTCAGCAGGGTCAGGACCCAGGTACTCCCTATTTAGCATTACCACATTCTGCACTGTGTAAGTCAACTCAGACTCTATTTAACCACACCCCTGTCAAGCCACGCCCAATATTTAGTGCAACATAAACCATGCCCACTTTTTGCCTTCTGCACTGTGTAAATAATCTCAGGCTCTATTTAACTATGCTCCCTTTAAGCCACCCCCAATATTTAGTGCAACTTAAAACGCACTGTGGCATTTTTGTTGTGTAATGGGTTAACTGGGTAGTTAACCACTTGCTTACCGGACACTTAAACCCCCTTCCTGCCCAGCCCAATTTTCAGCTTCTAGTACTGTCTCTGTTTGAATGACAATTGCATGGTCATGCTACACTGTACCCATATGAAACTTTTATAATTTTTTTTCACACAAATAGAGCTTTCTTTTTGGTGGTATTTAATCACTGCTGGGGTTTTTATTTTTTTCTAAACAAACCAAAAAAAAGACCAAAAATTTTGAAAAAAAAACCAAAACATTTTTCATAGTTTGTTATAAAATTTTGCAAACAGGTCATTTTTCTCCTTCATTGATGTGCGCTGATGAGGCTACACTGATAGGTGGCACTAATGAGCCCTGATGAGGCGGCACTGGTGGGCACTGATGAGGCCGCATTGATAGGTGGCACTGATGGGTACTGATAGGTGACACTGATGGGCACTGATAGGCTGCACTGATGAGCACTGATAGGCAGCACTGATAGGCACTGATAAGGTGGCACTGATAGGCGGCACTGAAGGGCACTAATAGCTGGCACTGGTAGATGGTACTGATGGGCACTGATAGGTGGCACTGATGGGCACTGGTAGGTGACACTGATAGCCAGCACTGATAGGTGGCATTGATGAGGCACTGATGGGCACTGATTGGCAGCACTGATGAGCACTGATAGGTGGCCCTGGTGGGCATTGATAGGTAGCACTGGTGGGCCCTGGAAGGTGGCACTGGTGGACACTGCTTAGCAGTGCTGATACGCACTGGTAGGTGGCACTGGTGGGCACTGCTTAGTAGCAGAGGGTCTGTACTGTGTGGAGACTGATGTCCCGTTTACTCCAGATAGTATTCTCCTTTTTTTTCTCCTCACGCTGAAAAAAAAAGCAGATTAACGCCTCTGTTTACATCATGTGATCAGCTGTCATTGGCTGACAGCTGATCACATGGTAAGGGGCCGGGATCGAGTCTCATTGACTCGCTGATCACAGAGCGAGCTGCGTGTGCCACGTCGACATCACATTCACTGAAAGACTTACATGGACGCCCTCCCAGGCAATTTATGCACGCGCTGTGTCCGTCCTTTGGCTATAGTGTGGGCGTGAAGAGGTTAAGGAACCCCAGTGTTGATAACTCTCAGTCTGCTGGCACTTAGATTGTTGTCCGACAAAGAGGAAAATCTCTGTGCAAGGTTGGGCTGAGAGTGGCATCATCACACTGCCCGCTTGGTTTTGCAGCAAAATGTTTCTGTCCTTCATGCTATAGAGAGGCCTGTTACATATATACTGGATTGTGTTGCTATTTTCTGTTGCAAAGGTGAACGCTCTATTGTCTATATGGGGGGTGATCCCCAAAATTCTGAGAAAAACAGAAAACATGAATTATAACCAAACCCGACTGAAACAAGTATCAACATTTGTGTGTATATGTGACCATCCTTCTGTCTTGTTATGGATAGCTACATTTACGGTTGTGCTTTCAGTCTCTGGTGAATGGATAGGCTGTATTGTACATGGTGTCACTGATCTCTAATTAACAGATAGGCTGCATTATCAGTGATGCTACCTGTCTCTAAGAGGCGATTAGCTTGCAATATTAATGATTTCACCATTCTCTAGTAAATTGATAGGTTTTAGTCTCAGTGATGTCACCGGTCTCTAGTGAATGGATAGGCTGCATTTTCGGTGATGTCAGTTATCTCTTCTGAATGGATAGGCCACATCTTCAGTGATATCACTACTACTAGTCTCTAATGAATGGATAGGCTGTATTCTCAGTGATGTCACTATCTTTAGTGAATGGATAGGCCATGTCTTCAGTGATGTTACTAGTGTCTGATGAATTGATGGGCTGTATTCTCAGTGATGTCAGTTATCTCTAGTGAATGGATAGGCTGCATCCTCAGTGATGTCACTAGTCTCTAATGAATGGATAGGCTGGATTTTCAGTGATGTCACTAGTCACTAGTGAATTGATAGGTTGCATCCTCAGTGATGTCACTAGTCTCTAATAAATAGGCTACATTCTGAGTGGTGTCACTAGTTTCTAGTGAATGGATAGGCAGCCTTCTCAGTGATGTCACTGTTCTCTAGTGAATCATTAGGCTGCATACTTGATGATGTCACTAGTCTATAGAGAATGGACAGGATGAACTGTCAGCGGTGTCACTTGTCTCCAGTGAATAGATGGGCTGCTTTATAACAAATGCTGGCTAAGCACATACGATGTCATAACTCTGTGTGTTTTAATACTAGGAAAATCAATGTGACTGGGCGTCATTATTATATTATTTATCAGTCTAACATCTTAGCACAATTTCTGAAGTGTGCTGCAAAAATTAATGTTGGCTTCTAGTGTGAGCATATGACATACATGTCTTAGTATAACAAGTCCTGGTTTGGCTCTGTAGTCTGTATTCATCTGCTCTAGCTGTTGAAGCTTGTCCTAATCTCACAAAACAACGAGCAAATCACAAAACTAATATCACGTTGATGCCCAGCATATTGACACTAATTGGTTTTGTTGTTATTAATCAGTCTCTTGCCTGCCCTAAACGGTTGGCAGCCTGGGGTCAAATTTGGCTTTCCTGTGCACAATATTTAATTGTGATGGCAATTTACAGCCATGGACAAAGGGGAAATAAGGGACAGCATTCCCAACGGAAGGTAAAACAGGTTGTGGCTGGCATGCAGTCATAACAAAAATGTAATGACAGAGCACAAAATGTGCAGTGTGGTCTAGTTGCTTTTAAAATGAATACATATATAAATACCCTGATCATCCATCACATTAAGATCATTGACAGGTAGGGGGAATAACATTGATTATCCTGTTACAATGGCATCTGAAAGGTGGTGGGATATATTTGGCAGCAGGTAAACATATTGCACCTGAAGTTTGTGTTGAAAGCAGAGAAAATAGGCATAGCAGTTTGTTCTGTATGGGGCTGTGTATTCGGAGACTGGTCAGGGTGTCCATGCTGACCCATGTCCCAAGGTGCAAACAATGGCCATGTGAGCATCAGAACGGGACCACAGAGCAATGGAAGAAGGTGGCCTAGTCTGACGAATCCAATTTTCTTTACATCACATAGGTGGTTGAATATGTGTGCGTCTGGGTAAGAGATTGAACCAGGATGTAGTATGGGAAGAAGGCAAGCCAGCAGAGGCAATGTGATGCTTTGGGCAATGCTCTGCCGGAAAACCTTGGTCTTGCTTTTCATGTGGATGTTACTTTGACACATACCACCTACCTAAACATTGTTGCTGACCAAGTACACCCCTTCATGGAAATTATATTCCCTGATGGCAGTAGCCTCTTTTTAGCAGGATAATGCACCATACCACACTGCAAAAATGGCTTGAGGAACACAAGTTTGAGGTGTTGACTTGACCTCGAAATTCACCCGATCCATTGAGCATCTCTGGAAAGACAAGTCCAATCCATGGAGGCCCCATCTTGCAACTGACCTGGTGTCAGATACCACAGGATATCTTCAGAGGTCTAGTGGCATCCATGTTGCATTTGGCTAAGGCTGTTTTGGAGACAAAAAGTGTATTTTTTGGCAGAAAAACTGCAACCTACTCATTGTTGAGTGGGTCATCATAATGCTATGGCTGATCGGTGTATACACAGTATACTGTATATAAAGCAATGACAAATGTGACTAGTTTATTGTAGAAATATATCATGTGGATGCACATTTGGGAAGAACTATGGCCAAAATCATATATAAGATTAAGAGAAAATTACCATTTATGGTAGAATATGGTTTTTGTGATATTGCTTACCCTCAACAAGTGTTATCCCTAGTTCAGGATGGGTTTATGTTGGTGGTGGGTAGCTACTTCTTCTGCCCATATTGGTTAATCATTTAAATTAGAGTTTGGGAGGGTTTGATCCCGTGGAAGGTTTTTATTGTTGTCATTGTCCTTGTTAGTGCTATTCTGTGCCCTGGTGACAACGGTCAGGAAGTGAGAGGAAATCTCCAACAAAACAGATAGAATTTTTTTTTCTTTGAGAAAGGCTAGGGCCTTTACCAGATTGTGTCTCTGCAGATTTTGTCTTGAAAAATATTGGATAAGCCTAAACAATCCATTCAATTTGTATATAGTTTGCACTTTAAAGTTGTCTTTACTTGGCCTGCTTTTGGTTCCTGGAAAAAAAAAGGAATACCAATTGCTGTGAATGTATTGGAAGGGGCAAAGCGTAGTCAGACTGTCTGTCTAGTCATAACATTGCTGTCTCCATTATCTGACTCAAATATCTTCACTTTTGTAAAGCTTCTGATATTATTCTGATATGTATAGCTGTAGATGTAATTCACAGTTCGGATTTTTTTGTTCATTCGTATATAGAAGACCATTTATCCCAGGCAGATGATAGCTGTACCACTCAGACCTGTAATTTCCCTTCATCTTCTAGATAATAACTCCATAATAATCCCGATTCTACAATTCTTCACAAAATCATCTTACCTGTAGCTTTCCTGTACTTACTGGACTTACAGAGGCAGTGGTAGAGGTCATTTGAAGGATAATTGAGTCTTGTTAGGTGACCTGATCTCCGTGAGTGCCCGTGCCAATTGTACATCTCAGAAACAGAAACGACTTGGCTGTGATGCTATTCAGTTGTTTAATCATACTGGTGGTGGCCTTTTAATCAATGAGACTTTAAGGGTCCATTTTGCATTTGTGCACACTTCGGTGCTTGGCTGAATCCTTCCACTCCCAACTCAAGAAACCTCAAAGGCATGAGCTCTAGCAGTGCAGAAGTGAACTAACTTTCCATACTGAACATCACTCATGTCATGTACCTGGCCGAGTTACATACTGTACATAGTTACATATAGTAGGTAAGGTTGAATAAAGACGATAGTCCATCCAGTTCAAACTGAGTAGGTGTATGTGTGCCAGTGTCAATAATCATTTCCCATATCCCTGTCTGTTGTGTTCACTAAGATGCACGTCCAAGAGTCTTTTGAAAATATCAATACTCTCCGCTGACACCACCAATTGTGAAAGAGAGTTCCACATCCTTATTGCCCTGACAGTGAAAAACCCCCTACACAGCTTAAGGTTAAACCGCTTCTCCTCCAATCTCATCGTGTGGCCCCATGTCCTCTTACAATCCTTAAGACGGAATCGTTTTTTCCTAAGCTGACATCACCATTAAGGTATTTGTATATTGCTATCATATCTCCTCCCAAGAGTCTCTTCTCCAGGGAGAATAAATTTAGCGCTTGAAGTCATTCCTCTTATTTGAGGTCCTCCAGTCCCCTTATTCATTTTACAAAAGATCACTCACCGCTCCGGATGTCCTTGGACAAGATCAAAGGATCAGCTGTGTGCATCACTAAACAGGTGCAGGCTGATGAGTGCACATGGAACATGAAGAAAAGGCTGGACAGCCGCACTCTGAATCCAATGTGCTGTTTATTCATATGAGTAAGCACCAGCCCACGGTGTGAAACGCGTAAGCTGGGACTTGTGGTTCACCCCCATTTTGTATCTGCACCTTTACCTGTACCTTGCTACAAATAAACAACACATTGGATTCAGAGTGCGGCTGTCCAGCCTTTTCTTCATGTCCCCTTATTCATTTTGTTGCCCTTCTCTGGACTCTCTCCAGCTCCAGCACATCCTTCCTGAGGACTGGTGACCAGAACTGGACAGAGTATTCCAGCTGTGGCCTAACCAGAGTTTTATAAAGTGGCAGGATTATCGTTTTATCTCTGGAATAAACTCCATTTTTTATGCATGCTAATATTCTGCCAGCTTTACTAGTTGCAGTTTGACATCGCATGCTATTGCTCAGTCTGTCTTCTACTAGGACCCCCAGAGTGCATCACTTTACATTTCTCAACATTAAACCCAATTTGCCATGTAGTTGCCTACTCCATTATTTTATTCAGGTCATTTCTTTATTCGGTTGTGTCATTGTCCTGCTTATTTTTGTGTCATCCACAAAAACTAAGATTGAGCTATTTATCCCAACCTCTATATCATTTATGAATAAATAAATAGAATTGGTCCCAAGACAGAGACTTGGGGTACCCCACTTATCACTCCAGACCATTCAGAGTACTGGTTATTTATCACCACCCTTTGGAAACGCCAGCTGTAACCAGTCCAAAGGGTGGGGAAAAGAGGGCTTCCCTTACACTTTTTGTCCCATTTCCCCTGGGGTTGATGACAGGGTATGACAGGGCACAGAGTGGCATGGGTGCTTGTTGGAGATCCAGGTCAGGAGATCTTGTAGATAGAAGATGTGATGCTGAAGACAGTACAGCAGGCAAGCTGTCAACAATCAGGGTCAGGATACAGAAGTACGTATGGAATCAGGTCACAGGCAAAAGGAGCTGGCAACCAATCAGCAATCATCCTGAGTCCTAAAGGGCTTTAAATAAGCCATTGGGTGCCAAAGCCCATTCAAACATGCATGCGCACATGCTCATGTAGATGCACACACGGTCCTAAATCTGTGCACCATTCTGCGCACATGTACATTGCTTTGAGCACAATATGAGCTCAATTTTTCTGACAACTGAGCTCTTCATTGCCCAGTTGGCTATATTTCCATCACTGGAGCCTGTAGGCGCACAAGTTTTTTTTGTATTACACTGAAAATTGATTTGTTTTTCTGGTCCAAATCTGACTTACTATCCATTCCATCTATCGATCCATCCTCATTATACCTTATATTCTTTGTATACTTTATATGTCAGTGTGAGTTCTGACTTGGTTGGCACTGTGCAATATCCTTATTACCAATTTTATATGGCCCCCAATTATAGTTCTCTGCTTGGGGAGTAGGGGTGAAGTTGGGAGGTTTTTAGGGCCCTACACTCACAAACTTCAATTGGATATAATTATTTTATATTGTACCTACGGTGCACTATAGTTGTACAGTCATGAACAGACCCCTTACTAGTTTTAATAATTTAGGATTACCATTGTAATCTTTCCTTATAGATTATTGCTCTTTTGAAGGCTTATTGCGATTATACTTAACCATGGCGGACTCAGAATAAACCTATATGGACCATTCCATACACTGGGGGAGTTGGCGACAGCTGATTGTAAAATTGACCATTGTTATCCTTATTTATATTTGTTCAGGTATGTTGTTTTCCCTATTATGGGATGCCATACCAGGTTAAATGATTATGACAACTGATATGTACAGTCCTGCTCACCATTATTGGCACCCATGAAGTTTATGTACATATTGTGGAATATCTACTGAAGGAAATGTATCAAATTAACCAACATATTACTACAGATAGAGGTGTTATACATGTATTTGAAGTACCCACGGTTATTACCACTCGTCCTGACATGTATAGTCAACAGTATTAGTAAATTGGACCATACCGTAGGGTATTATCCCTTTTGTTGTATGGACTTGTTTATATTTATTCCTATTGTTACCAGTTAAAATGTTAGTCGACAGCGGTTGAGGGGGTCACATACCTTACCAGGTATATCCAAATAAGACTCAGGCGGTACCAATTCATATTAGCGTTATTCGGAAGTTTTCTCGTTATTAGATATTCCTTTCTAATGTTACCATTAGGATTTAATAATTTTGATCATTCCCCAGA
>BLSH010370312.1:739754-752615 GCA_018402905.1 Glandirana rugosa | reverse complement strand
TTGAAAGGGAAAAAATTTACTGTTTTAAAATGGCCAGCAATGAGTCCTGATCTCAATCCAATTGAAAATCTTTGGGGGGAGCTGAAAACTGCCATTGGAGAAAGGAACCCTGCAAATGTTCAAGAGCTTGAGCATATTGCAAAGGAAGTGTGGGAGAAAATGCCACCCGAGAAGTGCAAGAAGCTTATCGATGGATATAAGAAACGTTTGGAGGCTGTCATCGCTGCCAAAGGGTGTGCAACCAAATATTAAGGAGGGGTGCCAATATTAGTGCACACGCTGGTTTTCTGTTTTTTCTTTATAATTACAATATCTATGTTGAAATAACAATTGTCTTTGTTAAATTACTTTGGACCTCCAATTAAAAGATCCTGCTGATATAAATTTGGTACATTTCCATTTATTTCTGAAGACATTCACTCAGTTATGCAAAACATGAAGGGGTGCCAATAATGGTGAGCAGGACTGTATATGCTTTGCATTTTAGAGCTCGCATTGTAGCCCTTTTTCTTGAAGAAGCAGGTTTTCTGTACCCGTGAATCGCACCTGCGTTGAAGTGAAGTTACCGCAAGCTTTATCACCACCTAGCTGCAGTAGGGTGATGATGCAATGTCTAATATTATCAGAGGAGTTTTTGCCTACTTTTTTATGTATCAATACGTCTTTCTATGTTATTGATGTTTTAATATTTGTATAAAAAAAAATATATTTTTTTTATCTCAATAGCACCTATAAAATCCTTCATTAGTGATTAGGGTTTTTTTTGTGCATGATTTAGCTAGGATGTGGTACTGGACAACTATTATGTCCCATTATCAGAGGGATCTACTTGGGGGGCCCTCCTCCCAAACCCTTGGTTTCAGGAATATTGTGATAATAGGTACATGGCCTTACACAGGGGCTTAACTATGAAACGTGGACCCCCATAACCTCCCAGATAATTTCTCCTGTAGCAGCTGGCAGCGCCAACTGTGACAATATGGAAGATATTTACTGTCACGGACCTCCGTTCTCAACAAGAGTCTGTCTGCCGTAAATGCTTCCTTTGTCCAGAACTAGCATGATCCAAGGTCCCTTAACCCATTTACTAGCCGAAGCCTCCAGTGTAGGGTAAAATATCAAACTGTTTATTGAAACAAAGGTACATACAGGTATCCACTCAAGGGACAACTCCCCCCCTCCTATTGCATAATTATTCAGGGCGGGGTAACAAGAGACACACAGGTGTTCAAACATTTCAACAGTAAATTGTCCTTAGGAGGGGCTGCTAGAGAAAACCCCCCCTCCCTTCTCAGAGTTAATGCACACACACCCGCACATCCCATAATACCGTGCTCCCAAGGCAGACAAACACAATAGCACAATGGGACACGACCACACCTTAAAAAAATATAGTAAAACATCAACAATGCATATGAGACAATATATAATATACAATACTCCAGCAGTCGCAAAGGTGAAATCGCGGGACACTGTTCATTAATATCAATGTCCCCAGTGGAAGAGCCCCTCCCCCCCACACTCCTTCAGCACAAACCACACATATAGAATCCTGGACAACAGTGTTAAAAGGAATTGCTGAGTCTGGTGCGGTTGTGCGGCGAATCTGACTAGTGCAGATCAGACAGGGCTTCTCGGTCACCCTGTGCCCCTAATAGACACAGGGTGACTTACACATAAGAGGGCTCCAGGGAGCTGGACAAGGAGCCTCCCAACCTCTCTGAGGTAATCTGGGTTCCACAAGCCCCCACCCAAAGTGACTCCTGTCACTGCAAAATCTGGTGCAGATCTGCATAGAAACCAATCCGCTTCCAGGTTTTATTGTTAAAGCTTAAATGAACAAGCTGATTGGTTACTATGCACAGCTGCACTAGATTCTGAGTGCACCAGTTTTAGTAAATCTCCCCCAATATGTCATTGATTTTACCATAAAATATTCCTAAATCAAGGACAGATAACAAGCGAGCTGTCAATACTCTACTAGTTAGTAGTGGTTTAGATAAAAGTTATTGTTTTCATAGCAATGCTAATTATAATAACAACCATCACCATGATATTTTATATTAATACAAAATTATTAATGTTCTTGCACACAGTTACTCTATAATCTCAATAAAAGTGCCTGTAATCATTTGCAATCCACGGGCTGTTTCTAAACAGCTTTAAACTTAAGTGGTTAAAACATGCCCATGGCTATTCAGTAAAAGTACTCTGCGCAACTATATTATTATTTTGTGTCCACTGAAATCAATGCTGGGGGTTATTATTCTGTCCATTGATGCCAATGGTGGGACTATTATTGCACTCACTGACACCACAGCTGGGGGTTATTATTCTGTCCACTAACACCAATAGTGGGGCTATTATTGCATCCACTGACACTACAGCTGGGTTTTATTATTTGGTCCACTGACACCAATGGTGTCAATAAGCTTCATTTATAACCATTAATAAGGAATGGGCACCAAAAAAATCGATCAAGAATTGCTGATAACAGCAATGTCCCATTCAATGCTAATACCAAAAGGGGCATAAGATTTTAATTCGTAAATCCACCTCACCTCCATTTGAGAAACACCTCTTTTTACAGAACCTCCCCTCCATGGTGGTACATATTTGTCAATTTGTCAATGGCTAAAAAGGAGGTGCCTGCAGGGTCCCTATTGTGGCACAGTGCAAAATGTTTAGGGACCGTGTGTTCTTTATTGCCCTTTCTAGTTTTTTTGATATTGTTAACATGTTCGTTTGCTCGTACAGAAAAGGCCCTAATTGTTCTTCCTACTTATTGCTTGCCGCATGGGCAAGTGATTAAATATACCCCATTTTTTGTGGAACATGTGATGAAATGTTTAGTTGAGTAGGGTTTCCCTGTAACAGTAGAGGAAAAAGAACATTTTTTGCTCCTGCCTTTTACATTAATGCGGCACACCGCACAATTTTACAGGGGTAGAAGCCTATTAGTTGCTGAAAAAAAGGGATGGGTTTAGGTGGATCTATAATGTTATGTGCTACCCTTGCCTGTAGGGAAGGTAGTCCTCTAAAAATAACCCCAGGTTTTTCAGGGAGTATGGGACCCAACACAATTGTTTTTTAAAACTGACCAATGCTTCTTAGAATGTTGGACAGAAAACGTGGTAAAAAAGACCATTTATGTTTATCTGAAGGGTTGGATTTGGTTTGATCAGTCAGCAAAGAGCTCCTGTCAAGGTATTTTACTTGGGCTATTTCTCTGTCCAAAACCACCCTGTTATAACCTTTTTCAATAAACCTATCCCTCAAAAGGGATGCTTGGAGGTCAAAGTCATTAGTATTAGTACAATTTCATCTAAGGTGAACGAACTGACTCCGAGGTACCGATTGTAACCAAGCTTTGTGATGACAGCGATCTGTAGGTATGTAAGAGTTACGATCGGTTGTTTTAAAGAAGGTACTGGTGATTATTTTATTATCCTCTACCTGGATTTCTAAATCCAGGAAGTGAATGTTTTTAGGATGAGCCTCAAAAGTAAGAACAATACCCCAGTTATTTGAATTCAGAAAATGTATGAACTGTTCCAAGGATTCTCAACTTCCTCTCCATAGGAGGAGGATGTCATCTATGTACCACGCCGACAGAACTAACTCTGTGCGGGCACTGGCACAGACAACATCCTCCTCCCATTTGGCCGTAAATAAATTGGCCAGACTGGGGGCAAACTTAGCTCCCATGGCCACACCCTTTTGTTGTATATAAAATTAGTTATTGAACCAAAAATAGTTATGGGTGGTTGCAAAAATAATCAAATCAAGAATAAAATACTTTTGTACATTGGGTATATTGGTCTCCCTAGATAGGAAATGGTTGACTGCCTCAATGCCTAAATTATGAGGGATGCAAGTATATAATGAGGCAATATCCGCTGTGACCATCAAACCCTCACCATCCCATTCTATTTGATCAAGTAAACGGATGGTATCCTTGGTGTCTTTATATAGCAGTGTGTGGATTGTTTATCCCCACTACAAAGTCATATTATAGCTGTCGCTCTATCACAGCTGGGTCTTATAATTCTTTATTTGTATTATATATCATGATATAAATTCTTAAAAAGAGGATTGCTGGTTAAAATGCACATCATGTCCTGTCAGTTTGCATTGATGATACATGAACCGCCCACCTCACAGGTGGCAGAGATCCACCATACATTACATTTCAAGTGTTTGGGACTGTAATGCAAAACCACAAGAGATTTCCAAAGCGTTTCAGCTTACATAAAGCCTTCTTCAGGGGATAACATAGTGGGAGCAAATATATATATATATATGAAAAAAAGGAAGGAAAAAATATATATAACAAAGATCATATCAGTTCAATTTTATGCAGTAGAAATATCACAACATCATTAAAAAGGGCAAACTTACAAAGATGGACATGAACCCAAATTTGAACCAGCGATTAAAAACAGCAGTTCACCTGGATCTCAAGGTTGAAGAGGAGCCTCCGCACCCACAGGGGATTGGTGATCATACAAAAGGGGGCCAATCACATGTAGTTCACCATAGAGGAGCTGCGTCCAAAAGGAGCCATTCCCATAAATTATCTACAATAAAGAGACAGGGTAAGTCTCCAGGACAAATATATATATGCATACAGTATATTCACATGCACATAGGCATGTGCTCTGTAAAGAGCAGTAAGTAAGCTTATTAGGACTTAATGCACAGGAGACCTACCTGACTTGAAAAGCATTCAAAATGCATTTTAACCAGCAATCCTCTTTTTAAGAATTTGGATCATATTGTATAATAAAGATATGGATTTTTTTTAATCAAAAATGTGTTTGTGTGATTTCTATTGCTGCAACAAAGTCCCATGAGAGATGCTTTTTGCTGTACAGAATGTCTGAGGCATTATCCGACTCTATGTAAACAGCAGAGGGAGAATGCACTTGTCAGATTTTGCCTCTCTGTTGTGGGGCAGGTTTTCCATGTGCTGAAGGGCAGGTTTAGTGTGTGTTGCAGGGTGGGTTTAGTGTGTTAAATGGCGGGTTTTGCCTGTGTCTAAGGGTGGCTTGCAACACACACAAAACCCACCCTTTAACACACCCAAAACCCGCCCCACAACAGCGAGGCAGAATCTGATGTTCTCTCTTGGCTCTTTGCAGATCGTCGGATACTGCCTCCATATCGGCTGGAGAGACATTTGGTACTGCGCATGCGCAGACCCATTGGGGGCAGTATCCAGCGGAAGGCATTTTTCGATAGAACACCGGTCCTCCTGTACCAGGCCTGGGCCCCATTACTGCTGCAGGGGCAGAGAAGGGACTCTTTAATTACCTCTGGGCCCATGCACAGTAATCTCATGGACCATGGCTCTCAGTGATTAAATAGTTAGCACTTGGGGGCTAAGAATATGCATGCATCTTACATACTAGGAGGAGTACAACTGGGGGAATCCATAGTGGAGAAGGATCTGGGGGTTTTGGTAGATCATAAGCTTAATAATGGCATGCAATGCCAAGCTGCAATTTCCAAAGCAAGCAAAATCCTTTCTTGTATTAAGAGAGGTATGGACTCCAGAGATAGAGACATTATTTTGCCCCCCTGTACAAATCATTAGTAAGACCTCATCTGGAATATGCAGTTCATATGCAGTTTTGGGCACCAGTTCTCAAAAAGGATATCGGGGAACTGAAGAAAGTGCAGAGAAGGGCAACCAAACTAATAAGAGGCATGGAGGAGCTCAGCTATGAGGAAATATTAGAGGAGCTGAATTTATTCTCTCTCTCTCGAGAAGAGGAGATTAAGGGGGGATATGATCAACATGTACAAATACATAAGTGGTCCATATAGTGAACTTGGCGTTGAGTTATACACTTTAAAGTGTTAGTATACCCAGGACCCAGCATTCACTATATTTGGTCTCCCACAGTACACAGAACATGGAAATGCAATTATTTTAGTAAATATAAACAGCTAAATATCTTTTCTCACCAGAAGTATACAGCAGTCTTTCTATCAGTTTCCGGTGAAGCTTGTAGGTGGAGTTTTCATACTGCACTGAGCTGTCCTATGAGGCTGAGGGCTCCTGACCCTTTGTCTGGACAGTGCTGATTGGCCCTGTGCTGATCACATGCACTCTTTCAAGATAAAAAAAAACTCTCTAGCAATACACACCAAACTGAGCATGTGCAGCCTGTCTACAAAGGCTCTGTCTTACTTGGACTTGTCCAGGGAGACAGTGCAGGGATTGGAGGATCTGTGCATACAAGATCAAGAAGCAGCCTTTTTACACAATGCAGAGGATTAACCCCACAGTGAGTATAACAAGCATGATTTACTGCATATACAGACTGATTTTACTGCTGTGGATTTAGTAACACTTTAAGGTCAACACAGAGGGCAAGGGGCACCCTTTTGTCTGGAGGGAAAGAGATTTAATCACCAAATACTGAGAGATTTCTTCTCAGAAAGAGCTGTGAAAATGTGGAATAGACTCCCTCCAGAGGTGGTTCTGGCCAGCACAGTAGATTGCTTTAAAAAAAAGGTCTGGATTCTTTCCTAAATGTACATAATAGTACTAACATTTCTAGGTAAACTTGATCTAGGGAAAATCTGATTACCTTTTGGAGGATAAGGAAGGAATTTTCCTCTGCTGGAGCAAATTGAATCATACTTTTCTGGGGTTTTTTGCCTTGGTCTGGATCATCTGTGGGTATAGGATTGTGTATATAGGATTGTATGATTTTTTTATATTTTAATATTTTTCCCCCCCTTTTATTGGTTGAACTAGATGGACTTGTGTCTTTTTTCAGCCAAACTAACTATGTAAAAGTTCCCGGGGGCCTATCAGTTCAGCACAGGGGCGGATCCGGGGGGGGGGCAACGGGGCAGTTGCCCCCCCCCCCAGAAAATATTACTGATTCATTCTCCAAGACTTTCTCCCTCCGCCACCTCTGCAGGGACTTTATGTCTGCTTTCCCCGGCTCCTCGCAGCTCCCAGGTGGCATAAAATATATATTCCCTGGGCCCCATCAGTTCATTTGGATGGGTGCCGTTGCTGTGGGGGTGTGGACCGCCGCTACACACTGTGCGAGTGTCACAGTGCGAGTGTGTGTCCCGCCTGCCTTTCTCAGCATCAGCAGTCATTTCCAGGCGGAGTGATCTCCTCCCAACAGTAGCTTCCTAGTCCCGGCTGGCCTGATGTCTGTGCACAGCAAGCGAGTCATTTAACTTAAAACATTAACATAACAGTTGGCTTAGCAGTGTGAACTGACTAATGCTTTGGGGTTTGGGGGGGGGGTTAATTAATTTACTAAGGTATTTGTAATGTGCAGCATGGAGGGGTTAATGTACTCACTGATGGATTACTGACCAGTGGTAATTATTTAACCCCTTTGTGCTGCATTAGTAGCAGTGTCACCATCAGTGTTACTTAACCCCTTTTATGCTGCAGCATGAGGAGGTTTATAAACACTGAAACTAATGCAGCACAAAGGGGTTAGATAATTACCACTGGTCAGCAATCCATCAGTGTCATGCGTGTGGGTGTGGGTCCCAGAATGCATGCAGGGTGTGTTCAGGGACCCACACCAGCACGTCATATTGGGACATAGCAGCTGTGTCTGTGCAGCCATGTGTCAGAATACAAATAAATGGGATGCCGGCATCTGGATACATTGTAACACTTTAAAACAGTGTCACTGTTTTAGGGCCAGTTCACACCATAGTAACGCAGTCCGGATGCGTTCCAGATGCTCTTCTGCATGCGCATTTTTGATTTGCATTCCTGTGCATTTTTGATGCGGTTTTGATGCAGTCCAGTGTATTTCCCCCCCCTTCTTTTCTTAATGTTAAATTAGGACATGTGTATTCCAGTGCGGTTTGGTGCATTCTGGTGCATTTTTCATGCTTTTTTTTAGTACAGTCCAGGGCAGGAAAAATGCAACATGTTCTACTTTTTTTCTGGAACTGCAAGCACTGGTGTGAACTATGCTACTAAAAAACACATAACCTACTTCCCATGCGTTTATGATGCAGAAAAAAATGCACTGGGCTGCATGTGGTGAGAACCGACCCTTAGGGTCCTTTCACACCAGCGGATCGCTCAGGTCCACCTGTCAGTTTTTCAGGCAGACCCAATCAGACGCTCCATTGTCCTCTATGGAGCGACGGATGTCAGCGGTGACATGTCCGCTGACATCCAATCCGCTCCGATCCACCAAAAACAGACTATCGGATTGGATGAACGCGGACAGACAGTCCGTGTTCATCCGATCCTCCATAGAGGAGAATGGAGCTGTGACAGGTCAGTCTCTGCATGGAGTGCAGAGATGGTCCTGTCATCCGCCAGCTCAGCGGGGATAAACGGATGGGTCCCTGCTGAGCAGCTCGTGTGAAAGAGCCCTTAAACAAGGTTAGGACTGTATGATACGTTGAATACAGTTCTGTAAGCCACACCTTATTATTTGGAAGTGCCCCTCCCGAGACTGGGCTCTGGATCCGCCCCTGGTTCAGCAGCAGGGGCCATACAGAAAGGGGACTATTTACTCATGTTGAGTTGCAGTAGGAGTAATCTTCTGTGCCGCAGCTCCTGACAAATAAATTATATATCTGGCCTTTTATTATATCAATCCACCAGGGTAGACTGGGCTAGAGCCTGTGCAACAAGTATGAGTAAATAGTCCCCTCTTTATTCCCGATCCCTGTTGCTGAACTGATGAGACCCAGGGAACTTCTATTTAATTGCTGGGAGCTTCAGCTGGTAGGATTACTGTGTATGCACAATAAGGTATTTAAAGTCCCTTCTCTGTGTTTTTGGGGGGGTGGGGGGTGGCCCTTTCAGGTAGGCTGTAATCATTTTTAATGGTGGCCTTGCATATCATGCAGCATGTTCGTTCTAAGTTCCTTTTCAGTGTACTTAAAGCAGAGTTCCACCCAACAATGGAACTTCCGCTTTAAGCACTCCTCGCCCCCTTACATGCCACATTTGGCATGTAATTTTTTTGGGGGGGGGAGTGGGCGGCCCCTCCCTCCTGGCAATCTTCTGGGACACGTCACAGGTCCCAGAAGATTGCCTGGCCACTAGGAATGTGCAGCGCGACTCGCGCATGCGCAGTGGGTGCCCGGCCGTGAAGCCGGGCCGGGTGCCCACGCAAGGAATGCCGGCGCCGCAGGGAGGAGCGGGGAGACGAGCGAGGCTTCGGGAGCAGCCATCGCTGGACCGGGAGACAGGTAAGTTACTGTTTATTAAAAGTCAGCAGCTACACTTTTTGTAGCTGCTGACTTTTAAGAAACAAAAAAAGTGCGGAACTCCGCTTTAAGCAAAATTTTGCCACAGCTCCTCTCTATTCCTGGAGTTTTGCCAGCACTCATTTTTAGATAAAAACCAAAAATCAAAATTGTGCATTTAGGCTGCCATATCCCAGATAACACATCTGCCAGAAGATTGATCATGGAGAATTGAGACGATCCATCCCAAAGGAAGGAGAAGTTGCATTTAGCAGCATGTTTACTTAGGAAAAGTGACTTATGTTCTGTTTTCTGTAATTGCTGTCCTGATACAGAGTGGGCGGAAAGATCACAAGCCGATTAGGGGTGAGGACAGCGACAGAGCGCTTTGTGAAATCATATTAATCTTCCTCTGCTGCTAGTCCAATGCTAACAACATTCTAATCACCTGGAATTGGGGCTGATAAATGGAAGGTGATGGGACCTGGCTCTGCTCTCCAGCCTCGTTATTTTTCCATTTCAGGGATTTCAGATGTCCTGAAAGGTCTTATGTTTCTGTGTAATGTCTATCTGTCATCATTTCCAGCACTGTCTAAGTCCCACCTGGAAGGACTGAATGCTTTATCTGCTGAGGAACCACACTTCCCAGCATGCATTGCCAGCCTGTACTTTTTATCTACTAGACATGGATCAATCTCCATTTACCTTTGCACATAAAAGAACTGCGAAGTTCCTAGCTTTCTAAGATGAAGGACATTTGTTCCATACATTACACATTCTTCTTTGTATAGACAGGCAAGTTGTTCTTTGGTTAACCTCCTCACTACTGGAGCAATTTTTAAAAATTTCCCTCCTGCATCTTTTTGCTAGGAAATTACTTAACCCCCCCAAACAATTATACATTTTCTGAAATCAGAAAGTGTATTTTTTCCTCAAAGTATAGATTTGATAATCAGTTGCCAAATATCAGGACACATACCCCATATTGCCAAAAGTATTGGGACACCTGCCTTTACACACACATAAACTTTAATATCATCAAAGTCTTAGTCTGTAGGGTTCAATATGGAGTTGGCCCACCCTTCGCAGCTATAACAGCTTCAACTCTTCTGGGAAGGCTGTCCACAAGGTTTAGGAGTGTCTATGGGAATGTTTGACCATTCTTCCAGAAGCTCATTTGTGAGGTCAGGCACTGATGTTGGATGAGAAGGCCTGGCTCACAGTCTCCACTCTAATTCATCCCAAAGGCATTCTTTCAGGTTGAGGTCAGGACTCTGTCATGTTCCTCCACCCCAAACTTGTTCATCCATGTCTTTATGGACCTTGCTTTGTGCACTGGTCCAAATCATTGACATCCGTATCTGTTTTTGATCCGTTTTTTTACGCAAAAAGTGACTGAACTGAACTAAAAAACGGAATGCCCGTGTGAAAGGACCCTATAGGCGCCAGCTTACTAAGATATTTTGGACAATTTCATGCTCCCAATTTTGTGGGAACAGTTTGGGGATGGCCCCTTCCTATTCCAACATGACTGCGCACCAGGGCACAAAGCAAGGTCCATAAAGACATGGATGCTGACACCTTAAAGCGGAGTTCCACCCAAAAGTGGAACTTCCGCTGGTTGGATTCCTCCCCCCCTCAGGTGTCACATTTGGCACCTTTCAGGGGGGGGGGAAGAGGACACCTGTCTTTAGATAGGTGTCCTTTTCCACACATCCGGGAGCTCTGGCCGGCGGCCACTGACGTCAGCAGCCCGGCTCCCTCCTCCCTGCTCGCTCTGCGTCTGGCCGCCTGGCCAATAGCAGAGCGTGGCAGAGCCTTGCGCATGCGCAGTAAGGTGCCCGGCATGAAGCTGTACTGCTACACGTCCGGGTTTCTTTACCCACGATGGAGGCGGCTGCACCCGTCCCGCGATCTGAAGATTGGCGGCGGGTGCAGACATCGCTGGACTCCAGGACAGGTGAGTGCCCTATTATTAAAAGTCAGCAGCTATTGTATGTGTAGCTGCTGACTTTTAATTTTTTTTTTTTTACCTCGGACCTCCGCTTTAAGAGTTCCCTTTACTGGAACTAAGGGGCCAAGTCCAACCTATGAAAAACAACCCCACACCATAATCCCCCCTCCACCAAATGATTTGGAGGGGTGGCTCAATACTTTTGTCAATATAGTGTGAATGAGCGAGTTTTGGGTGGAGGAACTTGACTGGCCTGCACAGAGTCCTGATCTCAACCCAAAAGAACACCTTTGGAATGAATTAGAGCGGAGACTGTGAGCCAGGCCTTCTCATCCAACATCAGTGCCTGACCTCACAAATGCGCTTCTGGAAGAATGGTCAAACATTCCCATAGACACTCTTAAACCTTCCCAGAAGAGATGAAGCTGTTATAGCTGCAAAGGGTGGGCCAACTCCATATTGAACCCTACTGACTAAGACTTTGATGATATTAAAGTTTATGTGTGTGTAAAGGCCGGTGTCCCAATACTTTTGGCAATATAGTGTATGTGTCCTGATATTTGGCAACTGATTATCAAATCTATACTTTGAGGAAAAAATACACTAAAATGAATTTAGTGTACACAAACACAATATAAGCCCCGATTTTTATGGTAGAATAAAAAGATGGAGTTACGTCGAGTGAATAGATGTGTACGCCCTTGAAATAGTACAGTGTTAATTTAGTCAGCGAAAATATTTTTGCCAGCTGCATGTTTTTAGTGACGAAAATCAATTCCAATTTTTGTCAATGAACTAAAATGAAACGAAAAGTTGCGCTTTTCTTCGTCAAAAATCAATATTTTTGTTTTGTTTATGAAACTTGGTTTTATTTATAAAGACGTTATATGTCATATATCGCTAAATTGGTGTCTGTAGTGCAAGTTCAGACCCTAATACTATAAGTAATAACTAGAGGTGCACCAAAATTTCAGCCGCCAAAATATATCGGTCGAAAATGGTGTTTTTAGCAGACGGCCAAAAGAAAAAAAGTGCCGATAATGGCACTGAAAAAGTGGCAGTCCGATGACATGCCCCTGTCAGAGTCCTTCCCTTCGTCCTCCCCCCTCTGGCGCAGCGAGCTCCTGCTGTGTCACAGAGCTGGTTTTGAATTGCCGCAGGGTGCTGTAATAATGTCTCGCCTCCTAGGCTCTTGTGATAGATGGCACACTGATCCAATGCCGGTCTAGGATAAAAAAATATATTACAAAAATAGCATTTTAGTCAAAATACTATAACTAAAGCTAAATTGAAATCAGTGGCGGCTGGTGCAGTTTTAGGATGGGGGGGGGGGTGCCAGGCCCTGCCCTTTCTTTTTGACCCCTCCTACTTCTAATAAGCCACACCGCTTATAGAATCCACCCACTCCATCCCCTGTATTCCACATATTGTGTCAGGAGTACACAGCTCAGCATCACAGGACACAGTATACAGCTCAGCGTCACAGGACACAGTATACAGCTCAGCGTCACAGGACACAGTATACAGCCCCAGCATCACAGGACACAGTATACAAAAAATAGGATCTGGCCGTAACCTAGTCACACGGTAGATAGTGTTCTCGGATCCTCCGCTCTGTAATAATGTCGTGGGACGCCGTTAAGTTTTGGTCGAGACACTGTGTCGTCCTCGAGCGACGCGGTCTCCCCCCTCCTGCT
>BLSH010370312.1:706617-723590 GCA_018402905.1 Glandirana rugosa | reverse complement strand
GAAATGAGATAGGCCGTCAGTGCATCAGGTGTGATAAATTTTCAGTGATTGGCACCATAGATTGTAGACTCTATAACTTTCACAAAGACCAAATAATATACACTAATTTGGGTTATTTTTACCAAAGACATATAGCAGTATAAATTTTGGCCAAAATTTACGAAGAAAAATTACTAATTTGCAAAATGTTATAACAGAAATAAAGAAAAATGCATTTTTTTTACAAAATTTTCGGTATTTTTTCATTTATTGCTCAAAAAATAAACACCCCAGTGGTGATTAAATACCACCAAAAGAAAGCTCTATTTGTGTGAAAAAAAGGACGAAAATTTCATTTGGGTACAGTGTAGTATGACTGAGTAATTGTCATTCAAAATGTGAGAGCACTGAAAGCTGAAAATTGGTCTGGTTAGGAAGGGGGTTTAAGTGCCCAGTTGTCAAGTGGTTAAACGACCCTGTGTAAATGTACTGATAAGATAACATATAGATGAAAGTTCAGCGGCAGCTGAAAAAAATGCCCAAATGCCTCAAAACGTCCGTTTACCAGCAGCAGTGTAAATGAGGCCTTAGGGCTTGTTTACACATGCAGCAGCCATTGCCGTTCCTCTGAAGCAATCCACAGTGGATCAATTGTCAGAAGACAGTTACCAGGTGGCTGGGAGGTGATATTTTACCTCCTCACTGTCTCTTTTAATCCAAAAAAGGCACATCATTGCATGAAAATCGCTTGCATTACTCAGGGTTGCAGGGTGGTTGGGGCATGGCCCCAATCCCTTGAATGGGCTGTTGGTGTTGGTGGTAGTACTGTCCGCCAAATACGACAGGGGTTGTCATTTTTGCCATAGCATTGCAGCTGAGGCATGTGAGGTGGTCAGGGGGGCAGTTAAATCATGGCTCAACCATCCCCCGTCCACAAGAGTAAACTAGGCTTTACATCATTGATCATTGTAAATCCCCCTTACATTGGTGGTCATTGTAAATTCCCCCTTACATTGGTGGTCATTGTAAATCCCCCCCTTACATTGGTGGTCATTGTAAATCCCCCTTACATTGGTGGTCATTGTAAATCCCCCTTACATTGGTGGTCATTGTAAATCCCCCTTTACATTGGTGGTCATTGTAAATCCCCCCTTACATTGGTGGTCATTGTAAATCGCCCCCTACATTGGTGGTCATTGTAAATCCCCCCTTACATTGGTGGTCATTGTAAATCCCCTGATTACATTGGTGGTCATTGCAAATCCCCCCTACATTGGTGGTCTTTCTAAATCCCCTTCTTATATAGGTGGTCATTGTAAACCCCCCCTTACATTGGTGGTCATTGTAAATCCCCCCTTACATTGGTGGTCATTGTAAATCCCCCCTTACATTGGTGGTCATTGTAAATCCCCCCCTTACATTGGTGGTCATTGTAAATCCCCCCTTACATTGGTGGTCATTGTAAATCCAGCCTTACATTGGTGGTCATTGTAAATCCCCCCTACATTGGGGGTCATTGTAAATCCCCTTCTTATATAGGTGGTCATTGTAAATCCCCCCTTACATTGGTGGTCATTGTAAATCCCCCCTTATATTGATGGTCGGTGTAAATCCGCCCTTACATTGGTGGTCAGTGTAGGGTCCCTCTTCCCTGATTCCCCGGAAGCATTGGAGGCAGATTTTGCTATACGTGACACCACATCCCGATATGAAATGCACAAAAAATGAAAGGAGAAAGGAATGGGACTTTAGAGGCTGTCACTGAGAATTCCCAAACAGGATAGCACAACAGTGGATTATATAAAACCAATATTTATTAGATTGCATAGTAAAAAAGTCCATAACATATGGAGACAATATAAATGTGTAAAGAACATTGTGGTCATTGCGTAAATAGATAGGCCTAGTCCTCGGTCATCTTCCAGGAGGCAACCAATGTCAGGTCAGGGCCCCTTAAAATAGAAGATGCTTTTAATCACACCGAAATTGCAACGTGTTTCGCCACATGCTTCTTCAGGCGATCCTGGTGATTTATCAGGCAAAAAAGCTTAATTACTATAGACCACAGTAAGCGGAATTACAACATCCATAAGTTCTCTTATCTACACATAGAAATCTTTTAATACCACTGTTTGAAAATGTCAAATGTAGAATCCCAACCAATAAGGCTGGTATTGGTGTACATAGTCAGATACATTCACATATTATATGTTGAACATATGATTCAGAGTTCTGGAAAAGAAAAACCAGGGAAAGTATAACAGGTATCCTACAGTTTCCAGCATACATAGTCCCTTACTTTCCCTGATATTCAGCCCCCCACACACATAAAGAGAGGAGGTGATGGAATGATACATACCGGTGGTCTTGTGCAAAGGCAGCCCAAGCCTACCCGTGAGGGGGTCATTATAACCACCAAAATGATGGGTCTGGAAAAAAAAAAAGAAACAAGAGAAGGAAAAGGAAGAGAGGAAAGAAGAAAAGACCCTATTGTGAGGAGATACATGCCAATGTAGAGAATGCCCCCGGGTGGAAAAAACAGCCACTTTGTTGAGAGTCGTAAATTCACCCTTATGCTGTTGGTCAGTGTAGGGTCTCTCCTTACCTTGGTGGTCAGTGTCACTTTTCCCCTTACATTGGTAGTCGGTGTTAATTTCCCCCTTACATTGGTGGTCATTGTCAATTTCCCCCTTATTTTGGTGGTCAGTGTCAATTTCCCCCATATATTGGTGGTCAGTGTAAATCCCCCTTATGTTGTTGGTCAGTGTAGGGTCTCTCCTCACATTGGTGGTCAGAGTAAATTCCCCCTTATGTTGTTGGTCAGTGTAGGGTCTCTCCTCACATTGGTGGTCAGAGTAAATTCCCCCTTATGTTGTTGGTCCGTGTAGGGTCTCTGCTTACATTGGCGGTCAATGTCAATTCTCCCTTTGCTTTGGTGGTCAGTGTAAATTCTACCTTATGTTGTTGATCAGTGTAGGGTTCCTCCTTACATTGGTGGTTAGTATAGAGTCAGGGCCGGTGAAAGGATTTTTGTCCACACAGGCGAAGGTGCATTTTGGTGCCCCCCCTCATCCTACAACCACCTTCTTTCCCCTCCACAATACATCCTCCCACCCTCATATGGTAACCCATCTATGGCAAACCACACACTATACAATCTGATTGTACAATCCTCTTAGATTTATTAACTCCAGCTAACACTTTAACCGGTTACAGCAACAGTTTTTTTTTCCTTTTGGGATAAAGGTTTTACATAAATAAAAGCAGATCATTCTAAGCACCCTGTTGGTGGTAAATGGTTTATCTCTTTCCTCTAACTGCTACATCTGCAGGATAGGTTGTTCTGTTAAATAAACAACAGAGCCACCACAGAGCAGTATACAGGGCCAGCAGGGAGCGGTATACAGGGCCACCAGAGAGCAGTATACAGGGCCACCAGTGAGCAGTATACAGGGCCACCAGTGAGCAGTATACAGGGCCACCAGTGAGCAGTATACAGGGCCACCAGAGCAGTATACAGGGCCACCAGGGAGCAGTATACAGGGCCACCAGGGAGCAGTATACAGGGCCACCAGGGAGCAGTATACAGGGCCACCAGAGAGCAGTATACAGGGCCACCAGAGAGCAGTATACAGGGCCACCAGGGAGCGGTATACAGGGCCACCAGGGAGCGGTATACAGGGCCACCAGGGAGCGGTATACAACTACCCCCCCACCTCCGGCGCGGGCGCCGGGCGGCACTGTCCTGACACCACACACCCCCTGCACTTACTATGTGTAGAACGGCGGTGTGTGGAGAGGGCAGATGGACGTTCCGCTCCTCGGGTTTCCTGTTCTTTGCCAAAGCGCCTAGGCATCCAATAATATCGCCTGGCGCTCTGGGCAATCAGGAAAAAGATGTTATTGTAGCTAGGTGAGCGATGCCTGGGTTTGGCGCCCCCCCTGGCCTGGCGCCGTAAGGCAGCTGCCTAACCTGCCTTATGGTGGCGCCGGCCCTGTATAGAGTCCCCCTTACATTGGTGGTCAGTATAGAGTCCCCCTTACATTGGTGGTCAGTATAGAGTCCTCCTTACATTAGTGGTCAGTGTAGGATACCCTCTTACATAAATTCCCCATTACATTGGGGGCAGGTGTAGGTTCCCCCGTAGATTAGTGGTCAATGTAGAAGTCACTTTGGTGACAGCAGGGCCACCCATTGTTCAAATTTCAGCCGATTCAGCAGCTAAACAAATACATAAATACATTTTTTGCTAAGGAACATGCCTTCTTAGCTATGTTTCTGTCCTTATTAGGATAAATCTTTCTGTGTATACAATATTTGAAAATGATATTGTTTCATAGGTTATTGACATTTCCACGCCCATTTTAAATTAATGCCCCACCCCTAATTAAAGTACATTCCCCGCCTACAATAGCTGGCTGGACGCCCAGCATAAAAAGTGTCCCTGGAAATTTTTTGGAAATGTTGGTAACTATGGGATTAATGTTTGTTCCTGGATTTCAACTCCCAGGTACTATTTTACCTATTTTCCTGGGCTGAAAAGAGGAAGAGGGGCTACTAATATTCCCCCTCCCCCGTGCCCCCCTCCATGACTTTTCCATCAAAATCAATAATGCAGCCATCAATCCCTCCCCTCATGCCAGGGCACTAGGTGTAATCCTAGACTCTGACCTGTCCTTTTAGCCTCAAATTGAATCGTAGTCTAAAGCTTGTAGACTTCACCTCTGTAACATCTCTAAAATACGCCCCTTTCTAACAAATAAAACTACCAAGCTCCTCATTCACTCCCTTGTTATCTCTCGCCTTGACTATTACAACTCCCTTCTCATAGCCTACCTCTCCATAGGCTATCCCCTCTTCAATAATGAATGCTGCTGCCAGACTTATCCACCTTACCAAACGCTCAGTGTCTGCCACCCCTCTCCACCAATCCCTACATTGGCTCCCGATCACCCAGCGAATAAAATTCAAAATCCTAACCACAACATACAAAGCCATTCACAACTCTGCCCTGAGCTACATCACCAATCTTGTCTCCAAATATCACCCAAACCGTCCTCTCCGTTCCTCTCAAGACCTCCTACTCTCAAGCTCCCTTGTCATCTCCTCCCATGCTCGTCTCCAGGATTTCTCCAGAGCCTCTCCCAACCTCTGGAACTCTCTACCTCAACCTGTCCGCCTATCTCCTACTCTAGCTGCCTTCAGGCGATCCCTGAAAACTCATCTCTTCAGGGAAGCCCATCACACCTCCAACTAATCTTTTACCACTTCGATCTGCTCACTCCCCACAGTTACAACCTTCTGTACCACCTGACCCCCCCCCCCCGCCCACTCTATTAGATTGTAAGCTCTTCTGAGCAGGGCCCTCTTAATCCTTTTGTATTCTATTGTATTGTAACTGTATTGTTCCCCTTTTATATTGTAAAGTGCTGTGTAAACTGTTAGCGCTATATAAATCCTGTATGATAATAATTCTGCAGAGAGACGGAGGCTGAGATAGGCATGTTGCACCTGGGGAGAGAGGAGAAGCGCCTTCTTGTTAAGGATCAGAGGCAGTGAGCAGACGGTGACGCCTGAGAGCATTAGAGACAGAGCGACAGAAAAATAACTGTTCCTATAACTACTCAGTAGTTATTTGGAGTTGGGCTTCACACTGCTGCAATCCTGCAGATCGGATGTGATTCGCATCGCACTGCAGTGTGAATCACATGCGATCTCTGTGCGATGCAAATTCAGCCATAGAGATATTATGGCTGAATTTGCATCGTAATCGGATCAAACTCGCTCAGGACCATTTTTCCTCAGGGTCAGAATCAGAAAACATGGGTGTTCACACCATGCGAGCCGATTCCTGTGCGAGTTTAGCTTTCTATTGACACTCCCCACAGTTTGCATAGTGCAGTGTGAACTGCCACCCAGAGACATGCGATGTGGGAACCCGCAGTGGATTCGCAGGGTTCCCACATTGCTGCAGTGTGAACCGACCCTTAATCTGGTTGTCATCAAGTCCACCTAAAGCCTCGTACACACAATGCGATTGTCGTACGACCGCCCGTCCAACTTTTCCCAAAATCGGCTGTCCGTGATTTTGTCTAGCGTACTGATGGTAGTCAAATTATCGTTCGACATAGCCGAACTTACTGACGTATTATGAGGGTATAAAGCGGAAGTTCAGGTGGATGTGATTTGTGAATTACGGACGCAGGTTACACAGCCGAACACTTCCTGGATTACAAACATGCGTGTTTGCAACTTTTGTTTGGCCAACTTCTGTACACACGAGTCGAAAATCGTACGATGCCTTGTCGGCAGACAAAGTTTTCTAGTCTGCTCATACAACTTCTGTTGGACAATAATTCAAAATCAGCTGTCGAATGGAGAGTACTAACGGTCGGATTATTGTTCAACAGGATGTCGTACGACAATTTTTGGCGATAATTGTACCGTGTGTACGGACGGGCCTTTACACTTCACATCTTTTGAAGATTGCCCTGTCCATAGGGTGACAACTCTGCAGTGACTTCACGATATAGTGGGGAATAAGAAAAACAACAACTGCTGTGTTATTGAAAAACTGCATCAGATACACTATATTGTCTAAAGTATTGGGACGCCTGCCTTTACACGCACATGAACTTCAATGGCATTCCAGTCTTAGTCCGTAGGGTTCAGTATTGAATTGGCCCACCCTTTGCAGCTATAACAGCTTCAACTCTTCTGGGAAGGCTGTCCACAAGGTTTAGGAGAGTGTCTATGGGACGGTTTGACCATTCTTCCAGAAGGGCATTTGTGAGGTCGGGCACTGAAGTTGGACAAGAAGCCCTGGTTGGCAGTCTCCGCTCTAATTCATCCCAAAGGTGTTCTATCGGGTTGATGTCAGGACTCTGTGCAGGCCAGTCAAGTTCCTCCACCCCAAACTCGCTCATCCTTGTCTTTATGGTCCTTGCTTTGTGCACTGGTCGAAACCATTTGGTGGAAGGGGGATTATGGTGTGGGGTTGTTTTTCAGGGGTTGCCCTTAGTTCCAGTAAAGGGAACTCTTAAGGCGTCAGCATACCAAGACATTTTGAACAATTTCATGCTCCCAACTTTGTGGGAACAGTTTGGGAATGGCCCCTTCTTGTTCCAACATGACTGCGCACCAGAGCACAAATCAAGGTCCATAAAGACATGGAAGAGCGAGTTTGGAGTGGAGGGACTTGACTGGCCTGCATAGAGTCCTGACCTCAGCCCGATAGAACACCTTTGGGATGAATTAGAGCGGAGACTGCGAGCCAGGTCTTCTTATCCAACATCAGTGCCTGACCTCACAAATGCGTTTCTGGAAGAATGGTCAAACATTCCCATAGACACTCCTAAACCTTGTGGACAGCCTTCCCAGAAGAGTTGAAGCTGTTATAGCTGTAAAGGGTGGGCCAACTCCATATTGAACCCTACAGACTAAGACTGGGATGCCATTATAGTTCATGGGCGTGTAAAGGCAAGTGTCCCAATACTTTTGACAATATAGCGTATGTCATTGTTACTTAAAGTCCAACTGTGAGAAAGTGTAAAATTATACCTTGCGGTGGGGATGTGCCCACACTGCAAGTGTTAATTGTTCATTTTGTCTAGGGGAGAGTAAAAGCACTTATCTGATCCTCCGCTCACTTGGCAGATGGCATTCCCCCACACTCGGGCAGTTGACTGTCTCTTGGCATCAACTTGTCCAGTGCAGGGGTATGGACACATTGGTCTTGATAATGTCAGAACCCTAGATCAATGGAGCATGGGGGAGAAGATGCTGTGGGAGCGGTCTAACAGTGGGTAGGAGTGGAGGATTGGGTAAGTAAATCTTCTTTTATTGTTTTCTTACACCTACATGTGCAATTAACCTTTGCAGTGCAGGCACAGCTCCACTGCATAGAATCATTTTTACTTGCCTGGAGTTGGGCTTTGACCTGTCCATGTACATATAGCATCCCCAATGGCCGGCGTGCAACTTCGAACTCCTGCGGCACACAGGGACCATGCCGGAGATGTGAGCTGTGCACCTGGAGCTCAGTTTACATGCTGCAGATAACTGTGAGCAGGCAGGTAGTTGTATTTTATTGCATAAGAGACATTGCATGTGCGATAATAGCCTGCCTTTTCACAGTCTGTTGTAAAATTCCTTCAGTTCCCCTTTAAATATTTTTTTTCCCAACCCTTTAACTGCCACTTTTGCTAGACAGCTTGGTCTGTCAAAGGCATTTGAGTTTAGATATAGATAGACAAAGGTTGATACAGGTGAAATAAAAGAGATGCAGAGACAATCCATTTTGTTCAAACAAGTCCATAAAGTCCTTGGATGGATTATACACGGTGCTCATAAAGGGATGTGACACCTCAGAGACTTTCACCAGCAAATCACATGGACAGCCTCTTACCAATTGGATTTGACTTTATGGTCAGAAAGTGCAGTCTGATATCTCCCTTCAGAAATGGAACACCTCTCCAAATTTCCTGACAACGTCTTCGATGACGAAACGTGTAGGGTGGAGTCACGGCAGGTGACATCATGATGCACCAAACACAGGGGCCATTTTGTTGGTTAGAAACTTTCCCATGTGATTTTCCATGGTTTTACATGTGAGTGCATTACATTTATATAGAATACACTTTTGATTTTAATTAATTTACTACACTATGAGATACCTCCATTTTTCTTTTTGACTATCACCTATTGGGAGTCTGGATGGTCATCAGGATATGAATTTCCTTTTGTATTTACTTAAGAAACTTTACCTGTATCAAACTTTATCTAACATTAGTGCTGCACCTTCCTATGTCTAAACTGTCCTCGTATTGTTGCCTACAATATTGTGTTAGCTGCTTGCCTTTTGTAAATTGAGCCTTAGCGCAGGCACTATTTGTAATTTATTGGGTTTAAATATGTTGTACACTTTAAACTACCAGGCCCTAAATTATAAGCTGTGGGTGTGACCTGTATAAATAACACATTTGTGCCTCTGGTCAGTGCGTAGGCACAGACAAGGGGTGGGCAAGAGGGGCGGCTGCCCTGGGCACTGTGGTATCATCTAAGGTGGGAAGGCACCACAAGGAGATTGGGGGGCAGGGGATTTGTGTTGAGAAGGGGAATTTGGGGGACAACAGGGGTAAGAATTGTTTTAGGAGGGCAAATTTAGGGAGGTGTGCTAAGAGTGGTAATTTGGGCGAATGTATGTTGGGAGGGGGGATGGGGGAAGAGGATGTGTGCTAGGAGCAGGATTGGGGGGGGGGGGGTGTTGTGCTATAAAAGTAATATAATAGAGGGGGGAAATATTCTTTTTTTTGGGGGGGCGGATTTGTGGCAGTAGGGATGATTGGGGATTTGTGCTAGAAGGGGAAATTTGTGGGGGAATATGTGCTAGGATGGGGGGATTGGGGGAGGGGAATTTGTTCTGTAAGGAGGGGGGGTTGGAGTGGGGGGGTTGTTCTAGGAGGGGGATTTTTTTTTTGGGGGGGGGGGTTTCTGGGGACATATCTGGAGAGAAAGGATTTGAGCTGGGGGGGTGATGGGCAAAGATTTGTACTGGGGGAAGGGGGAATTTATGTTTAGCACGTGAGCATGCAGTTAGATTTTTGGGGGTGGGAGGGGATTTTCGCTGACACATAATGCTCAGACATCTGGGGGGGGGGGCAATTTGGCATGCTCGCCCTGGGCTCTAGATGACCTTCCAACCGACAAACCAAAGGGAGGGCTGCTCCAGGTGTAGGGCAGGTGTGCCTGATGAATGATTGAGTGAGGTGCTCACCCTGTCGTAGCAGCAGCAAGTCGATGAAAAGACAAAGGAATGGCTGCACACTCAACTCAACGCTTCATCCCGTTTATCGTGTGAAACGCGTTACCTTATATGTACCTTTGTGATTTGCTTTTATGACCTTCTATCAATAAATTACAGTTGCATTGAGTTGAGTGTGCACCCATTCCTTTGTCTTTTCATGGACTCTAGATGACCTTGTCCTGGCACTGAGTAGACATGCCCCCCACTCAACACATGACCACGTGTGTCAACATATGACCGCATGTGGCAGGCATGGTGCCATGGCACTATGGTAAAGGTAAGTGGGAAGACACAGGCCATCTCTTACATAGGATGAGGATCACAGTTCTCCAGTACAGAGATATCTGAGGACAAAACGGCTAAAACAAACATTGAAACATTTATGTGGACAATCTGATAATTTTGGAAAATAAGAAACTGCTTCACTGCTGAATGACGCCTTAAGTTTAATGGAAATTAACAAATCCCCCATAGGGTGATGTCATGTTATTTACAAACTTTATCAATGTCACAAACCCATAAATAAAATAAAAAAAATAATAAAACACAAACAGCGATTTCTAGCACATAGTGAAGGTCTTCCAGAAGAAGTTTTTGCAGGGCGCTTTCCGTTCCCGCAAGGACAGGTGTGGGAATTTCACAGATGGGGCGATTTTGGGCTCAGGAGGATCAGGCAGGCTTCTTTCGACCTCCACTAAATTACTTTCCCTGCTGTCTGTCCATCCCGAGAGCAGCTTCAGGAGGAGATCCTCTTGTATTGCGTTTAGATCCTAAAAAGGGAAATAAGTCAAGATTCAGGGACATTGCTAATTTCTTCAACAACAGCTCCTGGATGTCTCTTGTCTGCTTTACATAGTTAATTTGGTTGAAAAAAGACACAAGCCCATCCAGTTCAACCAACAGAGGAAAAAAAAAAAACTCACACAAATAGAACACCTCCATATATACAATCCTATACCCACAGTTGATCCAGAGTAAGGCAAAAGACCCCAGAAAAGCATGATCCAATTTGATACAGCAGTGGAAACAAATTCTTTCCTGATCCCCCAAAAGGCAATTGGGTGTTCCCTGGATCAACTTTACCTATAAATGTTATTAACCAGTTATATTATGTACATTTGGGAAAGAATCCAGACCTTTTTTAAAGCAACAAACTGAGCTGGGCAGAACCAGCTCTTGATGGCATCTATATCACATTTTCACAGCTTTTACTGTGAAGAAACCTTTCCGTATTTGGAGATTAAATCTATTTTCCTCCAAACGTAAAGAGCGCCCCCTTGTTCTCTTTGATGACCATGATAACCACTTTTATCTATAAAAAGCACACTGTATGGTCTACCGTTTGTGCATGCCTGACCATCACACCTGTATGAGCTTATTGGACATCCCATTCTAAAGCCATGGGCAGTGTTATGGAGTCGGCTTCTCTTTCAGCTATAACGTCCTCCACTCTTCTGGAAAGGCTTTCCATAAAATGATGGAATGTGTATGTGGGAATGTGTGCCCATTTAGCTGAAATGAAAAATAATCCTCCTAGTTTTGGGATATGTGATAGAATGAGACATCTGCATACCTTCTGTGTTACTCTGCTACACACTAATTAGAGCAAGGCTTTTTGATTGATTGAGACCCCTCTCACCAAACCCTGTATGGTTATACCATCTTGTTGGGTTCCACACCTTACTCCATAGAGGTCATGATTTTCATATGCTGCACTGGGAATCCTTTTTTTGGGATATGTGATGGAATGAGAAATGTGAATACCTTCTAAGAGAGACATAGTGGGCGTGTGCTCGTTGCTGGAGGCGCACGCGGCGCTGGAGCCAATGCACGTGGCCGCGATGTCCGCTGGCAGGGGAGGGCTGGGCCAGGGGACAGAGTGGCAATTGCCCCCCCAGGCCACCCTAACTTACATTCAAAATGGCCAACGGCCGCTCACACTTTTTTCTTCTTGTGGAGGAAGGAAGTAGGAGCCAGGGGCGCAGCCACCAATAACTGCAGGCAAAGGGGTGAGGGGGCACTGGTGAGGCTGCATTGATGGGTACAGGTGAGGCTGCATTGATGGGCACAGGTGAGGCTGCATTGGTAGGCACTGGTGAGGCTGCATTGATGGGCACTGGTGAGGCTGCATTGATGGGCACTGGTGAGGCTGCATTGGTGGGTGGTGAGGCTGCATTGATGCATTCTTTTTGTTAAAGCTCCTTTGTTGCCATTAACATTAAATTATGTTACCACATTGTATCATATTTGTCTTGCTTCATAACACCAATATCCATTATAACTAGTTCAATGGGCCACTTGACTGGACTTGCCCCCCAGGCCTAAGGCTGCCAGCCCTCCCCTGACCGCCGGCCACCCGCGATCGCTCCTCAGAGAGCCAGAACAGGGATCTGTCAATCTAAACAAACATATTCCCGTTCTGAAAGGGGAGTGGAGAGAGATCATCTGTTCCTAGTGACCAGGAACAGCAATCTCTCTCCTCCTCCAGTCAGTCCACTCCCCCCACAGCTAGAAACACCTCCTAGGGAACACATTTAACCCTTTGATTGCCCCCTAGTGTTATCCCCTTCCCTGCCAGTGTCATTTATACAGTAACCAGTGCATTTTCATAGCGATGATCGCTGTATAAATGTCACTGATCCCAAAAAAGTGTCAAAAGTGTCCGATCTGTACACGGCAATGTCGCAGTCCTGCTAAAAATTGCTGATCACTGCTATTGCTAGTGAAAAAAAAAATAATAGTAAAAAAGCCATAAATCTATCCCGTTTTGTAGACTCGATAACTTTTGCGCAAGCCAATCAATATACACTTATTGCGATTTTTTTACCAAAAATATGTAGAAGAATACATATCGGCCTAAACTGGTATAGAATTTTTATTTTTTTCAAAATTGTCGGCCTTTTTTTGTTTATAGTGCAAAAAATAAAAACTGCAGAGGTTTTTAAATACCACCAAAAGAAAGCTCTATTTGTGGGAAAAGGGGGACACCAATTTTGTTTGGGCACAACGTCATACGACCGTGCAATTGTCAGTTAAAGTGACACAGTGCCGTATCACAAAAAATTGCCTGGTCATTAAGGGAGTAAATCCTTCTGGGGCTGAAGTGGTTAGGAAAGCTTTACTGTGCTATGCCCATTTAGCTAAAAAAAAAGCTTTGTGGGGTCAGGTACTGATATTAGATGAGAAGACCTGGCCTGCTATTTGCATTCCAATTCATCACAAAGATGTTCTGCAAGGCTGAGGTCAGGGCTCTGTGCAGGCCCACTTGAGTTCCACCACACCAAACTCATCAAACCATGTCTTTATGGAGTTGGCTCTGTGCACAGGGACACAGTCATGCTCTAAAAGAAAAGAACAAACTGTTACTACAAGGTTGGAAATGCACAATTGCCTAAAACAGGGGTCTCCAAACTTTCAAAGCAAAGGGCCAGTTTACTGTCCTTCAGGATTTATGGAGACCGCACTGTGGCCAAGGGGAGTAGAAAATGTTCCATCAATGGTTTTAATGGGAAGAATCGTGCCCCATTGTTGACATCAATGAAATGAATAATGCCCCTTTGATTATGTTAATAGAGGGAATGGTGCTCCCATCAGTGGTATCAGTTGGTGGAGTCATGCCCCGAGGACCAGATAAGGGCAAGTAAAGGGCCACATCTGGCAGCAGTTTGGAGACCACTGGTCCAAAATGTCTTTGTAATAACAGAAGAACCTTTCATTGGTAACACCGGAGTTCAATCATTTGGAGAGATGTTCATACTTTGGGCCATATAGTGTACTTGTAATGGGTAACATGATGCTAGGATCATGATGTAGCAGACCTTTCTAAATTAAGGAACCCTTATTTGTTTGTCAGAACTAAGCTGACATTTTTATGTAGTGGTCCTAAGACTTTGTTCCCTGGGTGCCTTTGGATATAACACATCCCAATATCCTATAATCAACTGGTCGGCACTACCAATTCAGATGATTATTTTGGGTAGGGAAGTAGAGTCTCTAGTCCTTTAGTAAATCAGCCTCACTGTGTCTGAGCCTGACAGAGTTATAGTGGTCAGGAGATTTTCCCAACTACTTAGGGCCCATTCACACGATTACAGGATCAATATACAAAGCTAACACATCAGGATAGGGAACTTTGGTTTTAAAAAGTTATTTTTAAGTCCAGTTACAGTTAAACATTTACAGTGTCATGGCTGAAAATAAAGATGCTTATCCTTATGTAAAGTTTCATGAACCGTATACATCAAGTTTTCCGTGCTCAACTCTTGCATTTTTCCTGATGAAAATGCATGTCCAGTAGAAATGCCATTCTTTCTTATGTGACTGGTTCACATCTACTGCATGTTCTGCAGTTTAGTGTAAAAGACAAAAGGAAACTATAGGGCCTATTCCCACCTACATGTATGTGCTAGCATGCGTACTGCATTGCACATGGAATAATGTAAGTCTAGTCTCGGCTTTTGTAAGGGCCTGTTTACTTATGTTGGCTGTCTGAAGTAAGTGAATTGCTTTTTAGGCTTTGTTAGACAGGATTTGAGAGGGCATTATCTCTTCTCCTCATTGCCTGTCCTACCACCCAAAAGCCCACATCAGAGACTGTTATGGTCTGATTCAGTTGCAGCGCAATGGTATGATCTTTTAGGGTTAAAACAGGTGGTGAGGAGGCAAAATAATGTCTAAAAGCCCACACCACCATGCTGCAATGCAATGCATGTAGTTTTGGAATGGCACCATTTACTTGAATAGGCTGAGTTCAACAGGCTGACTGCCCATCTAATGCAACAGTGGGCATAATTTTTGCCACCCCATTTTTCCATGATATGTATATCCTTGTATGGCTCAACCATGTGTTTTACCACCCCAACCCTGTGTGTAAACTGGACCTATTACTAATACTATTGTTATGTACTCTCTGGAGCTGGGATAAAGAGTGTGAATGTGGCTACTGTCAGATCTCAGGTGACCTCTGAACCCTGACACTCCAGCCAAAATGCCAGACCTCAGGTGACCTCTGAACCTTGACACTCTAGCCAAAATGCCAGTCCTCAGATGACATTTAGACTCTGATACTCTAGCCAAAATGCCAGTCCTCAGGTGACCTCTGAACCCTGACACTCCAGCCAAAATGCCAGACCTCAGGTGACCTCTGAACTCTGAAACTCCAACCAAAATGCCAGATCTCCAGTGACCTCTGAGCCCAGACCCTCCAGCCAAAATGCCAGTCCTCAGGTGACCTCTGGACCCTCACACTCCAGCCAAAATGTCAGTCCTCAGATGACCTCTGGACCCTGACACTCCAGCCAAAATGCCAGTCCTCAGGTGACCTCTGAACACTGACACTCCAGCCAAAATGCCAGACCTCCAGTGACCTCTGAACCCTGACATTCCAGCCAAAATGCCAGACCTCCAGTGAGCTCTGAAGCCTGACATACCAGCCAAAATACCAGACCTTCAGTGACCTCTGAACCCTGATATTCCAGCCAAAATGCCAGACCTCCGGTAACCTCTGAACCCTGACACTCCAACCTAAATGCCAGCCCTCCGGTGACCTCTGAACCCTGACACTCCAGACAAAATGTCAGACCTCAGATGACCTCTGAACCCTCACACTCCAGTCAAAATGTCAGTCCTTAGGTGACCTCTGAACCCTGACACTCCAGTCAAAAAGTCAGGCAAAGATATGTCATAGCCAAAACCTGAATTATTATAGTCCTTTAAGACTAAGGGATTGATTTACTAAAGCCAAATAGACTGTGCACTTTGCAAAGTGCAATTGCACTCTGTAAAGTGCAGTTGCTACAAAGCTTAGTAAATGAGGCAAGGCTTCACTTTGCAAAGACTATCCAATCACGTGCAAGGAAAATAAAAAAAACAGCATTTTTGCTTGCACATGATTGGAATATAGAAGTCAGCAGAGCTTTCCCTCATTTACTAAGCTCTGGAGCAACTGCTCTTGCAGAGTTCAACTGCACTTTGCAAAGTTTATTTGCCTTTAGTAAATCAACCCCATAATATCCGGATTCTTACATAAGTGTAATTGTGTCTGTTCTCTTTATCATTTATAAAAACATCTTTCTATGTTTAGTTTGTAATTAAAATGCTCTCATCTCAATATCATTGTTCTCTCTAATTGATGAAAAATACTGGAATCTGGAGAAGATTAATCTTAATAAATGAGTTGGGCGCCAGGTGCGACTTTGAGAAGAACAGTAATTGCCTACCAGCTGTAAGGCTTAAAACTAAATTACTTTTCCAGAATTTCTTTAGTGATGGAAATCTCTCAACAAATATATAAGGCTACATTCACACTGGCGATTAAGGCCGGTGCCAATTGTAGCAGCTGGAATCTTCTTTTTATAGCTTGGGATGAGAGCGACTAGCTGCAGCCGGTGGCCCCATTCACTATAATGACAGGTCGCTGGTATCTGCCACTATATGCAGCTCTCCACACAGCCAGCGATTACTTGCGGTGATCGCTGCTGGACCCACACATAGTGTGCGAGCCGCAAATAGCTGCAGCCGACGGCGACCTTCCATTATAGTAAATGGGGCTGGCAGCTGCAGCTAGCCGCTTTCTTCCTCAGATGTAAACAGAAGATTCCAGCCGCTACAAATCAGTTGGCACCGGCCTTAATCGCTGTTATCAATGTAGCCTGAATCTGATAAAAGAGAAAAAAATCTAGTTTATATATTGTGTTTTGTTGTGGACAGAGCCAGCTCCTACCATACATCCAGTGCTGGGGCAAGATCATCTAGAACCCACGATGAACATGCCAATCTGCATACCCCCCCCCCCAGTCCCATCTTCAAGGCGTATGAGCAATATGTATCAGCAAAAATCCCCCCCACAAAAACATGTTGCGCTAATCTGCATGTTTACCCCCTAAGCATAACCCCCCCCCCCCCCAGTGCAAATCTGCCCCCCTGCTGAAATCCTCCTCTCAACACAAATCTTTGCCCCCCCCATCCCCCAAATCCCCCCAGCTCAAATGTACCCACCCCACCACAAATAAAAATCCACCCCCCCCCCATTCCAGCATCCTTCTAAAGGCTGGCTGTGATGTAAAAACTCTCATTGAAATGGTGTTCTTGTATATGCTGTCGGATACTGTTTATAAAGAAGAATTTGAAAAAAAAAATTCACCCCCTCCTAGCACAAATGCTCTACCCCTAAAATTTTTCTACCCTGAC
>BLSH010370312.1:687613-706607 GCA_018402905.1 Glandirana rugosa | reverse complement strand
TTGCTCACAAATCCCCCACACCTAGCACAGATCTTCACCCATCCCCCCAACACAAATCCCCCCTAAATCACCACTCTTAGCACAGCCCCCAAATTACCCCTATTAGAACATTACTTACTCCCTGCAGTCCCCCAAATTCCCCCTTCCAACACAAATGCCCTCCCACCTCAATCTCCTTGCAGCGCCCTCCCACCTCACATGATACCACAGTGCCCAGGGCAGCCGCCCCTTCTGCCCACTCCTTGTCCTGCCCCTGCATTCAGGTCAGCATGCATCCCATTCCTATCAGTTTAATTTATATATTTTTTACAGGTACTTAACAATTTACCAACCGGGCCCCTTTTTTACCTTTGTTGGTTACTAGCTAAAAACTGTTTTTTTTTTTTGCTAGAAAATTACTTAGAACCCCCAAACATTATGTATTTTTTTTCCAAACACCCTAGAGAATAAAATGGCGATCGTTGCAATACTTTTTGTCACATGGTATTTGCGCAGCGGTCTTTCAAGTGCGATTTTTTTGGAAAAATGTCACTTTTTTGAGTTAAAAAATAAGACAACAGTAAAGTTAGCCCAATTTTTTTGTATATTGTGAAAGAGGATGTTACGCCGAGTAAATAGATACCATACATGACATGGTTGAAAATTGCTCGCACTAGCGGAATGGTGACAAAGTCCATTATTTAAAAAGTTCCATAGGCGACGCTTTAAAAATTTTTCTCAGTTACCAGGTTAGAGGTGCAGAGGAGGTCTTTTACTAGAATTACTGCTCACACTCTGGCGATCGCGGTGATACCACACATGTGTGGTTTGAATACCGTTTTCATGTGTGAACGCGACTTACGTATGCGTTTTCTTTGCTGCGCGAGCTCACGGGGACGGTGGCGCTTTACATTTTTTTTTAAATTTTATTTATTTTTTTTTTTTTAACACTGTTCCTTTAAAAAAAAAAATCTGATCACTTTTATTGCTATCACAAGGAATGTAAACATTCCTTGTGATAGTAATATATGGTGACAGGTACACTTTTTAGAGGACTGGGGGGTCTTTGCACTTCACAGTATTCAGATCGCCAAAAACGCCGATTCTGAATACTGTCATTTTTTTTTAAATTGGCGCCATTAACCGGCTTCATTAATGGCTTCTGTCAGGTCTCCTTCTAGCTGATGGAGGCGCCGGATCGTCGCTCCGGTCTCCCGGTGGGACGGGAGGCCGGAGAAGAGCGGCGGAAGGCGGCAGGAGGGCGTTGTCCACTCCCGCCCCCTGGGGTGACGACCTAGTGGCTCCCGAATTGGATCGGTCATTACCCCTGGATAGCCGACCGCCCGCTCTAAAAAATGATACCGGGATATAGCCTTCAGCTGCAGGCTATATCCCGGTAGAGCCGCTCAAAACCGACCGCCGCCTATTTACGGCGCTGGTCGAGAAGTTATATAGTGGCATCAATTTACCCAGCACTTTACATATACATTGCACATTCACATCAGTTCCTGCTCTCAAGGAGCTTACAATCTAAGGTCCCTAACTCACATTCATACATACACATGCTAGGGCCACTTTAGACAGAAGCCTTTTAATCTTAGTGGCGGCCCGTTCATAAGGGGCGCAGCGGCGCCACCCCCCTAAACAAAAAAGATACATATTTGAGGGAACACCCTACCAAACGCATGGTGCTGCTTGTAAGACCAATAGACAAAAAAATACATATTACAGCGCACACATGATACTTACTCCTGCCAGGCTGTTTAAAAGCATCTAAACGTATATAGCAAAAAAATGCAAAAATACCGGCGGTTTGGTCACACTGAATGGCCATGAAGTGCTTAAGTCCAATGGCTGCTGCAAAGTACCCCCTAATCCTTGCTCCCGGCCCCTAATCTACATGAAGGGCGCCGGACGCATGGATTCCAATGGGGTGTTTTGTTTTTTTTTTGAAGTAGGTGATTAGAGCCTGAGGCTCTAATTGGCTTAAAAAAAGGCTATTGTCTTCCTGATTCTCCTCCCAATCAATCAGGAAGCAGTTCCTGTGACACAATTGGCCAGGGAGTCTCCCTGGCCAATCGTTTGTCAGGACACACTTCCTGTTCGTCCGGGAGGAGAATCAATGGGCCGCCTCTTCATTTCCCCCGACTCCAAAGGTAATGCCCTGATCACCGCCATCCCTTCCGTCTCCCAGGGGTGGGGGGGCTAGATCGCCGCATTCCCGTCCGTCTCCCATGGGGGGGGTTGGTGTTAGTTTTCCGCCCCCCCCCCCCCCATATATTAAGCCCTGGCCGCCACTGATGAACCTACTGGCATGTCTTTGGAGTGTGGGAGGAAACTGGAGTAACCCTACAAAGGCAAAGGGAGATTCAAGATTGGATTTTAATTTGAATGTTTGTAATTCTGAAAATTTGTTCATTAGAAGATTATTTTTTGCCATAAAATCAACTAATTTCTCCCAAAGCCCTTAAAATTTTATTCCGACCTGCTATTTGAATGGTATCCCAGACATCTTAGGTTTCATGAAAATACGACTTCTGAATGTCTCACGGCTTCTCACTGCAGATGTGTGTGGCATGGCAGCCCTATGGGACTGGTCCTACAGCCTCCCGAGACTTAGGATGTGTCCCTGGAGGCTGTGCAAGGAGGTTGGGGGGATTAAATTTATGTAATTCTCCCTCAAACAAGAAATCACTTTAACTTATCTATCTATCTATCTATCTATCTATCTATCTATCTATCTATCTATCTATCTATCTACCCCTCCATCTGTCTATCTATCACTATCTAATCCAGCCTTTCTCAACCTTTTGACCATGAATAAATGGTAATTTTTTTTTTTGCTTTTATTTTTTCTAAAAGACAGTTAAGAACCAACTTTTTTTTATTCTGTCTGATTTTAAAGTGGAATTTCAGCTCAACCCCAACTACTATTAAAAAAAGATATAATGAATAATGTTAACTGCCATAAAAGAAAAAGACTGTGAAAATTATAGGGCCTCCCTATACTAAAGGCCAGTAGAGAAGTGCCTTCTTACATTGGCGATCTATCGAAAAGAGCCCTCTTATATTGCTGGTCCATGTAGAAGTAATCCCTTACATTGGATGCTGGTGGAAAATTGCCCCCACCATTGATGGTCAGTGTATGTGTCATTGCTTACAGCTCAAAGAACCCATAGTGACCAACGAAGGAACCCTAGGGTCCATAGAAACTTAGTTAAGAAAGGCTGATCTAGTCAGAACACCGTTTGCTCTCTCCTTGATAGAACCGGCACTCTCACAATCCTGTCCCCACTACCCATTTTCTTGCTATTCCAACAATTTAATTGTAACCTGAAAACCCTAACCGAAACGCTAACCAGGTAATGCCTCCATTCTGTATTCTCACCAGTATTTTCTATTTGCCTATTTGAACCTTAGTTTGAACCTTTGGTGTTGTCTGTATTCCTGTGCTGTTTTGATCAAAATAAAGGAATTACAAAAAAAATTACATAATTAAAAAGAAAGGCTGATCTAATCCATCCATCCACATCCATCCATCCATCAAAAAATGGCATATACTGTATATACTATGCAGACCATCAACCAGCACTCCCGTTGGCCAATGAAGTTCAGGGTAGTATTACTGCTACTGACACCAATGCTGAGAGTTATTATTGCTATCACTGACACCAGTACACCAGAGTAAGGTGTTATTGTGTCACTGACAATGCTGGAGGTTATTATATCCTTTGGCTCCAATGCTGAGGGTTATTATTGCATCCACTTACACCAACACTGGGGATTATTACAAAACTGACACCAATGCCGAGGGCTGTTATTATTGCAGTAACTGACACAAATGCTGGCAATTACTTTTACTGCCACTGACAACAGTTTTGGGAGTCACTATTACTGCCACTGGCACCAATGCTGGGGGTTATTATTGCAGCCACTGACACCAATGCTAGGGGTTATTATTGCAGCCACTAACACCAATGCTGGGGGTTATTATTGCAGCGACTGACACCAATGCTAGGAATTGCTATTCCTGCCACTGACACCAATGCTGGGAGTTACTATTACTGCCGACCAACTCCCGATCAATGGCATAGAGCGCTGATTGAAGTGTTCTGAGTGTTCTGGCAGGGGGGGGGGGCACCTCCCTGTCAGAACATAATAGCTCAGTGGGGGAGATCGTTATACTAACTTCGCATAGTTAGTATAGCGGCTCCGCCTGGAGCTGACAGGTTTTTTCTGTTCAACCCACCAAATTGAACAGAAAAAAACAAAAATAGTGTGTACCAGACTTTAGTTTTAGCAAGTAAGAAAAGCCTATTTTATCTATGGCCAAGTCATAACAAATTTGTCCATCGCAATGTGGTCACAAATGTCACCATCCAAGAAGATCCATCCATTATTACATTCATCCATCAGTCGTTCCATCCATCCGCCCATTCATCAATCATTACATTTATCTATCTATCCGTCACTCAATCCATCTATCCTTCCCTCCGTCCATCCATCCATCCCTCCGTCCATCCACCCATCCATCCCTCTGTCCATCCGCCCGCCCATCCAGTTTTCATTCCATCCATCCATTATTCATTCATTCCATTCAAAAAAGTTTAGGATTCTGGGGGGCAACTTATTTATTTAAATGCTTGAATCTTTAATACATGCAGTTCTGGGAATGCTTACATCTCAAACACAACAGGGCTTTTTGTAAAGTTAAGTGAGTACCGCTTGGACCTTGAAGAAGGGGAGATTCCCCTGAAAGCTTGTCCTGAAAAATTTTATGTTAGTGCAAATAAAAAAAGTATCACGGACAGTACTCAATTTTCCCTGTAAAGTTAAGGAAATGAGTGTCTGTTGCCTGTTTTTACCAGCTGTTTCCATTCATTGTCCCTTTTGTGCTGCAGAAATGACAGCTGTAATCTGACCGCAGGACACAATGATGTACAGCGCCTCTTGCAGGACTCACTAATGGCTTTGTTGATTATTGTGAACTGTCCGGGTTATGGTTTATGCCTCTGGGGCAGCTGCTGTAAACTCTGCATTCATGGATTTTACATGTAATATTTCCCCATTTTCTCTACCCATGTTAAATATAAATAAAATAAAATATATAGACATAGAATAAAATTGTAGTTATGAACATAAAAACCTTAACATACTGGTACTGTACATATTTTTTAAAGAAAAAATATGGTTTAATTACTTTTATAATAATAATGGCATTTTTTAAATCACTTAAGCCGGCCATGTATTATACAATTTTCTTGTTCAATTTCCTTTAGATTTAGCTTCAGCTATGTAGTGCAAGTGCCTGCCTGTTTGCATACAAATTCAAAGTGTTTAGGTCTGACCTCATACTATATGGTTTTAGTAAATCTAAAGCAAAATTGTACAAGAAGATTGTATAATGTATGGCCCGCTGTGGTCATTAGTGCTTCTGCATTGTAGCACTGGGGTCCCCAGTTTAAATCTTGGTCAGGACACTATCTGCAAGGGGTTTTTACTTCCACACTCCAGAGACATGTTAGAAGGTTAATTGTCTAAATGAAATCTAGTATGTGAGATAGGAACCTTACAGTAGAAGTTTCTTGAGGGCAAAGACTGTGTGAATGTACAGCATGCAAAGCACTGCATAAGTTATTGGTGGCTCTACACGGGAAGCAAAGTGGCTTAGTGGTTAACATTCGTGCCCTGTAGCACTGAGGTCATTGGTTCTAATCCCAAACCAGGACACTATCTGCATGTTCACCCTGTTCTTGCATATGTTTCCATGCTGATAGGTTAATTGGCTCCTGGCCTAATACCAGTATATGAGATAGGGACCTTAGATTGTAAGCTTCAGACAGCAGGCACTGCTAGGAATCACAGGGGTGTGCTGTGCAGATTCCCTCTGCTGCTTGGCTGCAGAGAAAGGGACTGGAAAATCTCTGTCCCTGTCTTAAAAGTGAGACATCAGGGCATAGTTCCCAACTGTCCCTGATTTCGAGGGACTGTCCCTGATTTGGAACAAAGTCCCTCTTTCCTCCTCCTTGTCTCTAATTTTGGTCTGATCTATATAGTTGTATATAAAATGCACTTTCAAAAAGTGTTTCCCAGTGCTAAACCTTTCATCCAATTTCTAAATTGGTGTTTCTGTAAAATCCAAAAGCCAATGCAAAGGAATAGTAGTGGTAAAAAAGCACTTGTGGGTTTAACCAATTTTTTTTGTACTAGTCTCCTTTAAAAGGGGCGTGGCAGGGGGTGCATCCTGTGCCTACATACTATTGCTAATAGGTGTCCCTCATTCCCATCTCAGAAAGTTGGGAGGTGTGATCAGGGGTCTGTTTAGATCCCTGATATTTCATCACACACCCAATGGGGCTCTTAATATATATATATATATATATATATATATATATATATATTGTAAACAAAAAAGAATGAGATTGTAAAAAAGTAATAAAAAATAATAGAAATAAGCTACTGACACCAACCCCTGCCCTACTGACATTGTCCACTGCCCTCTTCTCTCTCTTTCTTTCTCTCTCTCTCTCTCTCTCTCTCTCTCTCTCTCTCTCTCTCTCTCTCTCTCTCTCTCTCTCTCTATATATACACATACATGTATGCACCGCACCTCCACCGCCCCTGCTTATTGAAATGAATGGGCAGCGCTTCCGAAGCGCCTGAAAAGAGCTTCGGAAGCACCGCAACACGGGTGCTTTTAACCCCTTGTTAACCCCTTCTGGGGGGTTAAAAGCGCCCCGCTAGCTGCGGCAAAGCGCCGCTATAAAAGCGGTAAAGTGCCACTAAAACTGTCGGCGCTTTATCGCTAACGCGGCTATAGCCCCAGTGTGAAAGTAGCCTTATTACTAAGGCATTCTCAACACAACTTTAATGTAAAACCTAAAACAAATGATTGAGGCTCCATGCACGCTATAAGCTAAAAAAAAAAAGGGAAGAAAAACACTGGATGATAAATGCTCATAATAGCGTTTTTGTGCCAGCTTTTAGCAGCAGTTAGCTGTAGTTAAGACCTTTCAGCTTTTTTAGGCTGGCAAATCACTCCCAAAAACGCAAAAAAAGACAATTTTTTTTCTGCTCCTAGAAACTGAAGCTTCAAAAACGCTTCTAGACTAAAATAATGTGCATGGACATATAGCATGGGCACTAAACCTGTGGTCCTCCAGCTGTTGCAAAACTACAAATCCCATCATGCCTCTGCCCTTGGCAGTCATGCTTGTAACTGTCAGCCTTGCAATACCTAATGGGATTTGTAGTTCTTCAACAGCTGGAGGGCCACAGATTGAGCACTTATAGGGATATGCAATTAGCGTAACTCCAGCTGTTGCAAAACTATAAATCCCATCATGCCTCTACCTCTGGGTGTCATGCTTGTAGCTGTCGGAGTCTTGCTATGCCTCATGGGACTTGTAGTTCTGCAACAGCTGGAGGTCCACAAATTGCATATCCCAAGCAGATAAAAAATTGCTCAAAAACTGTTTTTTGTTTTTAAAGCTAGTTTGCATGGAGCCTAAATGTGAAAAGAATGTAAAAAGTTCTCCTTCCAACTTATAAATCAGTCCTATCTAAATAGAAAAAGGGGGGACTACGTCAATGTGTCTTGGTTGATATCAGTGTTATCCAAGTACACATCTTAGTAAAACATAAAATGCATCCTTGCTAAGAGCCCCCCATCATTTCCTAGGAAGGTGGATGGTACCCTGAAAGCAGTTGCTGCAGATCAGTGACATTGGGATTGATGGGAGATGATGGTGAGATAATTGATGGTTCCGTCTCTCACCTGGTTGTGTCCCATTGTTATCCGGTTGTCGTCTGGCTGCGATAAAGCTCTGGCCCCCCAGGCAAGGAGGAGCAGCAGAAGGGTCCCTGCAGAGCCCAGCATTGTGATACAAGTTGACGGAGAGCAACGTAGGGGGGGAGAGAAGACGGAGGAAGAATGAGCGCAGACTGAAGAATACCCTCCTTTTATACCTTCCCCAATGTGACGTCCGTAGACAAATAATAAAACTTATTCAACCGGGGTCAGGCGCTCTCAGCATCTACAGGGAGGATGTATGATTGGATCAGGACTCGCCGTGTTAGATGAACTTTTAGCAGCCATATGGGTTACATCTGAGACGATATTGATGTGCATGGCCTGTTTTATATTTATATACAATATCTTTTCTAGCTCATCTGAAGGATGGTGATAAAATACAGAATTAGCCCTCCTTCACACAGTTTGCAATTCAGCTGAACTCGCACAATTTCAAACCCCCATTATAGTGTGAGTTCGGGGGGCGATTTGCAAGATGTCTGTGCAGGATCATGCACAGATGTCTATTGAAATCGCCCCCCAAGTCGCCAAAAGTAGTGCAGGGACTACTTTTGGAAATCAGTGCGGCGCCACAAAGTCAGCGTCGCGCCTATTGGGACACTGCCGTTGCAGGCAATAGGCTGCGACTTAGCATGCGATTTGACATGTCAAGTCGCATGTTAAATGACGAAGATTGAACGGGGGCTTAAAGCTTCAATCTGCCTGCAATCAATCCGTTTGGGGAGGTGTGTGCTTTAGCTGTGCCATTCACATTTGAGCATTCTTCAGCTCATTTATTTACTTAACCACTTCAGCCCCGGAAGGATTTGCCCCCTTCCTGACCAGAGCCCTTTTTGCGATTCGGCACTGCGTCGCTTTAACTGACAATTGCGCGGTCGTGCGACGTTGTACCCAAACGAAATTTGCGTCCTTTTTTTCCCACAAATAGAGTTTTCTTTTGGTGGTATTTGATCACCGCTGCGTCATTTCTGATCGCCGCTATAAACAAAAGAAGAGCGACAATTTTGAAAAAAACCCCAAATTTCTTACTTTTTGCTAAAATACAAATTCAAAAAAATATATAAAAAACCTTTTTTTTTCATCGGTTTTGGCCAATTTATATTCTTCCTCATATTTGTGATAAAAAAAATCGCAATCGGCGTTTATTAATTGGTTTGCGCAAAAGTTGCCGCGTTTACGGATGATGAGAATTCATTTCTGGGGTTTTTTATTTTTTTACATTTTTTACTAGTAATGGCAGCGATCTGCGATTTTTAGCGGTACTGCGATATTGCAACGGACATGTCGGAACATTTTGACACTTTTTTGGGACCATTGGCATTTATACAGCGATCAGTGCTATAAAAATGCACTGATTACTGTGTAAATGCCATTGGCAGTGAAGGGGTTAACCTGCAGGGGGCGCTCTAAGGGTTAACTGTGTTCCCTGGGCGTGTTCTAACTGTGGGGGGACTGCCCTGGCAGGGGAAGGGAAGCGATCACAGCTTCCATGTAGAGGAAGGCTGTGATCACTCCCTTCCCCCTCTAACAGAACGGAGGTCCGTGTTTACTTACACGGACCTCCGTTCTTTCACTCCGGGGGGGGAGGGCATCGCGGCCCTCCCCGGACACAGTGAGCGCGCGAGTGCGCCTCCGGCGGCGCTCACAGTGCGCGATCTGGCATTTGCCCAGGAGAGCCATCTTGTCGCCGTCAACCTGCGGTTGACGGTCGGCAAGTGGTTAATATGCAGAATCCCATTCTTTCTAATTGTCACTGTTGACAACTGTATGCTTTACACCAGAGGTGTCAAACTCAATTGCATCGTGGGCCACATCAGCATAACGCCTCATACACACGGGCGTTTTTTGATGCCACGTTTTTTGGCATTTTTTTGCAGCTCTCCATGCTACTGTAACTATAACGTGGGACGAGCGCGTTTTGAGGCTGTAACGTTTTGGCGCCGATGTCGCAAAACGCTCACTAACGCCGTACCGGCGTTAACCGCCATTTTTGACACCGACGTTTTCAGGTTAAAAAATAGCAGAGGAATGTTTTTTTTAAAAAAAACGCCTATTGACGCCAACGCTCACTAACGCTCATTAACGCCGATGCAAAACGTCGAAAAAAACACAGATATTTCCCTGACGTCGGACCCAACGTTTTGCTTATTTTTAAACATACGCCCACGTGTATGAGGCCTGAGACTATATAGTTGTATTTACTCTTTATCATATTAAATAATTGCCTCTGCATTTGATTATTACTGGTTTTAGACCCCTTTCCCACTGGGACATTTTTCAGGTGCTTTAGCACTAAAAATAACGCCTGTAAAGCGCCTGAAAAACTCCCCCCATCCATCCCAGTGTGAAAGCCTGAGCGCTCTCACACTGGGGCGGTGCGCTTGCAGGACAGGAGAAAACCTCCTGCAAGCAGCATCTTTGGGGTGGTAAGTGTCCTAATATTAAAAGTCAGCAGCTACAGTATTTGTAGCTGCTGACTTTTCATTTTTTTTTGGTGGGGAAGCTGGAGCCTGTGGCAGGTTGGCACGGCTGCGCAAATTCGCTGTCATTATACGTCGGCCGCGTTAAGAGCTATGGGGGGCGCGCCCCCCTAGTGTTAACTACTTCCCTGCCAGTGACATTTACACAGTAATCAGTGGCTGTTTTCAGCTTGATCAATGTATAAATGTCATTGGTCCCAAGAGAGTGTCAAAAATGTCCGATCTGTCCGGCACAATGTCGCAGTCCTGCTAAAAATCACAGATCGCTGCCATTACTAGTAAATAAAATTTAGTAAATATAAAAACAGATCGCCGCCATTACTAGTAAATAAAAAAAAAACAATAAAAATGCATAAATCTATACCCTATTTTGTAGACATGATAACTTATGTGCAAACCAATGAATATGCGCTTATTGCGATTTTTTTTTTACCAAAAAATTTTATCTTTATTTATTTCAGGAACTTATATAGCGCTGTCAATTTTACGCAGCGCTTTACATATACATTGCACATTCACATCAGTCCCTACCCTCAAGGAGCTTACAATCTAAGGTCCCTAACTCACATTCATACATATACTAGGGCCAATTTAGACAGGAGCCAATTAAATTCCCAGCCTGTCTTTGGAGTGTGGGAGGAAACCGGAGACAACCCACGCAGGCACAGGGAGAACATGCAAACTCCAGGCAGGTAGTGTTGTGGTTGGGATTCGAACCAGCGACCCTTTTGCTGCCGGGTAAAAGTGCTATCCACTACACCACTTTTTTTTTGCTATGTATTATAGCAAAAAGTAAAAAAAAAAAAAAAGTTTTATTTTTCAAAATTGTTGCTTTTTTTTTTGTTTATAGTGCAAAAAATAAAAAAAATGCAGAGATGATCAAATACCACCAAAAGAAAGCTCTACTTGTGGGGAAAAAAAGACGTCAATGTTGTTTGGGTAGAACGTTGCACAACCGCGCAATTGTCAGTTAAAATGAAGCAGTGCCGAATCACAAAAAGTGCTGTTCAGGAAGGGGGTAAATCCTTCTGGGGCTGAAGTGGTTAAAGTATAACTAAAGGCAAAACTTTTCTTTCAGTTTTGAATAACGTTGAGAGGAATTAGAACCCCTGTCAGTTTTTAATTCCGTCTGTGCACTCATTAGGGAGATTCCCCCATCTCTATTTGTCCTGTTTACCATTAACATTGAAAGTGAAAGTAAAAGTAAAAGAAAATCCCTAATATGTTGTTGTCCCCAGCAAAGTAATAGGGGGGAAATCTTCCAATGGGGACACTATGATGGCCCAAGAAATTATTTTAATTTCCACTCACTTCCTGTTTGGCAATGGGACAGGAAGTGAAGGGAAATCTCTGCAATGGGACACAGATGACAAAAACAAATCTGACAGGGGTTATAACCCACCTTACTCTATCCAAAATGAAAAATGTTCTCTTGCCTATAGTGCTACTTTAAGCTGTCCCTCACCCTCCCTTACATTACAGTGCCCCCTGCCTTGTGCTGCTGCCGGGAAGAAGCTGCAGGTGGAGCTGGGAAGCAAAAAGTGCAGGATCTGGAGCAGTGGCGGCTGGTGATTTTTTTTTTTGGTGTGGGGGGACGGCAAACAATGCATCCACAGCCTCCCCCGGTCAGTCGGGTCACCTGCAACCCGTGGGTTGGTCGCGTCTCAGGACCCGCTTCTTGATTGGCCAGGAGGAGAATCAGTGTGACAATAGCGATATTCATTTGCTATTGTCACACAACTGGGTGAGCACTGTGCCCTGAGCCCGCCCTTTTTTGAAGCCTATGGGAGCCTCAGGCACTAATCACATGCTTCAAAAAAAAAACCCTGATTGGAATCCATGCGTCTGGCACCCTGCATGTAGATTAGGGGCCGGACGCATGGATAGGGGGGCGGTGCCCCTGCCCCCCTAAAGGACGAGCTGCCACTGGTCTGGAGGAGGACCAGAGGAGGGCTGAAGTCAGCTGCTGGAGTCTGCTGAATGCTGAGACCAGGGGAGGTGGAGGCAATGGGTTGCTGCGGCTGCACAGAGAGCTGCAGGATCTGTAGGAAGAGTTTTTCATCCTCCTCACTGCTGCCAACTGCTGAGATGGGGAGCGGAGTGCAGAGATGAGCCTCTCTATGGCTGCACAGAAAAGCTCAGGATCTGGTGGAGAAGTTCTATCCTCTGCTCCATAGGTGTGTGCAGCCTACTGCATTAGGGTGTGCACCTCAAAGCTCCAACAAATTTGCGTGTGTGTGCATGTGTATATACACATAAGTGTGCTCAGCCTATTGCATTAGGGTGTGCCCATCCCCCACACAGTTACTAAACACACCCAAGGAACACATTTGATCACCCCTGATGTTAACCCCTTCCCTGCCAGTGTCATTAGTACAGTAACAGTGCATATTTTTAGCACTGATCACTGTATGTGTCACTGGTTTCCAAAAAAGTGTCAAAAATGTCAGTTAGGTGTCCAATCTGTCCGCCGCAATGCCGCAGTCCCGCTAAAAATTGCTGATCGCTGCCATTACTAATTGTAAAAAAAAATAATAAAAATGCCATAAATCTATCCCCTATTTTGTAGACGTTATAACTTTTGCACAAACCAATCAATATGAGCTTATTCAGATTTTTTTTTACCAAAAATATGTAGAATACATATTGACCTAAACGGAGGAAGAAATTTGTTTTTTTTACATTTTTATTTTGGATATTTATTATAGCAAAAAGTAAAAAATATTGTTTTGTTTTTTTTAATTGTCGCTTTTTTGTTTATAGCACTAAAAATAAAAGCAGAGGTGATCAAATACCACCAGAAGAAAGCTCTATTTGTGGGGAAAAAAGGACATAAATTTTGTTTGGGTACAACGTCGCACGACCGCGCAATTGTCAGTTAAAGCGACGCAGTGCCGTACCGCAAAAAATGGCCTGGCCATTAAGGGGGAAATCCTTCCAGTCCTTAAGTGGTTAATTCATTTTTAATCCATCCATGTCTCCATGCTTTATTTTGCTAAGAAATCACTTTGACAATCACCCCTTTAGCATTTCTTGCCATGGCCATCTTGAGTAAGGACAGATGATTCATGCAACATCCTGGAATCCATCTGCCCTTAGCTCAGGCATACAGGCAGGAGAGTGTCCTTAGCTGAGAAACCCCTCCCCCCTCCTCTCCTCCCCTCCTGAAGACATAATTTGCATGGCACAAAAACTAAAAAGTAACTGAAGAAATGTAAAAAAAAAAAAGGTTTAAAACATATAAATATGATATACTGTATTTCCCTACCTATTTTCTAATCCTAGCAGGATAAGGATTAAAAATAGTCAATTTCGACTGAGAGAGTCAGTCGAAATAATTGCACTTTAATAATAATTGCACTTTAATTATGATTTTTGAGTAATTCTAGAGAAAGTGGTGTAATGTTTGCATTTTGGTAGTTTCATTTGCTGTTATTTTTCAATCAGTGTTATTTATTTCATGTAGCATTTTAACCACTTGACCTCTGGAAGATTTACCCCCCTTTATGATCAGGAGATTTTTTACTATACAGCACTGCGTTAATTTAACTGACAATTGCGCAGTCATGGGACGCTGTACATAAATGAAATTTGTGTCCTTTTTTTCCCCAACAAATAGAACTTCCTTTTGGTGGTATTTGACCACCACTGGGTTTTTTATTTTTTGCGCTATAAAAAATATTTTGTACTTTCTGCTATAAATCCAATAAAAAAATTAGAAAGATCAAATTTCTTCCTAAATTTAGGCCAATATTTATTCTGCTATTTTTTTTTTTTTTTTTGGTAAAAAAATCCCAATGAGCGTATATTGATTGGCTTGCGCAAATTTTATAGCGTTTGCAAACTATGGAATATATACTAGATTTTTTTATTTATTTTATACTAGCAATGTCAGCAATCAGCAAATTATAGCGGCACTGTGATATTGCGGAGGTCAATCTGACACTAACTGACACTTTGTGGGAACCAGTCATACTAATACTAATGACAGTGGATGGGAAGGGGTTAAACATCTAGGGTGATCAAAGGGTTAAATGTGTGCCTAACCAGTGTTTTTGTGTGCTGCTTTCACTAAGGGATGTAATGGATTTGATTCCCTGCTTTTCAAGAACACAGAATCCATTCTTTCCCTCCTGTCAGAACGGAGATACGCCTTGTTTACATAGGCATATCTCAGTTCTCTGTGTGTTGCTGACAATCGGCGGGTGCTTGAGGACATTGAGTGCCCAGCACCCGCAGATTGGCTTCTGCTGTGAATTATCACAACAAAAGTGGCCAGCTGGTGGCGTGCGGGCCCCCTGCAGGTGGAAGTCCAGAATCACATACAGTATATATACATGATCCAGTGGGATCCACCCCAGCCTCTAACAGGGAACACTTTATAACAAGCGCTGCCGATCAATATTTGTGTGTTAGGCTTCCTGTGTGTGTGGTTCTTGTCGTGTGCTCTATGTCTGATTCCTTTTAGGGACCTTGGCTTGTTCTTTGACTATTCCTGTCTGCTTGATACCCCGACCTTGGCGCGTTCTCCTGTCTGTCCCTGTCTGCTCGTTGCCCCGACCCTTGGCTATCCTCCTGATTATCCCTTTTTGTCCTGGACTGCTGCTTCCTCTCTATCCACCAGAAGCCAGCCGTGAGCATGAGCTGGAAGACCCTGGGGGCCGCGACCTGGAGTCAGCTGCAGCGAAGTCCATCCTCACCATCCGAGGCTCTGGTGAAAATGCGCTGGCTCCGCACCCTAGGGGAATCTTATGCTCTAGCTCCCTGTATAATCCGTGTCAGTGCTCCAGTGGACCTGCTTTCCTGAACCACTCAGAGCTCCATCCGCAGCAGTCAGCTAAAGGGTCCACAACCTTAGTGGTATGCCTCTAACCTATGGGGTGCATCTGTCACCTGGCCTCAGATGACCTGACATTTTCATTTAGGAAAAATTGCACATATTGTAATGAAATCTGTTTGATATACACTACATTGCCAAAAGTATTTGGACACCCCTGCAAATCATTGGATCCAGGTGTTCCAATCACCCCATGGCCACAGGTGTATAAAATAAAGCACCTAGGCATGCAGACTGCTTCTACAAACATTTGTGAAAGAACGGGTCGCTCTCAGAAGCTCAATGAATTCAAGCGTAGTACCGTGATAGGTTGCGATCTGTGCAAGTCCATCCGTGAAATTTCCTTGCTACTAAGTATTCCACAGTCAACTGTTAGTGGTATTATAACAAAGTGGAAGCAACTGAGAACAATAGCAAATCAGCCACGAAGTAGTAGGCCACTTTAAATGATGTTGAAGCTCACGGTGCGCAGAAGTCATCAACTGTCTGCAGAGTCAAGAGCTAAAGGCCTCCAAACTTCATGTGGCCTTCAGATTAGCACAACAACAGTGCAAAGAGAGCTTCATGGAATGGGCTTCCATGGCCAAGCAGCTGCATCCAAGCCTTACATCAAGTGCAATGCAAAGCGACGGATGCAGTGGTGTCAGGCACTGCGCCACTAGATTCTAGAGCAATGGAGACGTGTTCTATGGAGTGACGAATCACGCTTCTCTGTCTGGGAATCTGATGGACATCTCTGGGTTTTGCGGTTGCCAGGAGAACAGTACTTGCCTGACTGCATTGCACTAAGTGTAAAGGTTGGTGGAGGGGGGATTATGATGTGTGGTTGTTTTTCAGGGACTGGGCTTGGCCCCTTAGTTCCAGTGAAGGGAACTCTTAAGGCGTCAGCATACCAAGACATTTTGGACAATTTCATGCTCCCAACTTTGTGGGAACAGTTTGGGGATGGCCTCTTCCTATTCCAACATGACTGCGCACAGTGCACAAAGCAAGGTCCATAAAGACATGGATGAGCGAGTTTGGGGTGGAGGAACATGACTGGCCTGCACAGAGTCCTGACTTCAACCCGATAGAACACCTTTGGGATGAATTAGAGCGGAAACTGCGAGCCAGGCCTTCTTATCCAACATCAGTGCCTCACTTCACAAATGCCCTTCTGGAACAATGGTCAAACATTCCCATAGACATTCCTAAACCTTGTGGGCAGCCTTCCCAGAAAGTTGAAGCTGTTATAGCTGCAAAGGGTGGGCCAACTCATATTGTACCATACGGACCAAATCAGCCTTATACCTGTCCCCCCCCCCCCCCCCTAACACCCATACTAACTAACCTGTAAGAAAGATGTATATACTTACCTATTTTTAGTCAGTTCCAGTTCGGTCATGTGATTCCCTGTGTCAGCCAACGACAGTTGCAGGTTTGAGGAGAGAGCACTCTGACAACGGCTAGTAAAGCCTGGAGGAATGATGTCACTCATAGGCTTCAATGGCACATCTGTTGTAGCCCATGCTTTGGCTTCTGGCTGGTTGAAATCTTAATTTGGAGGAACGTATCCATTTTTCTGTCCCCTGAGTGGAGATCTTTTACCCCTGGACTAGGAGGTTAACATACGTGATTGATCCTTTATAGAGGGTCCACAGAGTAAGGTGAGCGGCCATCCTTAGATTGGTGGTGGATTGCACAGAAGCACCTTATATTTGGATAATCCTGCCTGCACTGCCTGAGCACTATTGGTGTTTGATTATATGGACATTGTTCTATTTCATTTTATTTTAATTTACTTTATCTCAAGCGCTGCACTTTATTATTTGTTATATTGCTTGGAAGGTTTGGTAAATTACTTTTTTAGTGTTCAGCTGCTGCAGTATTATATTCAGTTTGTGCTGATTGGTTTCATATTGTACATCTGTTGTTCCCTCCTCTCCCCTGAAGACGTGTTGGTTGACACCGGGAGTGTCAGGGAAGAACTGGCAAAGTTTCCAGGATCCAAGATGGCCGCACGGTCCCGCGCAGGCGCACTGGTAGACCGCTCCCGGTAACGAACGTTCGTCCGGCACGAACGTCCGTCCGTAAGGCGCGCAGAGCGCACCAATCACCTACAAGCACTGGGATATAAAAGGTCACCAGTAACTGTCACAAATCGCTGGATTATCTTCAGCTCAGTACCGTGCCTTCCTGAGTCCTGTGTTCCTGTACCTGATTACCTGATATCGACCCGGCTGCCCTTGACTTATTCTGATTCTCTCCTGGTCCTGATCCCGGCTTGCTCCACGTTCTTCTCCTGCCTTATTTGGACTGCTCCATGTGTTTGACCCCCGGCCTGTCCTTGACTCCGCATCTGGTTACTACCTCCACAGTTCCGCCTGCTACTCCAGTCCGCTCCAGTCTCCTCCTGCTGTGTATACGGAGTACTGCCACATCTGGAACTTCTATTGAAGACTCGTCTGCAGGCCACCTGTGCTTCTTTGGGCATTACACCTCCTGTCACCAACTCCAGGGGTGTAGTGCACTTAGCCGCAAGGGGAGCCCTCTCATCATCTCAGCCTCCATACAGGTACGTGACAGTATAATCCAGCCAGGATGTCGGAGGCTGAAAGAGGTGCTTCCCCACTAGAGACTTTTTGCCAAAAAGTTGCCGCCCTCACCCAGGCGGTGAAGGGCTAACAAGAGGGTTACTTCCAGTTGGAAGGACGTCTGCAGAACGTGGCCGGGTCATCTACTAATCAGAGCCCTCCTGCTGCATCTTCTGTTGCATCTGCCTCTGGAACTGGACAGGCCGCCACTACCCCCACTATGGTATTTCCACCTTCGGAACCTCGGGTACCAGTCCCCGAACGCTTCTCAGGGGACCGACAGAAGTTTAGATCATTCCAGAACGCTTGTCTTCTTTTCTTTTCATTGCAACCAAGGACTTTTTCATTGGAATCAGTAAAAGTGGGATTCATTATTTCTCTCCTCTCCGATGAACCCCAATCCTGGGCCCACCATCTGTTGGAACAAAAAGATCCTGTGATTAATTCTGTTTACCAGTTCTTTGATGCCATGGCCCAGCTTTACGACGATCCTCAACGGGTGGCAACTGCAGAGACTGTCCTTCAATCATTACAACAGGGAAAACGCCCCGTTGAGGATTACACCGTTGAGTTCCGAAAGTGGTCTTCTGATACTGGTTGGAACGAGGCCGCCCTGAATTTCCAGTATCGACTTGGCCTCTCTGAAAGCCTCAAAGACGAGTTAGCCAGAATAGAGACTCCCGCTACCCTGGAAGGCCTCATTAAATTGGCTATCCAGCTTGACCGTCGTTTGCGGGAACGACGCTCAGAAAGGACTTCTTCTTCATTTAGACCCTCCTGGATGCTGCCCAAGGTCTTACCTCCATCCATGCCTGCACCCACCGCCCTGCCTGCTGCCATTCCTGAAAGCGAACCTATGCAAATCGGACTCGTACGGGGTCCTTTGTCATCTGATGAGAAAATGAGGCGACGGCAGGCTAACCTCTGCCTCTATTGTGGGGGTACTGGACATTTCCTACATACCTGTCCTAAAAGAGTAGTCTACTGTTTCCTGGGGCATGCTCAGGCTAAACGTATCCAAGCGAAAGTCCTTACCGTCGTCCGTCCCGCCACCCACGTCCGTACCTACCTCCATTCTGGAACCCGTCGTAGGTCCTCCCAGATTTACTTCTTCTTCAGGAAAGACTCGCAGCAAGGGCGTTTGCTGCCAGTTCGACCTATCGGTTAAATTACTCCGGAAGGTCCCATCGCCCTCAGAGATAAGACCGATTGAGCAGAAACTCCGAAAGTCTCTCCGGTTCAGCTATGACCTTTAAGTCCCGCCGGAGCAAGGTTGGTCATAGTCTTCTGGTGAAAGCCTTGAGTTGCCACA
>BLSH010370312.1:661736-681996 GCA_018402905.1 Glandirana rugosa | reverse complement strand
GCCCCCCCCCCCCCCCCCCTTTGCCTGCAGTTAGTTGGTGGCTGCGCCCCTGGTCCCTACTTCCTTCCTCCACAAGATGAAAAAAGTGTGAGTGGGCAGCGGCCATCAGCCATTTTGAATGTAAACACACAAGCTCTGAGGAAGATCGTCAGATCGAAACATGTAGGCTGGCAGTCGGGAGCCAGCCCCCCCCCCCCCTTCTCCCTGAGCTAGCCACCTGCAAGCCCCCTGTCCGCTTATGCCGGTCCCCCGGCAACTATCAACATTATTGCACATCTTCCAATCCTATCTGCTGGAGATGGCTGGCTACATCAAAGCCTTGGATGGACAACACTGAACAATCTATCCTTTAACCCTCTCCACGGATCTTTGTAGACAGGAGGATCTACACAGGTGATGGATTCCATTCCAACCACACCTAGCAGCAACAGATTGTGCAGTCCATGATCAAACAATCCATCGCATGGTCTGTGCTACAGGTACATCTGGGACAAGCTCAGTCCAACACAGCTACTGGACTCATCCCGGCTTAAACGGAATAGGTCATTACCAAGCGATCATTGCGAGTGGAAGACCCAAGTGAATTGTGTCTCACGATCTTCCAATGTATGACCATCCTAAACAATATCAAGCGGGATATATAAATTTGAGCTGACCATTGGATACACACAGAGCACCGCCTGCACAGACCAGCAGCAGTTACATGAACCCGTACAAACTGCGGAAGATTCTATATCTCACCAGTAAGGCTATCATCTAATCATACAGCAAAAACCCTTCCCCCCCAGGTAGAGGCCAATCACCCAACTGAGGATGGTCTCCCCATAATCTATGGGGGTGTACGAATACAAGCCTCACAGGACATTTCCAGCACCCATGGTATTATGAACCCAAAAGGGGACAGAAGGCTTGGAGAGGATTCAATTCCCCCCTACTTCCAGATATAACCCCGGGGATCACAGAAGTGTGACACCATTGGACACAATACATCCCTTACCTTGGTAGTGATAAAGGACCCAGGTAGACACCGGATTCCACAGGAGTGTTTATACATCAATCACTGTTTCTGAGATCCAGCCAAGGAAACGGGTAGAGACCTTCCAGGAATTTGGGTCTCCCCAGTTGTATACCTCCCCACAAAGGACACTGTCAAGGATTGTGTATCCTGCAACTTCAAAACTGTGAGTGACAACCATTTGACTTGGTGATCAGTTAATGCAGGACTCATACTTTGGGACTGCCACCGACCAGGGGTTAGGGACACGGCGGGCAGGGGGGAGCAGGTGGAATTCCAGCCTTGGCTTTAGGAGTAGGGGAGGTTGGACAAGGGGGAGGTCTCCCACGGGGGTCTCTCAATCCCCTACTACCAATTGGGGGGAGGACCTCGGCGGGATACACAGGCAGCATAGCTCCTCGTGGGTTTTCAGAGGGGGTCTACTAGAGGGATACGGGGTAGAAGGGGGACAAGGGGAGGGAACAAGGGTCTGGGCACTGAGCACATGGGGAGGTGAGGTCAAACAATGTCATGTCCTAATTTTTATATACTAAATAAATTTATACAGATGACTTGAACAGGAGGAGCAGTTTACTTTTTTGTTTTGTTTTGGTGTATAAATCCTTCATAACTGCGCCCCCCCCCCCCTTATTATAGGGCAAGCGCTGTGTATAAAATTGGTTGGACTTCCAGGTGCTTGTTTTTGGTTTATTTTAATGTAAGTTAGGGTGGCCCGGGGGGCAATAGCCACCCTGCCCCCCAGCCCTCCCCTGGTTAGTAGTTTATTTTTAAAAAATTAACAATATGGAAAGTAAATTAACAGAAGAGAAATCCTAGTCAAATCAATATTTGGTGTGTCCACCCTTTGCCTTCAACAGCATTAATTCTGCTAGGTACATTTGCACACAGTTTTTGAAGGAACTCGGTGGGTAGGTGCTTCCAAACATCTTGGAGAACTAACCTCAGATCTTCTGTGGACGTTGGCTGCCTCAAATCCTTCCGTCTCTTCATGTTATCCCAGACAGACTCCATGATGTTAAGATCAGGGCTCTGTGGGGGCCAAACCATCACTTCCAGGACTTCTTGTTCTTCTTTACGCTTAAGATAGTTCTTAATGACATTGGCTGTATGTCTGGGGTCGTTGTCCTACTGCAGAATAAATTTGGGGCCAATCACACACCTCCCTGATGGTATGGTATGGTGGAGAAGTATCTGCCTGTATTTCTCAGCATTGAGGACACCATTGATCCTGACCAAATCTCCAATTCCAAACTTTCAAGGAACCTCCACCATGCTTCACTGTTGCCTGCAGACACTCATTATTGTACTGCTCTCCAGCCCTTCACCAACAAACTGCCTCCTGCTACAGCCAAATATTTCACATCTTGGCTCATCAGTCCAGAGAACCTGCTGCCATTTCTCTGCACCCCAGTTCCTATGTTCTCATGCAGTTGAGTCATATAGACTTGTTTCCACGATGGAGGTAGGGCTTTTTAACTGCATTTCTTCCAAGGAGACCACTTCTGGCCAGACTTCTTTAGACAGTAGATGGGTGTACCTGGGTCCCACTGGTTTCTACCAGTTCTGTGCTGATGGCATTGCTGGACATCTTCTGATGTGGAAGGAAAGTAAGCATGATATGTCTTTCATCTACTGCATTACGTTTCCGTGGCTGATCACTACATCTACAGGCCTCAAGTTTGCCCTTTCTTTGTGCTTTTTCAGAAGAGCTTGAACAGCAAATCTTGAGTCCCTAGTCTGATTTGTAATCTTTACTTGGGAGAGACCATGCTGGTGCAGTATATCTACCTTGTGTCTTGTTGCTGTGCTCAGTCTTGCCATGGTGTGCAACATATCTTCCACCACCTCCACCTTATTTGCTAAGTTTGGCTGTACCTCACCCAGACATTGTACTATGACAGCAGCATCCATGGCTGTCAGAATACACTGATCAGTGGCAACTGATACTGAGAATTTTCCAACATGTTCCTTTGACAGAAGTCCAACAAACAATCAACTTCTTTTGAGCAGAGAAGTCCACACACTGAAATTCATCCGGTCCTTGCTGAACAAGCCAAATTTCAAACAGCGTGTGCCCAACTTTACAGGCATCTAAAACGATCATCGATGTCATGCTGCTGGTTCTGCCAAGTGGTGATGAACCTGGAACTATAAGGGCATCAGCAGATGGGAGGTCAATTAGCCACAACTCAAGGAACCACTAGCAACCTCTGAGGAACCCTAAGGTTCTACGGATCCCTGGTTGAGAATGGCTGCTATATATACAGTGTAAATATATATATATATATATATATATATATATATATATATATATATATATATATATATATATATATATATAGATATATGCAGTATTGTGCTAAAGTTTTAGGTAGGTGTGAAGAAATGCTGTAAAGTAAGAATGCTTAAAAATATAGATTTTTAATTGTTTGAAAATATGTGGGCAACCTTGACCACTTCCCACCTGTCAAATTTACATAAACGGCTGTGCAGGTGCGGTCTGGTTCTGTACGTTCTCCCAGAAGCTTGCACTGAGTACACCCCCTGGGGTGGTCACTGTTCACAATACCGGGCCGCTGCAAGTGACCCTGGTACCATATGACAAATCACAGTGATCCCAGGCCAGTGCCAGTCAGAATCCCTAATCACGGCTGCACCAGTCAGTGTCCCTAAGCACTGCAGTCCACTCACAGTGTCCCTAATCTTTGCAGTCCACTAACAGTGTCCCTAATCACTACAGTCCACTGACAGTGTCCCTGATCACTGTCACACACTCATGGTGTCCCTAATCACTGCAGTCTTCTCACGGTGTCCCTGATCACTGCCACCCACTCACAGTGTCCCTGATCACTGCAGTCCACTCACAATGTCCCTGATCACTGCAGTCCACTGACAGTGTCCCTGATCACTGCAGTTCACTCACAGTTTCCTTAATTACCACCGCACCAATCAGTATCCTTAATCAATGCTGCACCAGTCAGTGTCCCTAATCACCGCCACCCACTCACAGTGTCCTTAATAACCGCCACCCACTCACAGTTTCATTTATCACCACCACCCACTCACAGTGTCCCTAATTACCTCCGCACCAGCCAGTATCCCTAATAAACAACGTACCAGCTAGTGTCCCTAATCAACCCTGCCTAATTACAGTGACCCTAATCACTGCAGTCTACTCACAGTGTCCCTAATCACCGCCACCCACTCACAGTGTCCCTAATCACTGCCATCAACTCACAGTGACCCTAATCACTGCTACCCACTCACAATGTTCCTAATCACTCCTACCCACTCACAGTGACCCTAATAACCTCCACACACTCACAGTGTCCCTAATCACCTCCACCAACTCCCAGTGTACCTAATCACCTCCACACCAGCCAGTATCGCTAATCAATGACGCACGAGTTAGCGTCCCTAATCACCGCCGCCTAATTACAGTGTCCCTAATCACAGCAGTCCACTCACAGTGTCCCTAAAAACCGCCATCCACTCACAGTGTCCCTAATCACCTCCACACCAGCCAGTATCCCTAATCAACGACGCCACGAGTTAGAGTCCCTAATCACCGCCACCTAATTACAGTGTCCCTAATCACCGCAGTCCACTCAGTGTCTCTAATTACCGCCACCCACTCACAGTCTCCCTAATAACTGCCAACCACTCACAGTGTCCCTAATCACACCCATCCACTCACAGTCTCCCTAATAACTGCCAACCACTCACAGTGTCCCTAATCACCACCACCAACTCACAGTGACCCTAGTCACCGCCACCCACTCACAGTGTGTCTAATCACTGCCACATCAGTGACCATAATCACTGCTACCCACTCACAATGTCCCTAATCACCTCCACCCACTCACAGTGACCCTAATCACCTCCACCCACTCAGTGTCCCTAATCACCTCCACCCACACAGTGTCCCTAATCACCTCCACAACAGCCAGTATTGCTAATCAATGACACACAAGTTAGTGTCCCTAATCACCGCCGCCTAATTACAGTGTTCCTAATCACAGCAGTCCACTCAAAGTGCCCCTAATCACCGTCACCCACTCACAGTGTCCCTAATCACCTCCACACCAGCCAGTATCCCTAATCAACGACGCACGAGTTAGTGTCCCTAATCACTGCCGCCTAATTACAGTGTCCCTAATCACCGCAGTCCACTCACAGTGTCCCTAATCACCGCTACCCACTCACAGTGTCCCTAATCACCACCACCAACTCACAGTGACCCTAGTCACTGCCACCCACTCACAGTGTGTCTAATCACCGCCACACCAGCCAGTGTGTCTAATCACCATCGCACAAGCCATATCGTTCCTGATCACCGCCACACTAGTTACAGTGTCCCTAATCACCACCACACCAGTTATATTGTCCCTGATCATCACCACAGCAGTCATATTGTCACTAATCGCTACCACGCTAGTTACCGTGCCCCTAATCACCACCATACTAATCATATTGCCCCTAATCTCTGCCACACCAGTCATATTGTCCCGATCACTGCCAACCCAGTGCAATGTTGCCTCTGCCTGTACTAACTCTGGTCTGTTAATTGACCATGTTTCTGCCTGCTGCCTGGACCGATCCTTTACCTATTTGCTGACCATGTCTCTGCCTGCACGGGCAGTCATGTACCAGTAGGCTAGGCTTGCTTGGCTTATAGGTACTGGGACTGCTATATGTGACGTTACACTACACTATATTCCCTTTCCATTTGTATAGAGGTGACTTTTACAGTACATTGGTTGATTTGTGCGATACACAAGATACAATGTCTGGTACATAATCAGTTCAGGCAGTGAAAAAGCATCGCCATACTTGGGAGGAGTAGCAAAATGTGTTTTGGGGTGTAATGCGAAGTATGCCTATGTTGTGTGTGAGAATAATTTTATTAAATTTCCAACTTTGTGTAATAAAACACATTTTCATTTTCTTTCCACATTTTCCAAAAACTTGTGGCAATAAAATGAAGTCTTCAAAAGACTCATCATGCCTCTTAAAATATACTCGCGTGTTTACTCTCCAAAATGTGGTTGAGTGTTTCTACTGTCCTGGTACTCCAGGACCTCCAAAAATGTGATAGGTATTCAGGAAATTAGATGCGTAATTTATGCCCCTAGAAAGCCTAAGGGTGCTCCTTGTATTTTGGGGCCCTCTGTGTGGCTAGGCTGTTTGAAAGTCTCCCACATGTCCTTGGTTCACTTCTGTACAGCTGTGTACTGCATATAGGGCAGCAAATTCATTTCAGTGGGCTGCCCCACAGAAACACAGGGAAATAATTCCCTTATCTTTTTAATTTAATTGCGCTGCGCCAAAAATTCACCAGGCTTGCCAGTGCGTGGGGGTACCATTAAGAATTTTGTCTGTGTGTCAGAAATGCACACAATTTTGCACACATTCTATGACATGCAGTAATGTGAACCAAGCCTTAGACTGAAAATACTTTTCAAGGGTGCCTTAACTGGAAAAAGGTTGAGAAACACTGGATTAAATAATATTCACACAGATAAATAATATACACTGATTTATTTTTTTTACCAAAAAAAGGAACAGAATACATTTTAGCCTAGATTAACCACTTCAATAGTGGGCACTTTTACCCCCTTCTTGCCCAGGCCAATTGTCAGCTTTCAGTGCAGTCACACTTTGAATGACAATTGCGTGGTCATGCAACACTGTACCCAAATTACATTTTTTTCACACAAATTGCTTTCTTTTGGTGTTAATTAATCACCACTGAGTTTTTTAATTTTTGCTAAAAAAACAAAAAAAAGACAGAAAATTTTGAAAATGGGTATTTCTTAGTTTCTGTCAGAACATTTTGTAAATAGTAATGTTCTCCTTCAAGGATGTGCGCTGATGAGGTGGCACTAATATGCAGCACTGATAGCTGGTACTGAGGAGCACTGAAAGGCAGCACTGGGCACAGATTGGCATTATTGATGGGCACAGATTGGCATCATTGCTGGGCACTGTTGGGGCTGCATTGATAATCAGTGCCCTGATTATCTGTACATGTCTCCCCTTTAAGGAAATTCTGCTGATCGGCTCTCCTCTCCTCACACTCTGTCAGTGTGAGGTGAGGAAAGCCGATAACCGGCATTTCCTTGTTTACCTGTGATCAGCTGTGATTGGAGAAAGTGGATCACATGGGTGAAGAGCCGCTGCATCTTCGGCTCTTTACTGAGATAAGGGTCACGCCGTGTCCCAGGGACACAGCACGCCCACGATCGGCATGCAAGCGCAGAGAGACTAGAGCAATGTCATCCCAGAACAGGAGAGCATCACGCCTGCTGCAGGAGGCAGTTAATGAGGAAAGATTATTTGCAAAGTTTTATATCAGAAAGTAAAGCCTCGTACACACATGACGACGATTGTATGTACGATCGTCGCAAATCGTATGTTGGCTGTTGTATCTAGCATACTGACTGCACTACACGATCGTACGACCGCAGAACGTTCAGGCGCATGTAATTAGCATCCGGCCGTTCCTGACTTCTGAGCATGCGTGTTTTGCACAATACAACTTGTTGTACCAACTTCTCTGTACACACGATACAACGGTCGTATGAGAGCTTGTTGGTACGACCAAGTTTTATAGTCTGCTCATACCACTCCACCGTCGTATGTTCAGCTGTTCAAATCGCGCATACGAACGATTACATATACGACGGTCATTAGTACAACCTGTTGTATACGACCGTCGAACCGTGTGTACGAGGCTTAAGAAAAAAAAAAGGGTTTCATTTATATAGCAAAAAATAACAAAACCCAGTGGTGATTAAATAGGACCAAAACAAAGCTTTATCGGTCTAAAAAAAAAATATATATATATATATTTAATTTAGGTACGCCTGATGAGCACACAAGTTTGAATGGTCCCTTAAATATTTAAGAAGTGGAACTTGTGCATGCATCAGTTTTTGGTAAAAATGGTTATTGTGGTGACAGAATGATATTAGGCATGAAGATTCTTCTGGCCATCCATTTATTAGCGTGGTCACGCATCAGATAAATCCAGTGTGACATCCAGCAGGAATATCCTGGAAAAGAGAAGGTGCATTTAGAAGGATTGTTCCTTTCTTAATACAGAATTTGTGATCAGTAATTGAATCCAGTTGGGTTGTCTCCTGCCAGGCTGAAGGCTAATAATCCTCAGGAGATAAGAGCGGGTTATTGTACAGGAACGGTGTTCATCTCCTACCTGAATACCGTTAACAATGTTTTATAATTGACCATTAAATATTTCAGAAGCTCGGGTTCATGGCTTGCGTTACGGATAGTAAGCGAGGCGGCTCTCAGATTGAATTTAGATTTATTACATATATGTCAGCATTTGGCTTTAGTCATAGTGAGGCTTGTTCAGGTTGATGAAAACTGGTAGAGTTGGTTTATGGAACAAGTCTGCTTCCCCAGGGCCAAGGGGGCAAGAAAAAAAGATGACAGCCAAAGTGATTTATGTGAATCTACATTAGTAAAAAAAAATATTTGCAACGTAAACTCTATTGGATCGGTTTTGAATGAGAATTCATTCTTGTACATATACCTCTTGGGAGTGCACATAGGAAATGGAATTTTTTTTTTTTATATTACATTTAAGTCAAACTCAAGGAAAACACTTAAATCCTACATTTAAAGCCTAACTCTGGGTTCAGTGAAAACATTACCCTTGTAGTATCTTCCTATTCATTCCACCCCCTCACACACTCCTGCCACACTGTAAGGGGTAAATGCCCATTTTGTTCTAGAACTGGAGGAATAAGCAGCTCCTCACTCCCACAGGCTTCCTCCACAATGCTGATCGGTCCCACAAAGCCTCACCAGCCATAGGCAGTCCAACGTTATCACACACATTTTCCATGAGGAGGTCAAGGGCCATCCACATCTTGGAGTGTCAGGGAGCACTAGATATCAGAGGAACAAGATATAAGTATGGCTAATTTTTCCTCTACCCCTAGACTAAATTAGCATTTAACTGTTGCAATGTGGTAGGCTGGTAAAGTTGTACTTCTGTTTTAGGCAATTTTGTGGTCTGGGTACCACTGCCAGACAGGGTGGCTAGGTCTTGAGTCTTCACTTTCCCCTACTGAAGCCATACAGCCTGGTTCAGATGGGTTATACAAGAAATGAGTGGAGCACACTACTGGGAATACTGGCCAGACCTATTTAAGTCCTCAGCATACATAGATAAATTCAAAACCTTTCAGGGAAGGTTGGAGAGATGCAGCTGAGGTGGGATCCTAAACTGCCACAGAGAAGACAAACAAGCGCACAGATCTTAAAGCCTAAATCCATTCATGGAGAATGAAGCAGTGTGAAGTGGAGGGTCACAACGATGGTATGCTGGCAAGCGACTTCTTCAGTCCAGAGCCTCTGCATGATTCAAGCAGTTAGCAGAGTCCAAAGATTTACGGACAGGTTAAAAGCTCTTTTATTAAGTAATTTTATACTATTGTTGCCATAATACTTAAAGTGGTAGTAAACCCTCCTATCATTTTCAGCCAAGGAATCTGCCATCTTGGCCTCTGTTTAATCTACAACTGCCATGATGCTGCACATGTGATCAGCTATGACACCAGCCATTGGATGGTTTGACAGTTTGGTTTAGAGCACAACCAATGGGAGTGTTACATTTCCGGCACGTGCCGGAAATGGAACTGGTTTTTAAACTGTCAAATGGATGGGTTTACTACCGCTTTAAAGCTGAAGACCCGAGAATGAAAAAGTCAAAGATCTCCCCCTTTCTTCAGGGCTTGAGTTTGATGGAGAGTTTGGAGGCCTGGATCAATACTGATCCACTGTTTTTGTTGCAACTGATTTTTTGAGGAAAACAAACTGTGGTGGATTGGTCAACTTTAGAGTCCTCCAATCTGCTTATCAATATTAGTCCCTAAAGTAGGGGGAGGTCTTTGAGCCCCTGAAACGTACCATCTGATCTGTGTTCCCTCCTTGTAAGCAAAATAGGATTTTTTGACTTACCTTAAAATCCTTTTCTCTGAGTTCATTGACAGATGCAGCCTCTAATCTTGACATGTGGGGTATGCACCTTTTACCAGGAGTAGACTAGGCAGAACACAGTTCAGACAAAAAGCAAGCTAGCCCCTCCCAGGGGGCAGTCCTCACTCTGCATAACCCCCTCCGCCCTGCTAGCACACCAGTTTATAACAAGCAGTACAAACTCAGAACACAGAGGGTGGGTGCTGCGTCTGTCAATGAACTCAGAGAAAAACTCAGTCAAAAAATCCTATTTTCTCTTTCATTCATTGACAGACGCAGCCTCTAATCTTGACACGTGGGGACGTCCCAAAGCAGTGTCAAACCAAAGAGGGGTGGGCAACACATGAACAACTGTGCCCAACGGAAAACTCTCCAGAAGGCGCCAGACGCACCTACACCGCTGCCTGCAAAACTTTGCGGCCAAAAGCAGCATCCGCAGATGCGGACACATCAACTTTGTAAAACTTAGCAAAGGTGTGCACGGAGGTCAAAGTGGCAGCTTTGCACACCTGAGACACCGACAACTTGGTGTTGGAAAGCCCAGGAAGTACTAATCGCCCTGGTGGAATGAGCCGTGACCAGAAAGGGGAGTTTTTGACCCCGAACCTCATACGCACGGGTCACGGTCTGTCTAATCCAATGCGAGATAGTGGCCGACGAGGCCGCCAGTCCTTTGCGCAGGCCATCCGGCACTATGAACAATGCATCCGACTTCTGAAAGGAGGCCGTGATTGATAAATACACCCGCAGAGCCCTCACCACATCCAGGGAGTGAGACGGGCGCGGACACAAGGAAGGAAGGACAATGGCCTCATTAATGTGAAAAGAGGAAACCACCTTCGGAAGGAACGAAGGAGAAACGCAAAGCACCGCCTTGTCCTTGTGCAGGACCAAGTAAGGAGACCTACAGGACAAAGCCGCCAACTCAGACACCCGCCTGGCGGATGTGATGGCCACCTTTTGCAAGAGCAACAGCAAAGAGATGTCTCGGATCTTTTCATATGCATTACTGAAAGTACAAGGTTCAGATCCCACGGCGCCAGGGGCGACTGCACCTGAGGCACCACATGATGTACCCCCTGTACAAAAGGTACGAATCAAAGAGTGCATCGCTAACGGACGCTGGAAAAGAATCGCTAGGGCAGAAATCTGCCCCTTGAGGGTACTTAATGCCAGCTTTTGATCCAGGCCTTGCTGAAGAAGGGCCAGTACACGAGTCACGGAAAAGGAGCGGAGGTTCCACCCCCAGCCTCGCACCAAGCAATATAAGCCTTCCAGGTGCGGTGATAGATCTTGCGTGACGTGGACTTACGTGCCTTAAGCATGGTGGAGATCACTGACTCAGACTCCCCTATCGCTCAATACCTGGTATTCAATGGCCAGGCCATCAAAGCCAGCGAGTGTAAAGCAGGGTGCAGCAGGGGCCCCTGTGACAGCAGATCTTCGCGTAGCGGAAGCCGCCAGGGAACATCAGTTACCATCCATACCACGTCGGCGTACCAAGGACGCCAAGGCCAATCCGGAGCCACCAGGATAGCCAGAATCCCCTCCACTTCTATCCTTCACAACAGGCGCGGAAGAAGCTTGAGAGGAGGGAAGGCGTAAAGGAGCCGGTACAGAGACCACGGGTCCACGGCATCCGCCAACGGATCCCTTGCTCTGCACACAAAGGTTCGCACCTTGCGATTGAACCGGGACACCAGCCGGCCCACATCTGGCGTGTCCCACCTCTGGCATGTCTGACAGAACACTTCCAGATGCAGGGACCACTCTCCCTGATCCAGAGTCTGGCGACTGAGAAAGTCCACCTGCCAATTCTCTACGCCCGGAATGTAAACGGCGGAGATGGCCGGCACATGAAGCTCTACCCACCTCAAGATGTGGGCCGCTTCCGCGGCTGCTGCCACCCTGGTGGTTTACATACGCCACCACCATGGCGTTGTCCGACTGCACCCGAACCGGTCGACCGCGTAACCGCTCTGACCAATGGGAGAGGCAGAGCCTGATCGCCTGCAGTTCCAGCACATTGATCAGAAGGCTGGACTCCTCCGAGGACCATCGGCCCTGGGCAGACAACCGCGCCAGGACTCCTCCCCAGCCTGCTAGGCTGGCATCGGTCGTGACAATCGACCATTTCAGGGGAAGGAACGACTTTCCCAGACTCAACGCCGGGGCCCGCAGCCAACAGGCAAGAGCCCCCCTGGTCTGGTGATCCAACCTGATCACCCGATCCAGAAACAACGGAGACTTGTCCCACTGCAGTAGAATCGCCGGCTGCAGGAGCCGGGTGTGACTCTGAGCATACGGCACCGCCTCGAAGGCCAACACCATGAGCCCCAACACCCGCATGCAGAAACATAAGGAAGACCACCGTCGTGACAGCAGAGCCCATACCGCAGTTTGCAGCGTCAGCAACTTGGCCGGAGGCAAGAACACCCTCGCCTGCTTTGTGTCCAGTATCAGGCCCAGATAGTCTAGGCAGCGCGACGGGACCAGCGTGGACTTCTGAAGGTTGATCAACCAGCCGAAATCCCGCAGGGAGGCCAGGGTGATCGAGACACTGTCCTCCAGGCAGAAGCCGACTCCGCCCACAGGAGCAGATCGTCTAGATATGCCACCACTCAGAGGCGTAACTAGAACCTTCAGGGCCCGGGTGCAAGAAATTAGGAAGGGCCCCCCTGACCCCTGGCCAGGGCCCTTCCCTCTTCTTGCTGATCCTGGGGCCCTTTACTCCTATCACGGGTCCCTTTATTACGGTCCCGCAGCGGGACCCTGGGAACAGCAGAAGACAAGTAAACTGGATAGGAGGGGCGGCAGGGGCAGCATATAGAAGAACCAATCTCCTGCATTAGGAGGAAAATGGAATAAATAAAACTTCTAAATGCCACCCCCGCCATCACTCCTATCCAGGTGTACAAGGGAAGCACATGGGCCCCCTGGAGCATGGGGCCCGGTTGCAATCGCAACCCCTATCGTTACGCCCCTGCCACCACTGCAATGCCCCTCTGCCTCAGCAGAGCCAGCACCGGAGCCAACAGCCGAAGGGGAGAGCCACAAACTGGTAGTGGAGGTCCCCCACTGTGAAACGCAGAAACCGCTGATGCCGAACACAAATGGGAACGTGGAGATACGCGTCCCTGATGTCCAGAGAAGCCAGGAAATCCCCCTGGCGCAGCACGGCCATGACAGAACAGACTGACTCCATCCTGAATTTGCGCGCCTTCACAAAGTGATTGAGCGCCTTAAGGTCCAGAACCAGCCTGACCCCAACCTTCTTTGGTACCACAAAGAGGTTGGAATAAAACCCGCGGCACCGTTCCGCTGGAGGGACCGGGACAATCACCCCCTGCCCTTACAGAGCCTGGACGGCCCCCAACAGAGCTTGCCGACGCTCCGGAGGGAGTCTCAGATTTGAGGGGAAGAACCTGTCCTGGGGCCGGGTACAAAACTATCTTGTACCCGGATGTCACCACCTCCCGCACCCAAAGATCCGAGATGCGGGCGGTCCACCGGTCCGTGAACCCCAGAGGCCGGCCCCCCACCCGAGCGTCAGGTGAGGGCAGCCCATCATGCGGAGGCGGGCTTCTGGTTCCCTGCGGCAGCCTTGCAGGGCCCATAGCATGCGCCCGCTGCGCCGGGCGCACAAAAAAAAATTGTTTCTGAGCAGAAAAGGAGGGACCCTGTTTACAGCTTTGCTCCCGCCGATTGGGTTCCGGAAGAAAGGTACTCTTCCCCCCAGTGAAATTCCTAATGATTTAATTCAGGGAAGTCCCAAACAGGCCTTTTTTCGACGCATGGTAGCCCGACCAGCACCTCAGCCACAGCAGCCGTCTAATAATGATAGCAAAAACTGCCAGTTTTGACAGCATGGGAGCTATGTCCAATGCCGCATCGCAGATGTACCGGAGACCCTGCACCAGCTGGTCAGCCAGCTGCATCGACTCCAAAGGGACACCGAGGTCCCCCAAATCCTTATGCAGCCCCGTCGCCCACTCTGTGAGTGTCTGCACCACCATCACTGACGCCAGCATTGGCCGCCCCCGCTACCACATAGCCTTGGACACCGCCTCCGTCCGCCTGTTGGCAGCATTTTAAAAGACGGCGAGCCCTCCATCGGAATCGTGGTAGCCTTGTTCAGGTGGGCCACCGGAGGGTCAACCATGGGGGACACCCACTTCTGCACCAAGCTATCCTCAAAAGGATAGCGCACAGAAAAGAGTTTAGGCAATGTGAACAAATTCTGAGGACGCTGCCATTCCTTGTAGACAAACTGGTCAAAGTATGGCACATAAGGGAAAACCCTAGGAGTCCGAGCCGGCCTATGGGACCCAAAAGGCGCAAGCCCCCTCTTTCGACATCCCGGCCTGGCCCAAATGCAGCGTCTCGCGGACGGCAGCCACCAGGGAGCCCACCAGCGCCTTTTCCCGCACTACGGTGGCCCCCTGCTCCTCCTCAGCGTCAGAAGGGTCCAATTCCCCATCTGACAGGTCCACGGGGGTCCCTGAGATCACATAACCCCCTTCCGGCTCCGAATCCTCCTCAGAGGGGGTAGACGCTTCTTCGCCACCTCCCTACCATGGACCGGTTTCTACCCGGGCGAGAAACTCTTCCAAAATCGTTTGTCCAGTGGGACTACAGGTCCCAGCGCCGCCGGAGCCTCTGCGGAGACTTCCGGAACCGACATACCTGGTTCAGCCGCCATGTGCCACCCCCCGGACTCTAGTGAGGCCTACAGGCCGCACCCCCACCACAGGCCACCCCTCAGTCACCCCTGCACAGCGGACCGGATATGCACCGGAGGACCCCCACTGTGCCGCTACCAGCACCCCAGGGAGAAGCCAGCTATACTTGCTGAAAGTGAGCCTGCCTCCACTGCCGCTGCTGAGCTCCCCCACATGTGTCGAGCGCGCTGTCCGGAATGAGGAAAACGGCGCCAAGCCCATGCTATAAGCTCATCAGGAGACCAATCAAAAATGGCCGCTGTAGCAACACTAGAGGCCAAACCACCACCAAGAGGGCCGCGACTCTGGCAAAATGGCGGCCGGCCCTGAAAAAATGGCGGCGATCGCCGCATGGTCGGGGGCCCCAAAAACAGCAGCACTGAGGCGGAAGCGGCAGGTTGCGGTGCACCCTCCGCACCCCCGAGGGGGAAGCGTACTCACCCTTCCAGATGGGCGCAGCGGGTAGCCACCCGACACAGGCCTGCCGCCCCTACAGGTGGGGAGGGAGCTGTCAGCCAAGCGACGCCTCGACGCCAGCCCTGTCACTCAGCATGCTATCGGGACGTTTAACCCGCCAGCTGCCCCGCACGGAACGAGGCCTGATGCGGCCGACCCCGCAGGCAGCTAAGGGATGGCTCGCATCCGTCGGCTGTGCTGGGAGACTACCTGGACCTACTCCTTGCACTAGGCAGAAAAAAAACTGGTATGTTAGCAGGGCGGAGGGGGTTATGCAGAGTGAGGATTGCCCCCTGGGAGGGGCTAGCTTGCTTTTTGTCTGAACTGTGTTCTGCCTAGTCTACTCCTGGTAAAAGGTGCATAACCCACATGTCAAGATTAGAGGCTGCGTCTGTCAATGAACGAAAGAGAAATATGGATACTAAAAGGGTTTGCACTCTTAGACCTTTGGCACGCTCATTGGTCTTTGTGCATGTAAATCTTCAAATCTGGGCTCCTTGCTTTTGGGATACTCTGCCTTTGTTCAGAGCAGCCTTACTGGAGCCACTGTGCCTTGTCACAATCAGATTAATCTAATGATTGCCTCATTCCTGCACCTCATTTTTACTTGTTTAGTCCTGCGCTTAATGTCTACATCCAAAATGTAACTGGACAAAAACCTGCCACTCGTACTTATAAAGGGCATTTTTTTTCACCGGTTACAAGCCCCAGCCCCACTCCTAGATCCACAAGGACTGCAAAGTCCTCTAAGCCAGAAGACAAATCCACCTTGCAATGTAGGGGCGCCCCCACTCACTTGGGTAGGGGGACCTTTGCAGGCTTTCACAGATGTTTGGCAGAGGAACATCACACCCGCGTGGGTCTGCAACATACTGGCTCGAGATTACAAGTTAGAATTCAGGAGCCTTTGCCCTCTGCACTTTTTTACTTTCAAATGCATTTATGGAATCTGCAAAAGGCTGTTCTTTTTCAAGCTCCTGATCATCTACTGTCACAGGTGTGATCATTTAGATTTCCTGGAGAGACTCGCCAAGTTTCTCGGAGTACAGACATTCTGGGTGGAATCGGTGTGGTCAGCAGAGAGATTTCCTGGCATCATTGGATATCAAGGATGCTTCTATGCATATCCCAATCCTCCAACCTCACCAGTGGTTCACACATTTTGTGGTGGAAGACCACGACGTTCCATGTGTGGCTCTGCTTTTTAGCTTGTACACTGCTCCCCAAGTATTCACCAAAATACTAACCTGGGTCTTTGAACTTCTACAAGCTCAGGGTATTCCTGTTATAGATTACCTGGACAACTTGCTTCTGTGGGAACAGCCCCTTTCACTTCTGTAGTAAGGCTTCATTTACACGGGACGCTGTTTCAACCTCCCCTGAACGTTTTAGCTTGACAGCTAGAAACTGGCATCTAAAACATCCGTTTTGCATGCCGTGTTTTTGAAAGAGAAAAAAAAAAAAATGTTTTAACAATGGAAACGCCTGTAAACGAAACCCTCCTAGACACGAGTTACCACGTTTAGGCGCCTTTACAAGCTCTTTGGCGTTTCAAATGCCTCTGAACTGGCGTCTGAACCCATTTTTTTGTGTTCCAAAAAAAGTCTCTAAACTCAACTGCCTGGAAACGACCTTAAACAACCCTGTGTAAATATACTGATAAGATAACAGAGGAGAGTTCAGGGGAATCTGAAAAAAACGCCCAAATGCCTCTAAACGTCCGTTTACCAGCAGCAGTGTAAATGGGACCTTAAAGTAATATTAAAGGTTTGATTTTTTTTTTTTGTTTTAAAATAACAAACAGGTTATACTTACCTGCTCTGTGCAATGGTTTTGTACTGAGCAGCCCGGATCCTCCTCTTCTCAGGTCTCCCATGGCGCTCCTGGCTCCTCCCCCTACCAAGTGCCCCCATAGCAAGCTGCTTGCTATGGGGGCACTCGTACGTGCTCACTACCAAGCCCTGCTCTGTCTGTCAATAAGACACACAGAACAGAGATTGGCTCCGACCCCTGCTCCCTCGCCATGAACTGTGGTTGACAGGAGTGGGAGCCAATGGCTCCATCTGCTGTATAGGAGCCAATAAGGAGCAAGAAATCCTCGGCTCTCATGCACAATGCTGGATCGAGATCGGGCTCGGTATGTATCTAGGGGGGGCTGCTGGGGAAGCTGCATGCAATCTTTTGCCTTTATAACCACTTTAAATGTGTATCGAACAGCACAGACTCTGCCCCAGCAGGGATATTCCCTTAGTCCTGATACCAAAGGTTATTTTTCTGGGTGCCATTGCATCAGCTTGCAGAGTTTCAAAACTGGCTGCTCTTGCCGGTAAGGAACCATTGCTATTGATCCAAGCAGTTCTTTTTATCCATCTGGTCTCTTCTCCATTTTAACCAGGACATTGTGTTGTCTTCTCTCTGTCCTAAGCCTCAGATGCCTGGGGACAAGGCTTTTCATACTTTTTATGTGGTTGGGGCAGTCACTATTTACCTGAATTTGATAGCGACAATTAGTCGGTGTAATTGTTTTCTGAAGGCCCAAAGAAGTGTGTCACAAGGCTTCCATATCTCAACCATTTCTCAATGGATCTGTCAGCTTATTTTTTTCAAGCTTATGGTCCAAAGGGGAAACTGCCACAGTTCTCCGTAATGGTTAATTCTAGCAGGAGGTTTGGTGCTTCTTTAGGCTATTCAACATCAAGCTTTGGTAGCTGAAGTTTGTAAGGCTGCTACATGGTCTTTGGTTCATACTTTTGCCAAGTGGGTGTTTGAGCCTCTGAGTACACAACCCTTCGTTGGTGGGTGTTGCAAACTGCCACGTGAAGTTCTAATATGTTCTAGTTTTGTTGTGGGACCTGTTGGCTTATTGCCCTCCTCTGCAGCACATTCCTATGACAATGGATATGAAGGTACCCTGGGTCCGGAGATGTATGATAAAGAAAATGGGATTATTTTTTTTTTCGTTTAACCGTAAAAGCCTTTTCTTGGAGTACATCAAAAGGACACAGAGTGCAAAGTTACTGTACAGAAACCAATCTTCTTCCTTTTTTTTTTTTTTTTTTTTTTAGTTTTAACAAATCAACCCCACTCTTTACCCTGGTTTCATGACTTGCTTGAAGGCACACACCCCGAAAGCTTGTCCTGAAAAATTGTACGTTAATGCAAATAAAAAAAGGTATCACGGACAGTACTCAATTTTCACAGGTAAACCAAAAATCATTTGCTTAGTTTTGGTATGTTAAATTTATATAGAGAAGGAAAACTGTGCTTGGTGTGTACAAAGGGACAATGAATAATATGAATTTAACAGCAGCAGTCACATTACGAAAATAAATCTAAAGAACGTGTGTGCCACTATGAATAGGCGCAAATATATAAAGTCCACAAAAGTTTAGAAAACAATTAAATAAGTGTCCAAAAAAGTCCATAAGTGAGGAAAAGAAGTGTCCTTCAATCCTTAACAGGTGCAACACCCAGTGCTCTCAGGGGATAGACAGGGCAAATATATCCGCTTACCAGATAATTAGACCCATCAAGGTCTATATGCGCATCAGTGAGTAATCACCCCTCACTTCAGGTATAGGTCTCTTCGGTTCAGCCGTTTTAATGGATACCAATGTGTAATCACCATGTGCATACGTCCTTTAGGGAACCTCAGACCCGGTCAACCAATATGCCAATTGAAGAGGAAAAGACTCATTGCGCAGCATTCAGTAAAAGCACAAGTGTTTAATAAAAGTCTACTTACAAGAAATTGTTAACAGGCATTTGGAAAAAAAAAAAAAAAAAAGTACTCCTACACCTTCCACGGGCACCACAACGTCACCGCTGTCCCTTGCCTTGCGTACGTATCATATAAACAGACGTCTTCTGTTAGGCAATGGGGGGGGGGGGGATGTTAAATTTACCATTGAAAGTTTTTTTAATATCTGTTTGACAAAGAAAAAAATTGCTCCCAACAAATACAGAGCTGTATCGTGTTCATGGTTTACAGCCCCTCACTCTGAAAAGCAATCCATGGCAGTTTTCAGGCATTAAGGAGGCAATCGTAAATGCCTATTTTTTTTTTTTCCCAGCTGAAGGGGGATTCTGCAATGAAATACTGCACCACAAGGCAAGCTTTTCGGCTTGCCTTTGCAGATCAGCCCTACTGACATTAATGAGCAAGTATGACAGGCAATTTCATCTGTCAAACTCAATGTGCCGAGTTAGAATTGCTGTGACGTGTACCCACTGGAGCGGTTTCCATGTTCATTTGTAGGCAGGCAGTAAAAATGCAGATCACCTGCCCATTTTTTTTTTACTGGCCACGTGAAAGCAGCCTTTCTTGCTTATCTTAAAGCGGAACTAAACTCCTTCCCAAAAGGCAATTAGCTCTGCTTTAACACGCTTACCCCCTTCCGAAGCAGAATTTTCTTTTTGATTATATATTTTCCAGAATGATATTTACCTGATCCTGGAGCCTCCTGGGATACCTTACATCACATCTCTCAGGATGCTGCAGGTTTAGCACATTTAGCAGCCGAGGGGGGAATATGGGAGTGTAGGGTGGGTTGGAGTAATTTGGCAAGAAAAAACAAGGCAGGGTTGACACTACTCAAGTCTACACCGGGACTTAGTTGCTGACTGTATTAATGACAGAACATTGAAGAGTCTTTAAATGGATAGAGCACAGGAGATGTGTATGTATTGCAGAGATGTACTTCATAGGTTTATGGGTTTTTTAATGCCTTGATATACACAAAGTAATGCAGGCCTCACCCCCCAGCCTGTGATTGGACATTAATGGAACAGTAGCCTACGGATGATGTCATCTGGGCATTTCCTAATATATTTAAATTTCTAAAGAAACTCAGGAACAGACATAAGTAGGTAAAATGTATGGGAGGAGCTTTGACAGCGCTCACATCCTCCTCTCCCACCACTTCCATAGCCTAGCGCTGGGACTCTCAGACTTCGCAGCCAAGAATCACTACCTGCCACCATGTTAAATAATGGTGCCCTTACTAGTCAAAAGAAACACCAATTCTCCCCTTGTCCCCCCCCCCCCCCCCCCCCC
>BLSH010370312.1:617445-632291 GCA_018402905.1 Glandirana rugosa | reverse complement strand
GCGATTAACTCCGTTTTTAAATCAACGCTAGAAATGGATCCAAGACAATGCATTCTGACTGGGCTGGAGGACACGGGTGGTAATGGCTTGCCAAAAGTAATAATTAGCTGCTTGTTTCAGGCAAGGAAAATGATAGCACAAAAATGGCAATCAAGATCTCCCCCAACTATTGGAGACTGGGAAAAGTGCATAGACGAGACGATATGGAAAGAGAGAAGAATATATGTAATAAGAGGAAAAGTTGAAGAGTTTAGCAAGAAGTGGGGGCCTTGGTTGGAAAAAAAGGGTTACCCTCCTTAGAGGTTATAAAAGGGGAGAGAAAGAGAGTGTGCTTGACTGAAGGGGAATGAAAGGTGTGAGTTTCTCAACACTAGGTGTATGGATGAGAATGTGAGCAAATGTGGGGAGAGGGGTGAAAAGAGAGGGAGGAGGGATGGGAGGGGCATATTATATATACAGTGGGAAAGCTATTTCTATTTGTATTATGAAATTTTGCTGCACGAAAACCACAATGATGTGAGACACTGTCTGAGATATAAAATGATCACGAAAATGATTAATCCTAAGACGGTGCTTGTCTGATGTGGGAAAAAAAAAAAAAAAAAAAAAAAAAAAAAAAAAAAGAAGATGGTTGTGCATGAAAATCCCAGTAGATAAGAATTTTTTTAAATCCTTAGACCAGCATGTCTGCCACCAACAACCATGCCACGTTCAAAGTCACTTAAATCCCCTTTTTTCCCCATTCTGATGCTCAGTTTGAACTTCAGCAAGTTGTCTTCACCACATCTAGATGCCTAAATGCACTGAGTTGCTGCCATGTGATTGGCTGATTAGCAATTTGTGTTACCAAGCAATTGAACAGGTGTACCTAATAAAGTGGCCGGCGAGTGTATGTGCTGCTGTGCAGAGATATGAGTAAATGAAGTTTCACTATGTGACACCCAAAAGGAAAAGAAAAAAAAAAAGCAATCACACTGCTCCCTGATGAAGCAAACAGACACTAGCCTGCACAGTAAAATGGAGCGCTAGTGTGAACCAAGCCAAGCCTGTCCCGTCAGCATGCTGCAAAGAAGGACCCTTGCTCTCTGAATGGAAGCAGTGGTCTCTCTGCAGGTCTTACTCACCCCTTCATTGGATCAGACACCTAAAATTAGCAAAGCTCATGCTCACTGGAGAGCTCTGGCCCCAACTCAGCAGGGGTTGTGTCAGACCTATGAAGACAGCACTGTTTTTAGGTTTTTACAAAGAGCTTCTCTGCAGCATGCTGGCAGGGGACAGGCTTCTCTACTTAGGATGTAATAAGACAATGCACACATTTTGATTTGATACATGTGCATATAGATCTGATTTATGATGAGATTTCAGTTGGACTCTCAGCGTCTTACCTACAGGGTCGGAGGAGTCTGTGATGATGACATCAAAAGCATCTTGGTTCTGTTTCATGAACTGGAAGCCATCACCCACGTGTAGCTTGAGCTTTGGACTGGAGTACCCCACCGCCATTCCTGGGAGGAACTTCTTGGAGACATTGATGACTTCCTGCAAGAGGAAAAAAAAAAAAAAGCAGTTACTACTATGGCAAGTTTTCTTTAACCACTTGCCTACCGGGCACTTTTACCCCCTTCTTGCCCAGGCCAATCTTCAGCTTTCAGCGCTCACACACACTGTAAATGACAATTGCGCGGTCATGCAATGCTATACCCAAAATAACATTTTTACAGTTTTTTTTTTTTTAGATAGATATAGCTTTCTTTTGCTGGCAATTAATGCAAAAAAAAAAAAAAAAAAAGCAAAATAACGTAAATTTTGAAAAAAAAAAAAAAAAAAATGTTTGTTATAAAATTTTGTAACTAAATAACTGTTCTTCACTGATGAGGCTACAATGATGAGGCGGTACTAATATGCAGCACTGTTGGCTGGCACTGATGGACACTGACTGGCATCACTGCTAGGCACTGTTGGGGCTGCACTATTAATCAATGCCATGATTATCAGTGCAGATCTCCCCTGTGAGGAAATACCACTGATTGGCTCTCCTCTCCACATGTGCTGTCAGTGAGGAGAGAAATGCAGATAACTGGCATTATCTTGTTTACGTGTGATCAGCTGTGATTGGACATGGCTGATCACATGAGTAAAGAGCCTCGTCATGGGCTCATTACCGAGATCAGTGGCGCGCCGTGTCCCAGGGACAGAAAGGATTGGGGGGGGCACACCCTAAACAAACAAAAAAAGGTTGCTTTCAGGCCTTGCAAGGCTACTTAAGGGACCGCTCCCAGGGACAGAGTGCACAACCGATCACCGCGTAGTGCGCCCCCGCGGGGTAACGTCATATGATAAAGAGAGCCACCTTGCACCTGTCATATTACAATACGATGGGTGGGAGGTGGTTAAATTGGTTCTAAAGCCTCAAGGTTTTTTTACATTACATTAAAGTGGTAGTAAAGTCATGCATATCATTTTTATCTACAGATCTAGCGAGCAGCAGCCAGTGATGACACCGGTGCATGTGCTCTGAAGGAACTGCATAACGTGCCGTTCCTTGAGAGGTCAGTACCATAAACAGTGACTCTTCCGATGTATGGCTGAGTGAAGATGAGCGATTTTTTTTTTTTTTTTACAAAGTTTACTACAGCTTTAAAGCCCAACTTCGGTATAAAAAAAAAGTTTTTCCCAAAGAGTGAGAGTGTTACCCTGATGAAGTCACGTGACGTAACGCGTAGGACATGGCCGGAACTGACCCGATACCAAAAGCACTGTGAGAGGTGGAAACGCCGGTGTTTTATATGCTCGTTTTCTTCATCTAAATGTAAGCAGCCACTTTTATTTTAATAAAGTCTGTATAGTGAATACTGCTGCACTATGAGAGTATGTTTTCTCTGTTCACTTATGTGAGGGGGAAGTGACAACATTACACACTGACCGAACCTAGCAGTGACCGAATAGGAATAAGAGGAGGAGATTGGAGGACGTGTTTAAAGGGGAAGATCTGTATGTACAGCTGTGAGATTTCCATCATAAGCCGCATTTACTGCCACACTAAGGTGAGAGTTTTGAGAGCACGGGGGTGGATAGTATCACAGGAGCCCCTCTGGTGGTGTACAGAGCTACCCACCAGATCGGCTATATCAGCACTTTTTTGAGGCACGTTTGTGGATTCATTTGCACCACGCTATCTGTTGGCATTAGCTGGAACTGCTTTGGCTTTATCAACAGCACTATTTGAAGCACTTTGTTTTTATTTGAACATTTGCTGATGCACTACGCCACCTTTTGGAAAAGAGTGGGACTGTTTTAAGATTTCAATGTTAAAAAACGCTCTATTTGCCATTCGCTCAGTGAGATATTTATGAGTTAGGATTGTTTATTTTTGCACTCTTGTTCACACTGGGACAGTTTATTTTTTTACGTGCGACACCAAGAAATTGTTTGTTTGCTTTTTGCAGGAAGTCACTTTATTAGTATGTTCTTGGTCATGTTTATATTGGCACTACAATTAAGGACTGTTTCTCACGTATGCTGATCGCGCGTTACCCTACCACCCATTCACTTTAGTTGTTAATTGTGTAACACAGGGGTAGGCAACCTGCGGCCCTCCAGCTGTTGTAGAACTACATTTCCCATGAGGCATTGCAAGGCTGATGGGTACAATTACTCCCAGAGGCATGATGGGACTTGTAGTTTTGCAACAGCTGGAGGGCCGCAGGTTGTCTACCCCTGGTGTAACACAACAGGTAGTGCAGCAGTCGTTTAGCTACATACCTAGAGTAATTGATCATTGAGGGAGTACATCCACTGATAGAGGAGCGGTGTCCATCCAGTTTGTTTGTTTTTTGGTAGCACAGAGGCTCTCACACATATTGCACAGGTAAACTGCTCATTTTGTCTAGGAGTGAGGAGAAAGCTGTATACTCACCCGATCCTTTGTTCCACTGGAAAGTCCAGCGGTGGAATGTGCCTGGTCTATGGAGTCTGCTCTGGGCTTGATGACATCAGAACAGTCCGCTATTCAAGACCACTGAAGCACCTGACTGGTCTTGTGCTGGGAGGATCGAGTAAGTAAATCTCATCTCCACTAGACAAAAACCAGCAGTTAACCCATGCAGCACAGGCACAACCCTACTGCCCAGGAAAAGCTTTTTTTTTTTTTTTTTTTGCCCGGAGTTGGGATTAAAAAAATGGCTCTAAAGGCTTAAGGGTTTTTACCTTCATGCATTCTTTGCACGACGGTAAAAAAACCTTGTGTGTGCAGCGGCGCCCCCCAATCCTTACCCAAGCTCCCGCCAATCCATGTTCACGGTAGCCTTAGCTGTCCCAGGACTATCCCTCCTCATTGGCTGAGACAACAGTTGGAGCCCACTGGCATTAGAGCCACTGAGGAGAGGGTGGGGCGGGGCTGAGCCGCAGGTTCTAAGTGTTTTATGGATGCATAGAGCAGCGGCTCAGAAGCGTGCCCCCAGGGCAAGCGGCTTTCTCTGGAAGCACTGCTAGAGGGGTGGGAGCCAGGAACGCCGGCAGGGGACAAAAAAAAAAAAAAAAAAATAAAAAGGATCAGGGCTGCTCTGTGCAAAACCACTGATCAAGTATGTATGAAAAAAACAAAGCTTTAATACCACTTTACTGCATTTTCTGAATTAAAGCAGAACTCAACCCAAAAGAGGAACTTCCACTTTAAAGCATGTCATTTTTTTGTGGGGGGGGGGGCACGACGACACTGGGGACCCTGTTTTCACAGGGTACCAGGTCCACTTCCTCTCCTAGAGCCGTGGAGCCGGAAGGAAGTTTACCTCCCCCCCCCCTCCCTCTCCACGGTCTTCTGGGACATGTCACAGGTCCCAGAAGATACGCCGGCCATTCACAAGGCGCAGGCTCCCACACTTGTGATGCCAGCGTCACCGAGGGGGGGGAGAAGAGTGAGCGTAAGGGCAGCCACATCGCTGGAGCCTGGGACAGGTGAGTGTCTGATTGTTAAAAGTCAGCAGCTACACTTTTTGTAGCTGCTGACTTAACTTCGTGAAACTCCACTTTAAGGTAAAAAAAAAAAAAACCTTCCCACTGCTGTCAAACTGAGGAGGGAGGGGCCAAGCTGTTCTATCAATGTTAATACACGCAGACTGGGCAGCTCAGGATTGAGCCCGCATGAGTGCCCCCAAAGAAAACAGCTTTCTATGGGGTTACGCCAGAAGAGGATTGGGGCTGCTCTGTGCAAAACCATTACACAGAGCAGGTAAGTATAAAATGTTTATTAAAAATATTTGAAAGCTTGATGATCCCTTTAATGGCTCAGATGTTACCAGGCACCCAATCATTTGGCTGCTGTGAGAGCCAATCATATTGATCGGGAAGCTGCTCCACCTCCCAGCATTAAAGCCTACTAAACATTCCGAAAGCACTAACAGCTATTCATACTATACATTCCATATTACCTCATCAATCTCACACTGTACGACCGTTTCCACGCACGGATGTTTCACCACCTCGCGCAGGACCCCGCCGTCCCCTCCTCCGATGATAAGGACCTGTCACAAAGACATTTAATGATGAGAAAGTTCAATCAAATTTCCTTCCCCACCACCTAGGCAGGTTTATCGGCTATACCAACAACAAATGTAAACCTATTGCTTGCTGACATAGAGAAACTGTAGGTGCAGATATAATGGTGCAACCACTGCATACATTCTACAGCCGACAACTGGAGGTATCTGGACAAAGACCTCTAGAGAGATAAGTTTAAGGACTCGTTCACAAGGACAGCTGTGGGCAGGGAGGTAAAAGCAGGTGCTTGAGTCCCCATTTTAACACCCTCTTAGCTGTGAAAATAAAGAAAAAAAAAGTATTGGGGAGGGGGGGCTTACAAATGCACAGGGTGCTTTGAGCGGCCGGCTTCCAGGTACCGATCGCCAACCGATTTCATTTCCCGGGCCGAGAAGTTGTCACTCCCGCGCTGTGAATGATTTTAGTTAGCTCTGCATTGCTAAATTTGTACAATGAGTTGCATGTGCGCCGCTCACTGTACAAGGGCAGACAGGCAGGTAAGTAACTTTAATCCAGGAGAGACATAGCATGTGTGTAATGCGCTAGAAATGCTGGGCTCAATCAGTGGATGTTATCGTGCCGAGAGCTCAGAGTGCCATGAAGACATGACAATCTTTATCAAGTCCTAACATAGTTCTCATATTGTATCTTATCGTGATTCCACCACTCCAGCCCGTCATTACGCATCGCCTCCATTGAAAGAAGATGCACCACTGCAGATCCATCAGAACCAAGCCTCAGGCTGCCTTTAGGCAGGCTCTGCCTGTGTGGTGTTTTCACTACATGGGCAGAGAGGGGCACGTGATCTGCCTGCCAGGTTACAAGCAGACAGTTGACATCCTGCAGTGTACACCATGTCCAATCTATCAGGGATCAGTGGCAGTTTGACAATGAAAACAGCTGCAGTCTCTTCTTTATGAGCAGAACCCAAACCAGTTTCTATTTCACATTGAAATAGAGATTGGCGCGGGTGGCATAGAAAATCCTGAAACAGGCAGATCGGCTTCTTATGCACGGTTGGTAGAATGGTGCAGGATTCTTTGGTATTGCCCTTCTATAGCAGGATAACAATACTGTACCTTGCGTGGATTCGGGTGACTGCAGAGGGGGAGGTTTGCGATCATCTCTTGGTAGGAAAACTCATCTCTCTCCGTGCATTGAATTAATCCGTCCAAAACCAGCACATTCCCGTAAGTCTTACTGCGGAGAGTCAGATTACATACAGTCAATGCACACGCCAGAGACCGTCATTCAATGTGTGGGATCACAGCTTAGAACAGAGCCGAGTACTTGAATTAAAACAGATCCAGCATTAAGAAAGGGACAGGTGCAAACACAGATCACATCACTTAAAGGGACAGTCCACCCTCACAACCGAATTAAGATAAAAAAAAAACCTGTGTGTAGCAGCACCCCCCTAATTACTTACCTGAGCCCCTCCTCTCTCCAGCGATGTTCACGAGTGTCTTAGCCTTCCGAGACCCTTCTCCTGATTGGCCGAGACACAGCAGCAGCGCCACTGGCTCCCACAGTTATCAGTCAGTTAGCCAATCAGGGGCGGGGTTTCGTGTCTGAATGGATACAGGGAGCTGTGACTCAGTTCGGGTGCCCCTATAGAGAGCTGCTGGCTGAAGGGGGAATCGATAGGAGGAGGGGTCAGGAGAGCATAAGAGGGACCTGAGAAGAGGAGGATCCGGGCTGCTCTGTGCAAATCCACTGCAACAAAGGGGGTAAGTATAACAGGTTTGTTAATTTAATTTTAAAAACAAGACTATACAATCACTTTAACACCTTCCCGACCAGCGCCGTAAATAGGCGGCGGTCGGGTTTGAGCGGCTGTACCGGGACATAGCCTGCACCTGCAGGCTATATCCCGGTGTCATTTTTTAGAGCGGACGGTCGGCTATCCAGGGGTAACGATCGATCCGGCTCGGGAGCCGCTCGGTCGTTACCCCAGGAGGCGGGAGGGGACGCCCCCCCCCCTCCCGCCGCTCTTCTCCGGCCTCCCGTCCCACTGGGAGACCGGAGCGACGATCCGGCGCGTCCGCCGGCTGGAAGGAGACCTGATCAAAGCCGTAATCGGCTCCGATCGGGTCTTCTTCGGCAAATTCCGGAAGCGACGTCACGTCACTTCCGGTTTACACGGCGGCTAACGGCGCCAAATTTAAAAAAAACGACAGTATTCAGAATCGCCGTTTTTGCTAAAAATAAATAAATGAAATTAAAAAAAAAAAAAAAAAGATTTAAATCGCCACCGTCCCCGCGAGCTCGCGCAGCAAAGAAAACGCATACGTAAGTCGCGCCCACATATGAAAACGGTGTTCAAACCACACGTGATGTATCACCGCGATCGCCAGAGTGTGAGCAATAATTCTAGCAAAAGACCTCCTCTGTAACTCTAACCTGATAACCGTTAAAAATTTTTAAAACGTCGCCTATGGAACTTTTTAAATACCGGACTTTGTCGCCATTCCGTGAGTGCGCGCAATTTTCAACAAGGTCATGTATGGTATCTATTTACTCGGCGTAACATCCTCTTTCACAATATGGAAAAAAATTGGGCTAACTTTACTGTTGTCTAATTTTTTAACTCAAAAAAGTAAAATTGTTCCGAAAAAATCGCGCTTGAAAGACCGCTGCGCAAATACCGTGTGACAAAAAGTATTGAAACAATCGCCACTTTATTCTCTAGGGTGTTTGAAAAAAAATATATATAATGTTTGGGGGTTCTAAGTAATTCTCTAGCAAAAAAAAAATGTTTTTAGCTTGTGACCACCAAATGTAAAAAAGTGGCCCGGTAGGTAAGTGGTTAAGCATGGTGGCCTCATTGGCTTTTTTTTTCTTTCTAGGCTTTCCCCCCCTCCAATATTTTCACCTAATAATCGTGTAACACAATTCTTATCCTAGAATGCTCCTTGCACTACATCTACAGAGGGAGCCATGCTCATCACCTAGGCTGGACCACAAACACGTCTTCCTCCCTTTATCTCCATGAAGGCCGAGTTCACATATATGCGGGGCCAGTTTCAGTGCAGCGATTCAGGTGGGAATTTGACACTTAACTCGCACCTGAAACGGACTGAAAAACGCACAGGACTCAACACGCACCGCAACGGCTCCATTGAGAGCCAGTCTTGTTCACATGATATGCAAATCAGATTGTGTTAAAAACAAATCCAGTTTGTGTGTGTGTGTGTGTATATGTAAATTATATATATATATATATATATATATATATATATATATATATATATATATATATATATGTGAACCGAGCCTTAACTGGCTGGGGGGGTGGAGGGGATTGTTGTTTCTACATACCATTCAACTCCGTGAAAAGGACACAGCATTTCTGGCAGGATCAACTGGTATTTTCTGTTCTTGCTAAAAAAATTTAGCCTGAAAGAAAACAAATGCAGCCACTACATCGGAGGACTATTATTGGGTTTAGATTTCCTTTATAGCCGCATTCTGGGAAAAAACATTTTTTCCCCTCCCACTCCTCTCTAACCCATCCTCCCTGGGGGTTTTTTTGTTCCCCCTTAGCTGCTAAAGCCAGCTATACTCCCCCCTCCTCCACTCGTCGCTTGTGATCTTTCCCAGGAAAGCGGCACAGCAAAGATTCCAAGATCAGGGAGGATAAAAATCAATCATTTAGAAAAAAAAAAAATGTTTTGATTTAAATCAGATTTTTTTGATTTTTATCAAAATTTCTTTGAATAAAATGCTTTTGGAGTAAAGATAGTTTTCTATTTAAGATGCATTAATAATTGAGTTTATTCAGCATGAAATGGAGCTTCGTTATGTAGCATGAGGCTGTATATTCTGCAATATTTAGTTTTTTTGGTAAACTCATTCAATGAATCCAAGCTCTGCAAGCTGAGATAACATGCACTGCATTGATGCATTCACACAATTTCACAGTAACCATGAGATAAAACAAAGTTCAGGAATATTCCTTTATCCCATTGTTTTGCAAATCTATGTACACTACAAACTGTATGATTGAATCGGTTCTGATATCGCTGTTTTACTAACCTGACAGCTTATTATTCTAAATAGGAAACCTTCATTTTGTTTGCAAAGATTAAAGATTCTAACTACCAGCAAGAATAAGTCCTTACATTTAAAGAGCACCTGTCATTTCAAATCCATCATGGCATCGCCTGTTAGTGGGCTCACCTGCTGCCGCCACGTCCCCCACCTTGTTGTGTCACTGTCACATCACCAGCCGTCCTATTAAAGTGAATGGGACTGTCGGTGAGTCAACAGCGGGTCAGAGGAGGAGCCACTGCGGGACAGAGACGACAGCTGCTCTTTAAAAATTATGTTTTACAGTAAATCGACTTGATTTAAATCAAATCCACCCAGCACGGAGGTAAGTACAGCGGGGACCAGGAGGGGGGGGGGCATTGTTCACCTTCTTTTATGAACTAACCCTTTAGGACCAATGCACACTGAAGCTGATAAAAAAACGCCTAAACTACCATAAACGGTCCTTTAACAGCCCATAAATGCCCTTTATGTTATCCTAGGTGTCCATGCACACGGACGTTTTGTCGTTTAACAGCAGTGGCGTTTTTGGGCTGTTGTTTGAACACCCTGAATTGGCGTTCAGGAGTCGTTCTGACCACAAAAAAAAACCCTGGACTCCTAAAAAAAAGATCAACATGCAGACGCCGATAAATGCGCATAAACGCTGCTTAGAAAACACTGCTAAAATCTCGTTTTCTAAGCAGCGTCTCCTGCCACATAATCCAAAGCCCAGAGAAAGTCCAGTGTGCATGGAGCCTAAAAGACAGAATGTCACAACATAAACATTCGGTCTCCCCCCCAATCTGAATTGCTGGTGGTTACATATCCACTTCAGCCTCAGAAGGATTTCCCACATTAGGACCAGAGCACTTGTTGCAATTCGGCACTGCGTTGCTTTAACTGACAATTGAGCGGTCGTTATACCCAAACCAAATTTGCGTAATTTTTTTCCCACAAATAGAGCTTTCTTTTGGTGGTATTTGGTCACCTCTACGTCATTTCTGATCACCGCTATAAACAAAAAAATAGCGACTATTTTGCAGAAAAAAAAAATAATAATTTACTTTTTGCTAAAATGCAAATCCAAAAAAAAAAAAAAAAAAAAAATGTATTCATCGGTTTTGGCCGATTTATATTCTTCCTCATTTTTGATAAAAAAAAAAAAAAAATTCAATTGGTGTTTATTGATTTGTAAACGCGGCAACTTTTGCGCAAACCAACCACGAGAATTCATTTTTACAATTTTTTTTTTTTACTAGTAATGGCAGCGATATGCAATTTTTATCGCTACTGATATTGCAGCGGACATGTCGGACATTTTTGATACTTTTTTGGGACCAATGACATTTATACAGCAATCAGAAATTTAAACATCCATTGATTACTGTAGAAATGGCACTGGCAGTGTAGGGGTTAATCTGGGGGGGGGGGGGATATCTAGGGGTTAACTTTGTTCCCTAGGCGTGTTCTAACTGTATGGGGGCTGGGCTGTCAGGGGCACCAGAGATCTAACTGATCCCGAGTACAGGGATCAATAGATCTCTGAAATGCTGCCTGACAGAGCGGGGGGCCGCCATGTTTACGTGGGCGGTCCCCCGTTTTTCTTCTCTGTGAAGCAATCGCGGCTCGCCAGCGGAGATCGGGTCCGCTCGAGCCGTGGCCACAATTCTGCAGAGTGCGGCTGGCACGAGAGCGCGCCGCTGGTGCAAGTACGCGAGGTGGTCGGGAATGGGATATTTTAAACAAACCAGATTTATGGTGATTTACCTAAGAAGACGGAGCAATAGGGAGATAAAGCTAAATTCACCTTTTATGAAAAAATAAATGCACACAAACTACCTTATTTTTGCAGAAAAAAAACAAACAAACGTGCATTTGTTTCCCCCCCCCCCAGGAGCCTCCAAAGCATTGCATATGTGATAAGTGGGATTGCAGGTGCAATGTCAGACTCCTGCAGACATTTTCTCCAATTTTCCCACTCGTACCTCTGAGCAGGCTGTCAGAAAGTGGAGGAAGAGCGAATGGACTATGGGGGTGCTTTGAGAATACATCCATCTACCCCAATGGCAGACAGGACATGTAGTTTCTTCATTCACAGATTGCTGGGAATGAATGATGCAGCTGTGTGGGCGGAGCCCTGCACAGCCGCAAAGATTTTAAATGAAACCGCAGCTGCGGAGATGAGGATTCCCCGCCTGCTGTCACAGGGAAAGGTGTGCTGTTGGGTACAAGCTGGAGCATGCTACACTCTACATACAGGTGTAACCTGTTCCAAATGTGAATTTGTCTTTTAGCCCCCGTTCACATCGGCAGGTCAAATTGCATGTCAAATCGGAACCTATTGCCGGTGTTCTATCGAATAGTGCAGATCGTCAGATAATGCCTGACAATCTGCGCATGCGCAGTACGTAAAGTCACGCCAAGCTGGTGTGATGTCAACAGTGTGCATGCGCAAATTGTCAGAGGCATTGTTCGACGATCAGCAAAGGGAGAGTCTAATCCTCACATTCTGCCTCTGCGTGAGACATCACCGATCACGTCACAAGTGGTAGACGATCTGCACTATTTGACAGAACAAAGCGATTTGCTGATCGTCGGATAATGCCTCAAGAGATCAGCTGCAGTGACGTTACATCCTGTGCATGCGCAGATTGTCGGACGCATTATCCAACGAGATGCACTATTCGACAGAGCACCGGCAAAAACGGCCCAATTGGTGCGATGGTGACTCTGCGACAATGCACCGATTTCCAAAAGTAGTTCCTGCACTACTTTTGGCATTTTTGGGAGCGATTTCAATAGAAATCTGTGCAGGAACCCGCAAAGATGTCTTTCAAGTCACCCCCAAAGTCAGACTGAAAGGTGGCTCTGAAATTGCACGATGTCAAAGCCGTGTTCAGTGTGAATGAGGGCTTAACCACTTAAGGACTGGAAGGATTTGAATGAACCCCTGAATGACCAGGCCATTTTTTGCGATACAGCACTGCATCGCTTTAACCGACAATTGCGCGGTTGTGCAACGTTGTACCCAAACAAAATTTGTGCCCTTTTCCCCCCAAAAATATATCTTTCCTTTGTTTGTTTTGATCACCTCTGGGGGTTTTTATTTTTTGGGCAACAAAAGACTGACAATTTTGAAAAACAATATATATTTTTTTTTACTTTATTAAAAAAAAAAATTGTCTTCATCAGTTTAGGCCAATATGTATTCTGCTACATATTTTTGGTTAAAAAATAAAATCACAATAAGCACATATTGATTGGCTTGCGCAAAAGTTATCGCGTCTACAAAATAAGGGATAGATTTATGGCATTTTTTTTTTTTTTTTTTTTACTAGTAATGGCAGCGATCAGTGATTTTCAGCGGGTCTGCAACATTGCGGCAGACAAATCAGACACCCAACTGACATTTGACACTTTTTTGGGAACCAGTGCCATTATTACAGTAATCGGTGCTAAAAATATGCACTGTTATTGTACTAATGGCACTGGCAGGGAAGGGGTTAACATCAGGGGCGATCAAAGGGTTAAGTGTGTTCCCTGGGAGTTGTTACTAACTGTATGGGGGGTGGGGCTGCCTGGGAAACACACAGATCCATCTTACTGCATAGCAGGGAGACAGGATCTGTGTGATCTCCCCTGTCAGTCTTGTTTACACAGGCAGACCCCCGTTCTGTCACTGCGGGGAACAATTGCTGGTGGACATTGATTCTGCCCCGCCCGCTGATTGGCTCCCCCGCTGGCCAATGGGAGCTCGCCCACAAAAGTGAGTTCCCGGGCCGCTGTACAGCTACACAATTTGCGGGAACAGACCAACTTGCTGCAGTATAATGACGGCGGCTGGTCTTAAAGTGGTTAAGGTTGAAACAGTAGTCAGGAGGATCACAACTGGATACTATTGCACCTAGAGCCGGCCATAGATCGAATCCTGGCCAGTTCAGCAGGGACTGGCCAAGATTCAATCTATCTATGGGCAGGCTGGTTGTACCCAAATTGATCCATCGATCGAGTTAGGTACAATGTGCCTGTTGGATTTCTTACATATAACTGCTGGTGGCTATAGCTGCTAGCAGTGATCATTTTGTTCTGCCGGCCGGGAGGTCTCCCCACCTGTAGAACTCAATAGCCCTGGAGGAGAGATTTCCCCCCCCCATCAACATCTGAAGGGGGAAATTGAGCGATTTTCTTTCCATCATATAATCTATGGACTGCTTACAACAGGAACGGTTGGGGTTTGCAGTCCCGAGTCCGGTGCGTTTCTGTTCACTGGCTCAGGTGCAAATTTTTTCCTGAACCGGACAAAAAAAAACGCACTGGTGACATTCATGTTATGCAAATTGGATGCGGTCAAAAACATATCCAATTGGCATATATATGAACCCAGCCTTAGGGGTTAAACCAAGAGTTTAAAGTGTTACTAAACCCACAACAGTAAAATCTGTCTGTATATGCAGAATAGCATGCTTGTTATACTCCCTGTGTAAATTAAGGGGTTAATCCTCTGTATTGTGTAAAAGGGCTGTTTGATCTTGTATGGCCAAATACTTCCTTCTTGCCCTGTCTACTATATTAGATTATACTATATGCAGGCAGGGTGGAAAGGTTGCACATTCTTTGTTTGAGCTTCCTGTTTCACATGGACACAGACTGCAGTTCATTTCTAGAGGCAGTGATTGCTTATTTGTGAACTGAGCATGTCATTGGCAAAGCAGCAATCAGCTCTGGCTGGATTGTGGGTGAAGGGTCACTGATGTAAAGGAAGTTTCATCATCAGAGAGTGAAATCTCCTCCTATATGAACACTGTGGACGTCATGGCTCCATGCAGTTTATCACCTGACTGCAATATACAGATAAAGAGAAAAAAAAAAAGTATATAGCAGCAGTATTTTGATATAAAAAGATGATTTAGAATCTGTGTGCACTGTGGGGGGGGGGGGGGTGAATTGTTTTTATATTGCTGGGTTTAGTAACACTTTAACTTACATTTATTTTTATAATGATTGTTTAGTGACTGCTTCTCTTTTTTCTTCTATTCTAAGTGCATTGTGAAATGAGAACTCGGTGTGATCCGTTTCCAGTCTGAGGGGCGCTAATACAGTGTGAGAAAGGCACATTCTGTGCAGGTCAGCGCACTGCTCTTGTGATCCGCACGCGGGTGGCAATGTATTGTTATGGCACCCCAAGCACAGATCACAGTGCGTTTGTGCTCACCAAACTGTAGTACCATGTGGTTTTAGTGCAGTGCATGTTTAACGTCTTCAATAGCGGGCACTCT
>BLSH010370312.1:573317-601692 GCA_018402905.1 Glandirana rugosa | reverse complement strand
GAAATAGCCTACGCGTTACGTCATGTGACTTCTTCAGGGCTGAAGAAGTCACATGACGTAACGCGTAGGCTATTTCCTGTATTGCTGGAGACACAGTGAAAGGTGCTTAGACGCCGCTGTGTATATTTTAAAGTTTTGAAGCTTTTTGGATATCTTTTTTATGGTTTTAATTGGGTAAATAAATACTACTATTTTACAATACTACACCATGAGAGCGTCTTGTCTCTTCCCTATTGCCTGAGACGCATGGAGTTCTAGGACCACAGGAGAGGGTGAGCGACCGATTGGTAGTACCGATCGTTTGCCCAGTCCGAGACTCGAAGGAAGCGTGGAAGTGAGGAATAGGACCCAAAGAAACCATGATGCGCACATGATCTTAACTAACAAGGTGAGAGTTCTGTGAGCACTTACTCGATCGGAGCACTCACTGAAGGAATCCTCTTGGGGTGAACACCCCCCTGCAAAAGAGATTCGCTGCACTCAAATGAAGCACCAATGATTTTATATGAACACTTGGAACACGAATCACAGTTATCACTATCACTACAGTTTTAATTAGGACTTTTTAAGAGTGAAACTATTTGCTGAATTTCAATCTATTACAGTTACTGTTTTATCTTCACTGTCACTTTTAATCACTGGATTATATCACTGCAATTTTTAATGTTTTAGGCTTTATATAGCCAATGCTTTTATAAGATTGGACCCACTGAATTTTATTGAAGGATTTATTGTATATTGCACTTTAGATCATCTATTTATACCTATATATTTTTATATGCGTTATCCTCATCATTGTATATATTTTTACATCATACACGTATATTTTTACATCAGAATAGCGTATGAGATCACTATATATTGACACCTACAGAAATAGGCTGCGCTGTACCATCCATTCCTTTCAATTACATTGCTTATATTGTCATATAGCTAGGTACAGCAGCAACCTAGTCCACTTGCACCACTTCAATCATAGTAGCGCGAGGATACCCCTACCATACTATATTACTGCATAATAGATGGCACAATATGCTCTAATCACAATCAGATGCTGCCTGACACCTAAATAAGTATCCCCAATACTCCAGCAAATAATAAATCATAAGTTGGTGCGGCGCAATAGAAAATTACACATTTTCAGATTTTATTGTCAGCTGTGAGGCCTTTTATAGAGGGGTGTGTGCCTTTCCAAATCATGTCCAATCAATTTAATTTACCACAGGGGGATTCCAATCAAGGTGTAGAGACATCCCAGCAACGATCATAAGAAACTGGAGGCACCTGAGCTAAAATTTCAAGCGTTGTTGCAAAGGGTCTGAATACTTATGCCTGCCAATGTGAGATTTCAATTTCTCCATTTTCATACATTTGAAAAAACTTTTCTAAAATTCTCTTTTCACTTTGTCAGTATGGGGTAACAGTGTAGGTTATGCAGAGAGAAAAAAAAAAAAAAAAAAAAAAAAGAATTTAACCCCTTGGAGCCGGCGCCTGACAGCCCCTTAAGGCATGCAGAATGCTGGGAGTGGGGCTTATGATAATGTGACAACTATGATTGGTTGTCACATGATCTGAAAGATCCTGATTGCAAGCAGCAATTGAGAGCTTTCAGTAAACAGCCAGCAAGTCTCGGCACAGCGCTATTTGCACTATTAGCCACGCAAATATGTGGCTGCTCTGTGCCAAGGGGTTTAAACAACTGCAAGATAACAAAACTGAAAAAAGTGAATGGGGTCTGAATACTTTATGAATGCACTATAGTTTAATGGTACATCAACCAAAATTCTGTGAACACAGCCTGATGGAGCCTTCTAATAAATAATCAATGGTTATTTATTGATAATCCATCTCTGGCAGTGTGATGCCATTTTTACTGACTCCCTTAACAGTCATGACCCTGCTTCCTTTACCCACCAGTCGCTGCTTTACATGCTTTCTTGACACTTAGGTCTCTTTCACAGAGGCAGCAGTAAAACACAGGCGGTGAGCAGCGGTTATACCGCTCCCCAACTACCCACCTAAAACAGCATGCAGCCAGACAGGACTGCACACATGCCGCAGCAAGTTTAATATGGCTTGCAGGCAGCACCACCTGTCAGACTGGCCTGTTGAAGCCAATAGGACTGCACCACAGCGGCAAGGAAAACACTTGATTCACGGTTATGGTATGCTAGTTTCATTCAAAATGGCTGTTTGGCATAGGGGAAAAAAGGCCTTCAGGAGGCAGCAAGATTGCCTAACAAAAGACTACTGAACAAGTAAGTTTTTTTTTTTCGTACAACCAGTGGGTTGTAACAAGAAAAAAACAAAAAACGCACCTATTCTGAACCATTTAGAAATAAATTTCTAAAGTGGAATTAAACCGTGGTGCGGGCGGCCAGCATTTGTCTTGGAGAATAAATATATCATATTGCACATCACAGTTTCAGGAAACAGAACCGAAGACAAACAGAAGAAAAAAAAATAAAAATAAAATAAAAATAGAATTAAAAAAACAGGAAAAAACAGAACAAGAAAAATAAGAACAGACCGAAAAAGCAAAACAGAAGAAGAAGAAAAAAAAAGAAAAAAAAAAAAACCACACAGGAGAAAATAGCTGAGTTTCACTGAATGAAATACATGGAGTAGTATTAGTGTAGCAAAAACAAACTGAACAAAAAGCCAGAAGGTGATTCAGTTGATTAAAAGTTTATTTAAAAAAAACAAAACACAAGAAATAATGAATTCAACAGTTTCATGTCCAACACACGGGACAGTTCTTATCTCTTCGGCCAACTGTGTTTGAAGCCCCTGCAGGTAAAAAAAAAAAAATGCATCAACTTCCAACAGCTCAATTCTTCATTAGGCCTCATTCACATAGGCGTACTGTTCCATACACCCATGCAAAGGGCTGTCTTTACCCATATGGAAGGCACAGGTGTTCCCTGCACCCGCTTGCAGGTAGCATGTCCAAATCAATGACAGGCGGACAGTTGCACAGATCTCCAAGTGTATCCCTAATAGGTACATCTATGTGGGACTGATGCACAGATCAGACTGCAGTCTACTTTCTGATTCACACATTGGTTCTGCATCAATTTACACTCAACGATGTGTTTGCAGATCTGTGCAGCCAGCCACCTGTCATTGATCTGAACAGGCTGCCTACATGGAACAAATGTGCCTTCTATGCAGATAGAGACGGCCCTTTTCACGGGAGTATGGAACACCTGTGTGAATGAGGCCTTAGAAAGAAAGATTAAAATTTGATGTGACACAACAGTACTGTAGACAAACTGTGATGCAACACAAAAACAGAATTTTTTTTTATGCTCCAATAACAGTCCATCTCTACAGCTACAGGCATAGTAGCAGCAAAATTTAAAAAATAAATATATGTATATATATTTAACTATAGGCCCAGCACCTACACCAAACGTATACATTTACAATACCATACTTAAATTATGTGTGAATTGGGGAACTTGCTGTGCAGTTGTCTTTGTAGCCTGTAAACCCTAAAGTTGCTTTAAGTGGAAGAGAGATCTTTAACTGCTTCATATGACCTCCTCCCAGGATTGGGCCATGCTGCAGCGCGATCTGCTAGATGCTGTGCCAACCAGACACAGTGGATGACGGACCAGTGTAACTGACCGCTGCTGGTACCATGTGATCAATGTTACCAATCGCAGCAGATCACATGACAATCGTACACAATGGATGGCTTCCATTCCTTGCGTACTATTGTGTGGATCTCTGACTGGTCACAAGGTACGCAGAGGGCCAATCACAGCCCATCTGTACTATGTGATTAGCTATAGCCAAGCACAGCTAATCACAACAGTACACACTGAATGAATGGACTTCATTCATAAAAAATGGTTGCTTATAATAATTGAAATGTTATATATTTATTTTACATACTGTCACCAGTCTGTCCCTGACCACTGCCACACTAGTTAAGTGAAGACGCTGTACTGCAAAAAATTCCAGTGGCGATTACCACCAAAAGAAAGCTCGATTTGTGAAAAAAAATTTGACTTACCGTAAAATCCTTATCTCTGGGTTCATTGACGGACGCAGCAGCTCTATTCATATGTGGGGTTATGCCACTTTTCACTAGGAGTGGACTAGGCAGAACACAGTTCAGCTAAAAGCAGACACAGCCCCTCCCAGGGGGCAGTCCACACTTGGTATAACCCCTCCACCCCGCTAAGCACACTCAATTCGTAACAAGCAGTATAAACTCAACAAAAGAGGGGTGGATGCTGCATCTGTCAATTAACTCAGAGAAAAGTTTTTTACGGCAAGTAAAAAAAAAAAAAAAGGCAGTTCACTGACAGACGCAGCCCTTCATTGACAAGTGGGGTTTATGCACATCCTACCAGGAGTAGACTAGGCAAATAGAAAAAAAGCAAGCTGACCCCTCCCAGGGGGGCGTCCTCACTCCAGCATATAACCCCCCTGCTCTGTATAGCATATCAGTTCGTAACAAGCCGTACAAACGCAACACAGAGGGGTGGGTGCTGCGTCTGTCAGTGAACTCAGAGAAAAGGATTTTACGGTAAGTTCTTAATAAAATCCCTTTTTCTCTTACGGACACTGACAGACGCAGCCCTTCATTGACAAGTGGGGATGTCCCAAAGCAGTGTCATTCAAGAGGGATGGGTAAACAACAACTGTACCCAACAGAATCCTCTCAGGAGGCGCCAGCCGCGCCTACACCGCCGCCTGTAAAACTTTACGGCAAAAAGCAGCATCCGCAGATGCTGACACATCAACTTTGTAAAACTTAGCAAAAGTGTGCACTGAGGCCCAAGTAGCCGCCTTGCACATCTGGGACACCGAAGCTTGGTGTCTGAAAGCCCAGGAAGTACTAACTGCCCTGGTGGAATGAGCCGTGACTGGAAAAAGAGGGACTTTGCCCCGAACAGTATACGCATGCCTGATCCAACGGGAAACAGTAGCCGACGAGGCCGCCAACCCTTTGCGCGGTCCTTCTGTCAGCACAAACAGTGCATCAGACTTACACCCGCAAAGCCCTCAGGACATCCAAAGAATGTAACTCAAATTCCTTGGGATGCGACGGGTGCGGACATAATGAAGGGAGAACAATATCTTAATTAATGTGAAAAGAGGAGACCACCTTCGGTAGAAACGAAGCGGAAGGTTGCAAGACCGCCTTGTCCTTATGAAAGGCCAAGTAAGGAGACTTACAGGACAACGCTGCCAGCTCAGACACCCGTCTAGCGGATTTAATGGCCACCAAGAAAGCCCCTTTTTGCGACAGCAATTGTAGGGGAATATCCCTGATCTTCTCATATGGCGGTTTCTGCAGTACAGAAAGTACCAAATTCAAATCCCACGGCGCCAAAGGCGACCGTATCTGAGGAGCCACATGGCGTACACCCTGTACAAATGTACGTATCAACGAATGTGACGCCAAAGGCCGTTGAAAGAGAATCACCAGAGCCGAAATCTGACCCTTGAGAGTACTCAATGCCAACTTGTTATCCAGGCCCTGCTGCAAAAAAGCCAGCACCCCGCCTCACACCAGGCAATATAGGCCTTCCAGGTGCGATGATAAATCTTGCGCAAAGTACACTTGCGCGCCTTAAGCATGGTAGGGATCACGGAGACAGAGGCACCCCTATCCCTCAACACCTGGGACTCAATAGCCAAGCCATCAAAGCCAGCGAGGGTAAAGCAGGGTGCAGGATGGGTCCTTGCGACAGCAGATCTTCGCGCACCGGCAGACGCCAGGGAACATCTGTCACCATCCGCACCACGTCGGCGTACCAAGGGCGCCGAGGCCAATCTGGAGCTACCAGGATTGTCGCAATCCCCTCCGCTTCTACCCTGCGCAGTAGTCGCGGTAGAAGCTTGATGGGAGGGAAAGCATACAGGAGCCGGTACCGACCCCAAGGCGCTACCAACACGTCCGTGGCGGCCGCTAACGGATCCCTTGCTCTGCACACGAAGGTCTGCACCTTGTGATTGAACCTGGACGCCATGAGGTCCACGTCTGGCGTGCCCCACTTGTGGCAAATCTGGCGGAACACCTCTGGATGTAGGGACCATTCCCCCTGATCCAGCGTCTCGCGACTGAGAAAGTCCGACTGAACCCGAACCGGGAGGCCGCGCAGCCTTACCGTCCAGTGGGAGAGGCAGAGCCCGATCGCCCTCAACTCCAGCCCATTTATCGGAAGGCGGGATTCCTGCGCCGACCAACGGCCCTGAGCAGACAGCTGTCCCAAGACCCCACCCCCAGCCCGATAGGCTGGCGTCCTTCGTGACTATCGACCAATTCAGGGGGAGGAAAGACTTCCCCCAACGTTAGAGCCGGGGCCCGAAGCCACCAGGTCAACGATCCTCTGGTCTGGTGATCCAATCTGATCAGCTGGTCCAGGGACAACGGAGACTTGTCCCACCATGACAGAATCGCTCGCTGTAGAAGCCGAGTGTGACTCTGGGCGTAAGGTATCACCTCGAAAGCCGAGACCATGAGCCCCAACACCCACATACAGAACCGTAAGGAGGACCACTGGCGTGACAGCAGGGTTCGCACCGCTGCTTGCAGTGTCAGCAACTTGGCCGGAGGTAAGAACACCTTCGCCTGCTCTGTGTCCAGAATCAGACCCAGATATCCCAGTCGACAGGACGGGGCCAACGTCGACTCCTGCAGGTTGATCAGCCAGCCGAAGTCTCTCAACGAGGCCATGGTGATAATCACATTCTCCTCCAGGGCCGAAGCCGACTCCGTTCGCAAGAGTAAGTCGTCAAGGTATGCTACCACCGCAATGCCTCTCTGCCTCAAGAGCGTCAGCACCGGAGCCACCAACCTGGTGAATACCCGAGGAGCCGAGGCCAGACCGAAGGGAAGTGCCACAAATTGGTAATGCAGCTCCACTACTGCAAAGCGCAGGTGCCGGAGACAAATGGGAACATGAAAATACGCGTCCCTGATAACCAGAGACGCCATGAAGTCCCCTTGGTGCAGGGCGGCCACAACCGATCGGCAAGAATCCATCCTGAATTTTCGCGCCCTCACAAAGTGGTTTAGCGCTTTCAGGTCCAGAACTGGCCTGACCCCACCCTTTTTGGGCATCACAAAGAGGTTTGAATAGAAGCCGCGGAACCTTTCCAGCGGAGGTACCGGCACAATCACCCCTTGTTCGGAGAGCGTCTGAACAGCCCCTAGGAGAGCCTCTCAACGCCCCTGAGGGAGTCTCAAGTTCAATGGGAACAACCTGTCTGGGGTAGAGTGCTAAACTCTATCCTGTATCCCGAGGACACCACTTCCTGCACCCACCGGTCGGAACTGCAGGCAGTCCATCTGTCTGCGAGCCCCAGAAGTTGGCCCCCCATCATGCAGAGGAGGACTTATCCTCCGTCTTTTCGCTCTTGCGCTGCCAGGGCCGTTTACCGGACCCCGAGGCAGACTTGCCGGGCCTTGAGCCCTTGCCCGCTGCACCGGGCGCACGAAAAAACCTCTTCTGACCCGAAGAAGCAGGATCCTGCTTACGGCGGAACCCCCGCCGTCTGGGCTCCGGGAGAAGAGTACTCTTCCCCCCGGTGAAATCTTTAATGATTTCATCCAACTGTGCCCCAAAGAGCCAACCGCCCTGAAAGGGAAGATCCGTGAGGCCCTTTTGTGACGCATGGTCACCCGGCCAACAGCGTAACCACTGCACCCGTCTGATAATGACTGCAAAAACAAACATCTTAGTTGGGAAGCAGGTCCAAAGCTGCGTCACACAGGTACCGGAGACCCTGTATCAGATGGTCCGTCCTCTGACGCCTCAAGCGAGCACCCGCAGCTCAACTCATTGTGCAACAATGTCGCACACTCGGTAAGGGATTGCGCCACCATGGCTGACGCCAGAGCTGATCTCATGGCTGACCCCGCCACCAAGAACAGTGCCTTAGACACTGCCTCCGTCCGCCTATCGGCCGGATCCTTAAAAGAGGGAGACCCCTCCAAGGGGATGGTCGTTGCCTTATTCAGGAGAGCCACTGGAGGGTCCACTGCGGGGGATGCCCACTTCTTCACAAAACTATCCTCAAAGGGATAGCGTACAGCGTTGCGTTCGGGCAATGAAAAGGAATTCTGCGGACGCTGCCATTCCTTATAGACCAGCTGGTCAAAGAATTGATCATAGGGATAAGCCCTAGGGGACCGAGGTGGCTTAAAAGACCCACAAATGTAAGCAGTCTCCTGCGACTCCCCAGCTTGGTCCAGTCGCAAGGACGCACGGATATTGGTGATCAGGGAGGCCACCAGCGCTCTCTCGCGCGCTACCGAGGCCCCCTGGTCTTCCTCGCCATCCGAGGGCTACAGTTCACCATCTCAGAGCTCCACGGGGGTTCCCGTGACCACTGAGGCCCTTTCCGGTTCAGAATCCTCCCCTGAGGAAGGGGGGGGGCGTGGATGCTTTTTAGTCACCCCCTTAGCACGGCACCTCCCGGGGAAAATATTCCCCCAATACGGATCTTAGCTGATCCAGAGGAACCAGAGGGCCCAGCGCAGGTTGCGCTTAAACCCACTCCTCCTTGGAAGAACCCGCAGGTTCAGCCGCCATTGCGCCACCAGACACCGACAGGCCAAAAGGCCCTGACACCCCCACAACGTAGCCCCACCACTACCCCACAGAGCAACCGGGAGACACCCAGGAGGACTGCACCCACCGCTACCAACACCCCAGGGAGAGCCCAGCAATACTTGCTGTGTATGGTTGCCCTTCAAGCGCTGCATCCCAGTAGGAGTGCTTTGCCGCCAGTCAGGAGCCTGCACCGCCCTGTGCCATCCACGCTGTACCAGAGTGAAAGAGGAAGAAGCGGCGTAAGCCGCACGTTTTCATCCCCAGGCACATCAAACATGGCCGCTGAACGGTTGCAAGAGGCCAAAGCCTGTTTTTACACAGGCCGCGACTATGGCAAAATGGCCGCCAGTCCGCCACTAGAGGCCAAAATAACGCACAAAATGGCCACGGCTATGGCAAAATGGCGGCGGATCGCCGCATGGCGGCTTTTTGAGCGTGGGGTGCGATGCGGGGGAAGGGGGGAGGGGGGTGTAGGAGGGGACGACCCCGAACAAAAACAACCAGGGGGACCCATAGTCCTAGAAACCCTCCAACGGTCGGCCTAGTCCGCCAAAACGCCCAGCCCCCCCCGTCCGCACCCCTGGGGGGGGGGGGGGGAGAGGGGGTCACTCACCAATCCGACGGGCGTAGCGGGTAGCCACCCGGTTGCAGACCTTCCTCCCATCTGGCGGAGAGGGATGCTGCAGGCCAAGCGCCCCTGGACGTGAGCCGGGCCCGGTCACTGGACACAAGTGGGGGTCACCCACTGGCCTCCCGCACGGAACGGGAACGATGCAGCGGACCCCGCCAAGGCTAAGGGTAGCTTGCATCGCTCGCTGCGCTGGGGAAAGTTCAGGATTCGAGATATCTTCTATGTTCCAGCCGGCTACTTGATAGCAGTCTTCTATCAGATAGCTTGAAAGCCCAAAGAAGAAAAAATCAGTGGAACCGCAGGTCCCAGCAGGGAACCAGGTCAAACTCCTTGCACTAGGCATAATAAAACTGATATGCTATACAGAGCAGGGGGGTTATATGCTGGAGTGAGGACAGCCCCCTGGGAGGGGTCAGCTTGCTTTTTTTCTATTTGCGTAGTCTACTCCTGGTAGGATGTGCATAAACCCCACTTGTCAATGAAGGGCTGCGTCTGTCAGTAAACATAAGAGAAATCCTATTTTCTCTTTCGTTCATTGATGGACGCAGCAGCTCTATTCATGACATGTGGGGACGTCCCAAAACAGTGTCAAAACGATGGGTGGGTAACGCAACAACAAACTGTACCCAACAGAAGAGCTCTCCGTGAGGAGCCAGGCGTGCCTCACATCGCCGCCTGCAAAACTTTGTGGCCAAAAGCAGCATCCGAGGATGCTGAAACATCAAAACTTTGAGAAGGTGTGCACAGAGGACCAAGTAGCCGCCTTGCACACTTGAGATACCGACGCCTGATGTCGGAAAGCCCAGGAGGTGCTAATCGCCGTGGAAGAGTGAGCCGTGACCGGAAAAGGGGGCTCCAGACCCCGAATAGTATACGGACGGGTCACAGTCTGTCTAATCCAAACGGGAAATAGTGGCCGACGAGGCCACCAAACTCTTGCGCGGGCCATCCACCGCGACAAAGAGCACATCCGACCTCTGTAGCCACCAAATACACCCGCAGAGCCCTGACCACATCCAGGAAGTAAGTGCAAGGCAACCTCCTTAGGGTGAGACGGGCGCGGGCACAGCGAAGAAAGGACAATGTCCTCATTGATGTGAAAAGAAGAGACCACCTTCGGTAAAAAGGAAGGCTACAGGCGCAAAACCGCCTTATCCCTATGTAGGGCCAGATACGGAGACCTACAGGATAGAGTCGCCAGCTCAGACACCTGCCTGGCGGATGTGATAGCAACCAGGAAAGCCACCTTCTGCGAAAGCAGCTGCAAAGAGATTTCCCTGATATTTATGGAGGGGGCAGCTTCTGAAGCACTGAAAAGACCAAGTTAAGGTCCCATGGCGCCAAAGGCAACCGAACCTGGGGGGCTACATGACGAACCCCTTGTACAAAAGTACGAATCAAGGAATGCGTCACCAAGGGATGCTGAAAAAAGATCACCAGGGCAGAAACAGGCCTCAAGTGCTCAACGCCAGCTTGTGGTCTAGGCCTTGTTGAAGGAAGGCCAGCACCTGTGCCACCGAAAAAGAATGGGGGTTTGACCACCCCGCTTCGCACCAGGCAACGTAAGCCTTCCAGGTGCGGTGGTATATCTTACGTGAAGGACTTACGCGCCTTGAGCATAATGGGAATCACCAATTCAGAGACCTCCCGGATCCCTTAACACCTGGGATTCAATAGCCAGGCCGTTAAAGCCAGCGAGGGTAAAGCAGGGTGCAAGATGGGGCCCTGGGACAGCAGATCCTCGCGAAGCGGGAGGCGCCAGGGAACATCTACCACCATCCGCACCATATCGGCGTACCAGGGACGCGGAGGCCAATCCGGCGCTACCAGAATGGTTGGGATCCCCTCTGCCTCTATTCTGCACAACAGGCGTGGAAGCAGCTTGAGAGGGGGAAAGGCATAGAGGAGCTGATACCGGGACCACGGAGCCATGAGGGCGTCCGCAGCATCTGCCAACGGATCCCTTGTTCTGCTCACGAAGGTCTGCACCTTTCGATTGAGCCAGGGCGCCCATCAGGGCCTGCCGTCGCCCCGGGGGGAGAATCATATTGGAGGCGAAGAACCTATCCATGGGCTGGGTACGAAACTATCTTGTACCCGGACTAAACCACCTCGCGCACCCAGAGATCCGAAATGCGGGAGGTCCACCAGTCCGCAAACCCCAAGAGACGCCCCCCCCCACCCGAGCAACGGCGGGGGCAACCCATCATGCGGAGGAGGGCTTCTCTTCCAACTTCTCTGGCTTACGCTGCCAGGGACATTTTTGGCCGACAGCAGCGGCCTTGGTGGGCTGAGAGCCCTTACCCGCCGCACGAAAAGCAGGGGCCCGGCTTATGTCGGGCCCCTTACCCCTTCTGGGCTCCGGGAGGAAAGTACTCTTCCCCCCGTGAGATCTTTAATGATCTCATTCAGGGAAGCCCCAAAAAGCCTACCACCTTGGAAGGGCCGGTCCGCCAGGCCCTTCTTTGACGCCTGGTCATCCGACCAGCATTTTAGCCAAAGCAAGCGCCTAATAACAACTGCAAAGGCGGACAGCTTCGACAGCATGGGGGCCATGTCCAGTGCCGCATCGCAGAGATACCCAAGGCCCTGGGCCAGCTGGTCTGCCAGCTGCACTGATTCAGGAGGAACCTGAAGGTCGCCCAAATCCCGGTGCAGAATGGTCGCCCATTCCGTAAGTGCCTGCGCCACCAGTGCGAGGCCAGTGCCGGTCGCATGGCCGACCCCGTCACAACGAATATAGCCTTGGACACCTCCTCGGTATACCAATCGGCCGGGTCCTTAAAAGATGGCGAGCTCTCCATCGGAATAGTGGTCACCTTGTTCAGGCGAGCCATCGGCGAGTGCACCGTAGGAGACGTCCACTTCTGTAACAGGGCGTCCTCAAAAGGGGTAGCGCACAGAAAAACGCTTGGGCATGGCAAAAGAGCTCTGAGGCCGTTGCCATTCCTTATAAACAAACTGATCGAAATACGGCAAATAAGGGAACACCTTAGGGGCCCGGGCCGGCTTATGCGACCCGAAAGCGTACACCGCCTCCTGCGCCGCACCAGCCGGCCCCAGTTTCAGCGTCCCACGGACCGCTGAAATCAAAGAGCCTACCAGCGCCTTCTCATGAGCAACGGTGGCCCCCCGAGGAGTCCTCCTCACCATCGGAGGAGTCCCTGAGCTCCCCATCCGACAGCTCAAGGGGGAGTCCCCGTCACGGTGGAGCCCCCCTCCTGTTCCAATTCCTCCCCAGAAAATAGGGGAGGGGGTGGCCGTTTCTTCGCCACCCTGCGGTCATGGATCAGCTCCACCCGAGAGAAAAAATCCTCCAGGATCGCAGTCATTTGTCAAGAGGGACCACAGGTCCCAGCGGACCCGGAGCCACACCGGAGACCTCCGACGGGGAAGCACCTGCTTCAGCCGTCATTGCGCCACCCACCCAGACACACACACCACCCGCAGAGGTCTGAGTACCGGGACCTGGTGCCCCCCCCACCCCAAAAATACGCCGCACAGGGTCCCAAGGGCACCCAGGAGGACTCACTCCCTACCCCGGGAGAGTATACTGCCAAGTAGCTGCTGTTATATTCTGCCGCTGCTGTCCCCCATGTGCTGCCTGCGCCCGACAGGAAGATGGCGCCAGAACACATTGGGACCACCCCCCCCACACGCTCTGATCCAAGCAGAGCGCAGACGACCACCCAAAAATGGCAGCCGGAGACCACTAGAGGCCAAACTGCCGGCCGCACTCCTGCAAAATGGTCCACAAGAAAATGGCGGCAGCAGCACAGGAAAATGGCGGGAAGCAGCCAACGTAGTGTCCGGAGCCCGCACAGCGGGCCCTAGGCTGGGGGGGGATGGGCGGGGGGAAGAGAGCGAGCGGAGAAGCATGAGGTGTGGGGGGGGGGGGGGGATGCCAGCCCAACACCCCAGGGGGGGGGGCCCACCTGCCCGCCCCTATGGGCGTATTTGCCCATCCGTACGGGCGTAGCGGGTAACCCACCTGAGACAGACCTGCCACCCCGCTACTCCGGCCGGCCACCCGACACCCGTGACGTGAGCCCGAGGACCCAGTCCTAGAGTGCGCTGGTGGGACGTTTAACCCGCCGGCCGCCCCGCATGCACGGAGCTAAGGTCGGCTCGCGTCCGATGGCCGCGCTGGGGAGACTACCTGGATCTAGGATATCCAGCCTGTCCCCTAGCCGGCTACTTGATTGTATTCTTCATCAGATTTCTTGAAAAAAAAGAAATAAAACGGGGAACCACAGGTCCTACTCCTTACACTAGGCAGAAAAAAACTGACTGTGCTTAGCAGGGTGAAGGGGTTATACCAAGTGAGGACTGCCCCCTGGGAGGGGCTGTGTCTGCTTTTAGCTGAACTGTGTTCTGCCTAGTCCACTCCTAGTGAAAGGTGGCATAACCCCACATGTCATGAATAGAGCTGTTGCGTCTGTCAATGAACCAAAGAGAAAATTATAACTTTCACTTGGGTACAGTGTTGCGTGAACGCGCAATTGCCATTCAAAGTGTGACAATGCTAAATGCTGAAAATTGGCCTGGACTGGCCGATCGCTCGGTTTTCAGAGCTCCGTGAGCAGAGAGCTGTAGACTAAGTCACAGCTCTCTGCTCTTCCCCCTCCTCGCTCACTGGAGTGCTGAGCTGTGGAGGGGCCGAGCAGCCATCTCAGGATCTCAGCGGCTCGCTGAGAAACTGAGGAGGGTGTCAGTCCAGGCACCTGGAGGATACAAACTCTGTGGTCGGGATGATGTGGTGCCTGAATGGACCATTGGTGACGTCAGCAGAGAGCGGACTTCAGTCTGGTCTCTGCCGAAAACGAGTCACAGGAGTGCAAAGTGGATTGCCCTCCTGTGATCCACAGGAGAAGTACAGCCAGAACGAGCTTTGGCTGGACTACTCCTTTAAATTTTACCAACCATGTAGCCTACCCTTTACCTCTATTTGGCAGTATAAGGTAGAAGAGATGCCACTTACCGATTGGATTTCTCTGCCATAAAGGACATACTTTTGTTTCCCACTGACTGATGTCGTTTCTTGCCTGAAGTATTCTTCTGCTGTAAGGAAGGGGGGGAGAGAAGGTGTCAATGTGGCCATCAGATCCCATTTAGATGTATATAGTGGATTATTTCCTGTTCCTCTCTAAATACCCTAAGTGCTTTCTGAAAGGATGAATGCCACTAGCTTAGAATGGATATTTTTTTTGAGCCCTCCACCCCCAGCTTTTGTTTTTCAGGTTGCATCATAAACGCTATCCCAAAAAAATTGGTGTATTTTAAAGTGAACCTGTCGCTAATGGTAGGAAAAAAAAAAAATATATATAGGAAAAAATGTAACCTGCTCCAAGCCGTTTATAGCTAGATTTTTAAACTGGAATTAAACCATGGTGTGGGCGGCCAGCATTGGCGCATTATGACACACCCCTCTGTGTGCGCTCTTCCAGTGAAGTGAGGTAAGAAGGTCCCTGCATCCCCTGAGTCTCCGCTGGTGCGATGGTATTTTTTCTTGTTCTTCCAGGTTCCCCATCTTCTGGCATCACCCATTGGGCAGGCACTGATGACGCAACTCCTGTGCATAGTGCTAGAGCTACATTTCGGCACCCGGTTCTGATAAGTTGTCAGGAATTGGCCCGGGACTGTAAAATGTACTGTGCATATGCCAGTCAGTGTAAAAGAGGCTTTAGCAGAAGAGACTTAAAAATTCTTTTACCAAAGCCTACATACTGGAATTTTTTTTTTTTAAGGTTTACTTACATTTAATAAATAGGCAGGGCTAGACACCGAACAATGAAATACATTAGAAAAAGCAGACTGGCCAGCTAGTCCTGCCTATGTGCAACGTACATTAAAAAGTTATACATTTATTGGATTTTGTGCAGATGCAAATTGGGGGTCTTCAGCTGCCATGGAGCCATGATAGGTTTTTGGTGTCACTGCACATTGAGGTAGAATACTCTACCTGCTCTCAGTTACTCATTTCTATACAAGTCCCTAGCTGGAAGATCTGCTAGAATGGAGTTAGGGGCAAACTTCACAGAGGTGCCCTGGTGCTGCAAAGCATCTTCACATATATCTGCAAATGCATGCAATGTGAAGCCTTGACTTATAACAAAAACTAGTGAAAACCAGTTCATACTTTTTTTTTGTTAGCTAGCTGGTAAGTGTTCAGGGGATTTTTTTTTTGTTTTGTTTGACAAATTAAACTAAAGCCAGCCTGTAAAAGAAGAATACACACCTACCTATCCAACAGGTCATGTCTTAACATGCTGTTGCGGTGTGCCAGATCTATGTTCACTGCTAGTATCCATCATTTGTGATTATGTTAGATACCTTCTTCTGCACAGCCTCTACACTGGGGCCCATCGCACCAGCGCCTACTTCACCACAGAACGTAGAGACTGGCGGGAGGAACAACAATGCATGGTAGGAAGTAAAGGGAAACCTCTCAAATAGGACACAAATGGTGAAAATATAAAAAAACGGACAGATGTTAACTATTCCCTACTCTACTCCTCTCACACACATATACATACAATTACCAAAAGTATCGGGACACCTGCCTTTACATGCACATATACTTTAATGGCATCCCAGTCTTAGTCTGTAGGGTTCAATATTGAGTTGGCCCACCCTTTGCAGCTGTAACAGCTTCAACTCTTTGGGAAGACTGTCCACAAGGTTTAGGAATGTCTATGGGAATGTTTGACCATTCTTCCAGAAGAGCATTTGTGAGGTCAGGCACTGATGTTGGACGAGAAAGCCTGGCTCGCAGCCTCCGCTTTAATTCATCCCAAAGGTGTTCTATCAGGTTGAGGTCAGGACTCTGTGCAGGCCAGTCAAGTTCCTCCACCCCAAACTCTCATCCGTCTCTTTATGGGCCTTGCTTTGTGCACTGGTGCGCAGTCATGTAGGAACAGGAAGGGGCCATCCCCAAACTGTTCCCACAAAATTGGGAGCATGAAATTGTCCAAAATGTCTTGGTATGCTGACTCCTTAAGACTTCCCTTCACTGGAACTAAGGGGCCATGCCCAACCACTGAAAAACAACCCCACACTATAATCCTCCCTTCACCAAATGATTTGGACATAGACACTCCTAAACCTAGTGGGCAGTCTTCCCAGCCTTACAGTTCATGTGCGTGTAAAGGCAGGCGTCCCAATACTTTTGGTAATATAGCATTATATATTAGAACATATATATATATATATATATATATATATATATGTATATATAAAAATCAGTGTCCGTCTGGATGTGTATATATAAGGAAAACCGCACCAACTCAGAAGTGTCACCTCTTAATATGGCCCTGTCACGTTAACATGTGTACAACACAAAGCAAGACCCAATGCCGTCATACAGAAAACATTTAAGATGTACTACTTCTAGTACTTACTCTTCCTGACTGTGCTTGCTTATTGGGGTCAAACTCAGACCGACCTTCCACACGGCTGCTACCTGTATGGGAAATAAAATAATTTAAAAGGTCAAGCTTGGAGAGGAGTACAGATATGTATCACAGGAGTAATTCCTACCCATGAAGGACTTACCCAGAGTGCCACTCACCTGCAAACACCTTGAAATCCGACTTGCTGTAGTCAAAGGGAATAAAGGGAACCTTGGCCACAGCTGCTTCTTCCTCTGTCTTCTCTGTGTGTTTTAACCTCTTCTTGTCTGATTTCTTTGTTTCAGCTCCTGGCTCGCTGGCTACTCTCTCACGCTTCCTGCCTGCATCCTCCTGCTGTGGAAAAGAAAGAGCCATATAAATCCAAGAACAAAAAAAAAAAAACTAATACATTACAGCTTATCAGGCTGTATATGTGGTGGTTGCTCTAGTTTCTTTTTCACACTGTTTTATCTTAATTTTCACCCAACTAAAAACACACCTCCTAATCTAGACTGACTAGGCTATGATCAGTTGCACTGCATACTGCTCATAACATGATCCCGTGCTTGTGTATGAACACATAAATCATTGGTAAGAGTATATTTTACTCATGATCCAAATAAAAAAACACACACACACACACACACACACACACACACACACACACACACACACACACGATACGGAAAGTATTCAGACCCCCTTAAATTTCTCACTCTTTGTTATATTGCAGCCATTTGCTAAAATCGTTTAAGTTCTTTTTTTTTTTTCCCTCATTAATGTACACACAGCACCCCATACTGACAGAAAACCACAGAATTTACATTTTTGCAGATTTATTAAAAAAGAAAAGCTGAAATATCACATGGTCCTAAGTATTCAGACCCTTTGCTCAGTATTTAGTAGAAGCACCCTTTTGATCTAATACAGCCATGAGTCTTTTTGGGAAAGATGCAACAAGTTTTTCACACCTGGATTTGGGGATCCTCTGCCATTCCTCCTTGCAGATCCTCTCCAGTCCTGTAGGTTGGATGGTGAACGTTGGTGGACAGCCATTTTCAGGTCTCTCCAGAGATGCTCAATTGGGTTTAAGTCAGGGCTCTGACTGGGCCATTCAAGAACAGTCAGAGTTGTTGTGAAGCCACTCCTTCGTTATTTTAGCTGTGTGCTTAGGGTCATTGTCTTGTTGTAAGGTAATCCTTTGGCCCAGTCTGAGGTCCTGAGCACTCTGGAGAAGGTTTTCATCCAGGATATCCCTGTACTTGGCCTCATTCATCTTTCCCCCAATTGCAACCAGTCGCCCTGTCCCTGCAGCTGAAAAACACCCCCACAGCATGATGCTGCCACCACCATGCTTCACTGTTGGGACTGTATTGGACAGGTGATGAGCAGTGCCTGGTTTTCTCCACACATACCGCTTAGAATTTAGGCCAAAAAGTTCTATCTTGGTCTCATCAGACCAGAGAATCTTATTTCTCACTATCTTGGAGTCCTTCAGGTGTTTTTTAGCAAACTCCATGTGAGCTTTCATGTGTCTTGCACCGAGGAGAGGCTTCCGTCGGGCCACTATGCCATAAAGCCCCGACTGGTGGAGGGCTGCAGTGATGGTTGAAACATAGAAACATAGAAAAGTGACGGCAGAAAAAGACTGAGTAGTCCATCGAGTCTGCCCCTTGACTTTCTACAACTTTCTCCCATCTCCCGACTGCATCTCTGGAGCTCAGCCACAGTGATCTTTGGGTTCTTCTCTCTCACCAAGGCTCTTCTCCCCCGATAGCTCAGTTTGGCCGGACAACCAGCTCTAGGAAGGGCTCTGGTCATCCCAAACATCTTCCATTTAAGGATTATGGAGGCCACTGTGCTCTTAGGAACCTTAAGTGCAGCAGAAATTTTTTTGTAACCTTGGCCAGATCTGTGCCTTGCCAGAATTCTGTCTCTGAGCTCTTCAGGCAGTCCCTTTGACCTCATGATTCTCATTTGCTCTGACATGCACTGTGAGCTGTAAGGTCTTATATAGACAGGTGTGTGGCTTTCCTAATCAAGTCCAATCAGTATAATCAAACACAGCTGGACTCAAATGAAGGTGTCGAACCATCTCAAGGATGATCAGAAGAAATGGACAGCACTTGAGTTAAATATAGGAGTGTCACAGCAAAGGGTCTGAATACTTAGGACCATGTGATATTTCAGTTTTTCTTTTTTAATAAATCTGCAAAAATGTCAACAATTCTGTGTTTTTTTTGTCGATATGGGGTGCTGTGTGTACATTAATGAGGAAAATAAATGAACTTAAATGATTTTAGCAAATGGCTGCAATTTAACAAAGAGTGAAAAATGTAAGGGGGTCTGAATACTTTCCGTACCCACTGTATATAAGTCAGGTCCATAAATATTGGGACATTGACAATTCTAATATTTTTGGCTCTATACACCACCACAATGGATTTGAAATGAAACAAACAAGATGTGCTTTAACTGCAGACGTTCAACTTTAATTTGAGGGTATTCACATCCAAATCAGGTGAACGGTGCAGGAATTACAACAGTTTGTATATGTGCCTCCCACTTTTTAACCACTTACCAACCGGGCCCCTTTTTTACATTTGTTGGTTACTAGCTAAAAACAGTTTTTTTGCTAGAAAATTACTTAGAAACCCCAAACATTATATATTTGTTTTTCAAACACCCTAGAGCAGGGGTAGGCAACCTGCGGCTCTCCAGCTGTTGTAGAACTACATTTCCCATGAGGCATTGCAAGGCTGCTGCATACAATTACTCCCAGAAGCATGATGGGAAATGTAGTTCTACAACAGCTGGAGAGCCGCAGGTTCCCTACCCCTGCCCTAGAGAATAAAATGACGATCGTTGCAATACTTTTTGTCACACGGTATTTGCGCAGCGGTCTTTCAAGCACAATTTTTTTGGAAAATTTTTACTTATTTTGGTTAAAAAAAAAATAAGACAACAGTAACGTTAGCCCAATTTTTTTCTATATTGTGAAAGAGGATGCTACGCCGAGTAAATAGATACCATACATGACATTTTGCGCACTCGCGGAATAGCGACAAAGTCCGGTACTTAAAAATCTCCATAGGCGACGCTTTACATTTTTTTATCGGTTACCAGGTTAGAGGTGCAGAGGAGGTCTTTTGCTAGAATTATTGCTCACACTCTGGCGATCGCGGCGATACCTCACATGTGTGGTTTGAACACCGTTTTCATATGCGGGCGCGACTTACGTATGCGTTTTCTTTGTTGCACGAGCTCGCAGGGACGGTGGCGCTTTAAAATTTTTTTTTTAATTTTATTTATTTATTTTTAACACTGCTCCTTTAAAAAAAAAAATCTGATCACTTTTATTGCTATCACAAGGAATGTAAACATCCCTTGTGATAGTAATATATGCTGACAGGTACTCTTTTTGGAGGGCCGGGGGGGGAAAAAAGACCCCCCATCCCTTCTTTGCACTTCACAGTATTCAGATTGCCAAAAACGGCGATTCTGAATACTGTCATTTTTTAAAATTTGGCGCCGTTAGCCGCCGAGTAAACCGGAAGGGACATTGTGACGTCGCTTCTGGAATTTGCCGAAGGAGACCCGATCTGAGCCGATTACGACTTCTATCAGGTCTCCTTCCAGCCGGCGGAGGCGCCGAATTGTCGCTCCGGTCTCCCGGTGGGACGGGAGGCCGGAGAAGAGCGGCGGAAGGAGGGGGATGTCCCCTCCCGCCCCCTGGGATAACGACCGAGCGGCTCCCAAGCCGGATCGGTCGTTAACCCTGGATAGCCGACCTTCCGCTGTAAAAAATTATATGCTACAGGCTATGTCCCGGTAGAGCCGCTCAAAGCCAGCCGCCGCCTATTTACGGCGCTGGTCGGGAAGTGGTTAAGGGACCAAAAGTAATGGGACAGATTAACAATCATAAATCAAACTTTCACTTTTTAATACTTGGTTGCAAATCCTTTGCAGTCAATTACAGCCTGAAGTCTGGAAAGCATAGACATCACCAGACTCTGGATTTCATCCCTGGTGATGCTCTGCCAGGCCTCTACTGCAACTGTCTTCAGCTCCTGTTTGTTCTTGGGGCATTTTCCCTTCAGTTTTGTCTTCAGCAAGTGAAATGCATGCTCAATCGGATTCAGGACAGGTGATTGACTTTGCATAACATTCCACTTCTTTCCCTTAAAAAACCTTTGGTTGCTTTCGCAGTATGCTTCGGGTCATTGTCCATCTACACTGTGAAGCGCCGTACAATGAGTTCTGAAGCATTTGGCTGAATATGAGCAGATAATATTGCCCGAAACACTTCAGTTCATCCTGCTGCTTTTGTCAGCAGTCACATCATCAAATACAAGAGAAACAGTTCCATTGGCAGCCATATATGCCCACGCCATGACAATACCACCTCCATGCTTCACTGATGAGGCGGTATGCTTTAGATCATGAGCACCTACCTCCTGGAGAGCGTTCTTGATCTGACCAACTGTTGTGAAGGGTGTTTTCTTCACCAGAGAAAGAATTCTTCAGTCATCCACCACAGTTGGTTTCCGTGGCCTTACGGGTCTTTTGGTGTTGCTGAGCTCACCGCTGCGTTCTTTCTTTTTAAGGATGTTCCAAACCTAATGTTTTTGCTATCTCTCTGATGGGTTTGTTTTGTTTTTTTCAGCCTAATGATGGCTTGCTTCACTGATAGTGATAGCTCTTAGGATCTCATATTGAGAGTTGACAGCAACAGATTCCAAATGCAAATAGCACACTTGAAATAAACTCTGGACCTTTTATCTGCTCCTTGTAAATAAGATAATGAGGGAATAACACACACCTGGCCATGGAACAGCTGAGCAGCCAATTGCCCCATTACTTTTGGTCCCTTAAAAAGTGGAAGGCACATTTACAAACTGTTGTAATTCCTACACCGTTCACCTTGATTGGAATGTAAATACCCTCAAATTAAAGCTGAAAGTCTGCAGTTAAAGCACATCTTGTTTGTTTCATTTCAAATCCATTGTGGTGGTGTATAGAGCCAAAGAGATTAGAATTGTGTCAATGTCCCAATATTTATGGACCTGACTGTATAGTCTGGCACCTGTATCATAAACCAAGCACACAACAAAAGGGACTCTGTACCACTGTATTACATTCATTTCATGCATGTCGGTGTTGCAACTTTCCCCTTTGTCACATGCCAGTTTACTGCACCAGCTGAAACACAGAAGAGTAGCAAGCACTGTTGACCAAACAGCCACCTAGAGCTGTATAAGCTTTCTTGTGTATTATAAACCAGTGCATTCCTTTTAACCACTTCAGCTCCGGAAGGTTTACCGCCTTCGTTACCAGGCCGTTTTTTGCTATTTAGCACTGCGCTAATTTAACTGGTAATTGTGCGATCATGCAACGCTGTACCCAAACGTAACGTATATGATTTTTTCACACAAAAATGGAGCTCTCTTTTGGTATTATTTGATGATCACTGTTTTTTTTATTTTTTGCGATACAAATGAAAAAAAAAAAAAATAATTACTTAATGCCATGAAACAATAAGAATAATAAAAAAACTCTTCATAAATTTTGGCCAAAATGCTATAGGTCTCTGGTAAAAAAAAAAATCCCAATAAGTGTATATTGATTGGTTTGCATGAAAGTTATGGCATCTACAAACGATGGTATATATACACACCACGGAATTTTTATTTATTTTTATTTTTTTGAAATACTATTTGTGGTACTGATTAGCGACTTATATAGTGGGACTACAATAGTGTGGCGGGCAATCCGAATCTGACACTGGGAGGGGGGGCTGACTAACTGCCACTGACATTACCAATGACACAGTGATTAGTGATAATACTAAACTCTGTCACTGTACTGACACTGGCTGGGAAGGGTTTAACATCTAGGGCGATCAAGGGGTTAAACAAGGGGTTAAAATGTTTGCCTAACATTGTGTAATATGTGTAATAGGTGTTGCTTTTTTACTAAATATCTGCAATGAAAGGATAAGAAACAGATAAATTGTTTCCCTCTGTACAGAGCCCTGAGTTGATTGGACACAGCAGATCACCAAGTCCCGACCATGAATCATTGGCCGAGACTTGCTGACAGACTCCCGGCGACAATGTATCAGTTAATATCACTTTCCCTGCATGGACCACCTGTCCGCAATATATTGCAGGTGGGTGGTACGGAAGTGGTTAATCTCTCACAAAGTGCTAGTGTTTTTATATGTGGTATCCATTAATAATTAGGAAAAGAATTAGTAAATGTACCTGAAGAAAAGTAACTTTAATATTTACTTACCGATGCCTGCTCACGCACAGACGTCTGATTGGCAGCATTGTCCTTAAACTCTCGTTCAGCTTTCTTCCTGGCAGCTGTAAACCGATATGACCAAGATAAACAACACTGCAATTCCTCCATTAATAATGTGTCCATGAACGCTGGAAGCCACTGCACCCACACCCCTAAACAACAGGACCCCCTCCGCCCCCATGGAGTTACCTTTTTCTGCCAGCCTCTTCTGTTTGGCCTCTTCTTTGGCCTTTGCCTCCCGTTCTTGTTGTGCTATACTCACAAGCTTCCAACGGTTGCTGATCTAAGGGAGGAAGGGAAATTAAAGTCAGATTTAGAGTGAAGAGACCATTCAGCAGTGTTAGGAAATGTGTTATCACAATATGCCAAGTCGTCCTGCGCTCACTTTAAAATACCAGTACATATGTTTTATAGACTATTTCAAGTTGTGTTACAACATGCATAATACACTGTATTCCATATTCTAGCTCATTTCTATGCTAGCGGTGCACCTCACATATCTTTGTATTAGTCCTCTACCCCTAACTCCTACAGATATGTACGTTTTCCACTTTGTGCCAAACAGATCAAAATATCAGAACCATAACCTAAGTTATATATTTATTTTGCGCCTTTATTTGTTGCACTGATATTTGGGGGTTTTCTGAGCAAACATAACTTGTTAAACTTGTTCACCTCAAACATTTTTGTGTTAGGATCCAGCTTAGCGGCCTGAGAAGCATGGGCACCTCGGACATCAGATGGAAGGAACTGAAAGATGAAAGAATTACTTTGAAATACATTTCAGTCAGGAGTAAATGTATTTTGTTTCAGATAAAATCAACATTTTCTTAAAAGCAGAGCTCCAGGCTCCTTCAGAAAAAAATAAAAGTCAGCAACTACAAATACTGTAGCTGTTGACTTAACATTAGGACAGTTACCTGTCCATGAATTACAGCGGTGTCTTCACCCGATTTTTTAATTGGCTCTCGGGTGCTGCAGCCACCATCTTGGTTTGCCACCATCTTGGCTAAAAGAAGCTGGCAGTGAAGCTGTGCGGCTTAACATCCAGTTCCCTACTGCACGTTGTGAATGGCCCGGCGGCAGGAGGAGGTGGCTGCACTTCCGGCTGATGTCAAAATCAGGTACCCGCTCCCCCCAAAAGGTGGAGGGAAACAAGTCGTTGCAAATTCTCGTTTATTTAAAAAAAAAAAAAAAAACTCAGGTTTATTCTTACCTACTCGCTGCAATGGTATTGCACAGAGTGGCCCCCTTACCTCCTCTCCTGGGGGTCCCCTGCCAGATGTTCTCTGCTACTCCTCTTCATTTGCCCCCATAGCAAGCAGCTTGCTATGGGGGCACTCATGTTGGCCCGTTCTAAAGCTGGGCTGTGTGTCCATAAACACGCAATGTGGTTCGGCCCCACCACCCTCACTGGATTTGATTGAAAGCAGCAGGAGCCAATGACTCCCACTGCTATCAGAAAACCCTGTGAGACGAGGGAGAGAGAAGACTTGCAGCCAGGCACAGCGCTGGATTGATAAAAGGACAGGTCAGCGTAAGGAAAGGAGTAACATGAAGTGCAAAATTTACCTTAATGCAGAGAATGCATCAAAAGGAGAAGTTCACCTTTCATAACAGGTTATAGGTTAAACCAATATTCAGGGTGTAACATGTTATAAACAGACCGGCCCCCCCACACCTCCCCAATCCCCGCTGTGACAGCTAGTGGGGTTCTTCTCCCTCCCTGCTGTCACAATTTAAAAAAAACATGGCCGAATCGGTTCCACCCATGTCACTAATTGACAGAGCTCTGGGCATGGAAAACTACAAGGACCGGACAGCCTTTACGGCTGTCGGCTTGTAGTTTTCATTGAACTACCACAGTGCCTCCTGTCAGATGGGATCTAAAGTTAGGCAAATCTGCTGGAGACCTACATGGCACCAGTGATCTGCTGATCGCTGGTGCAATGCTTTACAGGCTCCCTCAAAAAATAAATGCACATTTTTTTACCTGCAAAAAAAGGTGCATTATTTTTTTTGCAAAAAGTGAACTTATCCTTTAAGGTAAAAAAAAAAAACCTTTAGTGTTTAGAACCACTTTAACCACTTCAAAACCGGGCACTTTCACCCCCTTCCCGTCCAGACCAATTTTCAGCTTTCAGCGCTGTCGCATTTTGAATGACAATTGCGCGGTCATGCAAAACTGTACTCAAACAAAATTTTTATAATTTTTTTTTTTTTTTTAGAATAGAGCTTTCTTTTGTGGTATTTGATCACTTGAGTTTTTTATTTTTTGCTAAACAAATAAAAAAACTGAAAATTTTGAAAAAGAAAAGTTTTTCTTCGTCTTGTTAAAAAATTTTTTGTAAATAAGTAAGTTTTCTCTTTCACTGAGGAGGCTGCACTGATGAGGAGGCACCAATATGCAGCACTGATAGGCATTACTAATGGGCACGGATTAGCATCCACAGGTCTGCATCTGTGGTGGGCGTCCTTGATGGGTCTGCACTGATAATCAATGCGCTGATTATCAGCGCAGACGACCCCCCCTCCCCCCATCAGGAGAGCCGCTGATCGGCCCTCCTGTACCTGTGCCTTGTAGGAATAGGAGGAAAAGCCGATAAATGCCACTTCCTAGTTACAATGTGACCAGCTGTGATTGGACACAGCTGATCACATGGTAAAGAGCCTACATCCTAGGCTCTTTACCAAGATCAAAGATGCGGTGTGACATCGCACTACCGATGGGTGGGCGGGTGCACGTGCAGCTTATCTTGCTGGACGTCATATGATGGCCAGTCGGGATAATACAACTACCCTGCGGCCGTCATTTTGCATATGGCGGACAGGAAGTGGTTAAAAAGTGACTGGTCTTCTTTAGATGCTCATGCACAGATAACTTACCATACGGAACGGGTTGTCAAAAGACTCCATTATACCTCTGGCCTTTTGCTTTGCTACTGAGAGATTGCTTACATTCTCAATTATTTCATCAGAATCCTAATGAGAACAGAAGGAATTAGTGTATTTCTGATGTAAAAAACACAAAAAGAAAAGATGTTACAATCACAATCAGACTGGCCTAAGAAAAAGAAAACATGCTATTTGGAGTGGCCCAGCCAGAGCCCAGACCTTAACCCCAGAGAGATGCTGTGGAATGACTTCAAGAGAGCCATTTAACACCAGACATCCTTACTAATGTATCTGAACTGAAGCAGTTTTGTAAAAAAGGAACGGTCAAAAATTCTCCTTGAACATTGTGCAGGTCTAATTCAAAGCTACCAAATGTGCTTGTTGCCAAAAGGAGGTTTGATAAATGTATTAACTATAAGGGTTCCTTTACTTTTTCCTCCATAAAACTGTGAATGTTTAATTGGCGTGATTAAGAAAGAGGACAAATTTTTAAAAATGTGTTATCAGCTTAAGCACATTGAATTTGTTTATTGTTGCGATTTAGATGAGGATCAGATCACATTTTATGGCAAATTACTGCAGAAACCCGTTAATTCTACGGGGTTCACATACTTTTTCTTGCAATTATATCTATTATTATGCTATATCCCAATTAATAGCCACTTGAAGACTGCATTCCTCATATTTATGTTGCAGCTTTCAAGTGGTATACCAGGATGATGCCTGCATGTTAGAGCGAAAGCAATAATTCTAGCACCACATCTCCTGTCATTGCTAACCTGTAAAGGCTTTTAAATTGTCGATTGCAGAGATTTTTAAAAACCGTAGTGTGGCGCCAATTTTTAAGCATGACAAGTTAGGTATCCATTTACACGGTGTAACATCATCATTTATATTTTACCAAAAATTGAGTATTAGTTGTGTATATTAGAAATCCATTAAAGTGTATTTTTTCCAAAAAAAAATTACTTTGAAAAACTGGTGCGCCAATACCATGAGACATAAAAAAATTAAAAAACCCACCATTTATTCTCGAAGGTCTCTGCTATATATAATGTTTGGGATTCGAAGTACATTTTTTAGCAAAAAAAGCTGTTTTCTTTTCATGCAAACAAAAAGTGTCAGAAAAGGCCTGGTGTTAAATTGGATAGGATTAGCCTAATAGTAGAGGTGTTAAAAATGATCGGCGCATCGTTGCATCACAATGCGACCCTTCCCGATTCTGCATCAATGCGGTATCCAGCCGTAATTGATTGTGCATGATGTAATTATGGCTCCTCCCCTTCAGCAGTGCCTTTGCTGGAATGACAAGCCGTCGATCGGCTGGCTGTGTCTGGCACCGTTCTCCCCTCACTGGATGATGTAGCCTCAGAGTGCTGCCGCCACCCACGCTCTCCCCCTCCTCTGGATTTGTAGCTCTAGACAGTGACCACCTGTCATCTCCCCGATGGGCGGGCACAGAGCTGTGACAAACAGATCACTGCAGTTCTTATCACATTTGTGGGAGGCGGCATAGAAATCTGCTTCAGGAAATGAGCTGCGAGGAGAGGAGGGGGGATGGTAGGAGTGCTCTGAAGGCGAGAGACGAGCCTGTCACACTTGATGTATGTGAGGGGTGAGCACTGAGTGCATAGAAGTGGCACATCCCCCACTGCACTATGTCCGCAGTCTCTGACCATCTCCTCTATCATGTCTGCAGTCTCTGACCATCTCCTTTATCATGTCTGCAGTCTCTGACCAACACCTGTATCATGTCTGCAGTCTCTGACCAACACCTGAATCGTGTCTGACCATCTCCTGTATCAATGTCTGCAGTCTCTGACTGTCTCCTGTACTATGTCTGCAGTCTCTGACCTTGACCTTAATCGTGATGCATCACGGAATCGAAACATTGACCGGATAATCGTAATCGAATTGAAAGTCCAGTGAAAATGCGCACCCCTACCTAATAGTGTCCTGAATCTAAAGCTGGGCACACACTTTACATTTATTTTTTCCGCTCAACCAGCAGGTTGAATGAAAAAAAGTGAGAGATCCTTGCATCAACAAGTGGCAGGGAGACTTCCCCCTTACTCCTCAGCAAAATACACTGATCAGAGCTCACAGCCATTGACTGCTAGCACTGACTGAATAAAGGGATTTTATTATAACTTACCGTAAAATCCTTTTCTCCGAGTTCACTGACAGACGCAGCTCTTCTTGACTTTGTGGGTTTTATGTTCGTCTTACCAGGAGTTAATCGTCAGTTACCGACACTCGAGACTAGTCACATAAAACGACTCCTCATTCCCCCTTCAGAGGGACGGTGAACAACTACGTTCCTAGAGAGTGAAAAAAAGTAAGTTGGACGACCAACTCGCCTTTTTTATTTACATTTCACACACGGGTCGAAATCTAAGTCCTGTGATAATCCATCCCCACGCGTAAAAGTGACCTGAAAGTTAAGCTAATGCTAATAGGCCAGTTACAAAGCTAAGGCACTACGTAGTGCTAATTCCAGTTCCAGTCTCTGACGTCTGTATCATGTCCTCTGTCAGTCTCTGACGTCTGTAACTATGTCCTCTACC
>BLSH010370312.1:556230-568647 GCA_018402905.1 Glandirana rugosa | reverse complement strand
CGCTCACTTACCAGTCCGACGCCACGGTAGCCACCCGGATGCAGACTTTCCACCCTTGGCGGGGGGTCGCTGCAGGCCCAGGGTCACCCTGCCGAACGAATCGGGAAGGGGACCAAAATGGGGGATCTCGCCCCGGGCCACCCGCACGGAACGGGTAAGATGCGGCGGGTCCCTGTGTTGGGGCCGGCTTCGCATCATGTTGGCCAGGTCGGGGAAAGTACAGAGCACAAAGACCCTCGATGCCCCGACCGGCTTCTTGATAGCAGATCATCTTGATTGCAGAAAAAAGAAAAAATAAAAGAAAAAAGAAAAAAATGGTCACAATAGGACCGCAGTTCCCATAGGGAAGCCAGGTCAACTCCTTGCAAACTAGGCATTGAAACTGGAGAGTCCTCTGTGAGGGGGGGTTTTAATGTAGGAAAGGAGGACGGCCCCCAGGGGAGGGGCCAGCTGAATTCTTTCCCTGCCTAGTTAACTCCTGGTAAGACGAACATAAAACCCACAAAGTCAAGAAGAGCTGCGTCTGTCAGTGAACGTAGGAGAAACTGGTTTTCCAGTAAGCTCATTTGACAGAAGCCGGTTCTGTTGAACAGACAGCTGTACACATGGACTGAAAAGTCAGTTGGTTCTTGCTGAACCGGCTGATTTTCGGTGCAAGTGTACTGGGCCACCGACCTCGCTCCCCACTCCCCCCCACTGCCAGTAATACTTACATTGAATATAGAGATAGTGGAGTATGCCAGTACTTTGACAGGGCTGAGCGGTCTTGCAGGGCCTGGCTCCTCATCATTAAACAGGGTGCCGGCTGCTAATGGTACCACTAGGGAAACAAATGATACAGTTCTAAGGTTTTAAAATTGATGAAGAAAAAGTTAGTTTGAGAACAAACAATTTTACAGTTAAAGGTAGTGGGCAGCAGATGTGGTCAGATGTCTCACCTGCCCCAGTGTAAGGGTCATGTGGATATGGAGAATAGGTCGTGTCATGTGGCCCGAAAAGCTGGTTCTCCATTTTCTAATAAAAAAAAAAAAAAAAAGAAAAAAAAAAAGGGTTAGGTTACAAAGAGTAGCTCACTAAATTGTACAAATTGAAGACAGGTATGAACCTTACCTCGAAATTTGGCATGGGACCTTTCTTCTTTGTTGAGCTAACTTCTGACTGTAACAGAAAGACAAAACAACAGTATTAATCTAGCCATAATAACCTGCACAACACAAAAGCTAGGATGGTCCAACACTGGTCATGTAAACCAAGCATGGTGGCACAAACTATACCCTTGTGCTATGTGGCCCCAGTGCTCTGATTGGCTACAGATTGCCTGGAACGGTACCCGGCTCAGCCTCTCAATGAGCTACTGAGAGAGCCTGAGTCGACCGTTCTCGCCACCTCCACAGCCCAGCAGCTCCAGTGAGCGTGGGGGGTTGGTCAGAGACCTGCTGACTGACCGTCACTAACTCTCTGCTCAGGGAGCTCTAAGAACCGAGCAATTGGCGGTGTTTGCTCACTCAATTCTCAGTCTTAGAGCCGGCAGTGGACCAATGTTGCATCCAGCTAGGCAAGCATGAATCTGAAAAAAAAAAAAAACAAACAATCCCCATACTTCTCTTTTAAAAGGCCAAGACCACTTTTTAGAGAAAAATAAAAACAAAAAAAAACACATTTGTATTTGCAGGGAAAAAAAATTTGCATTTGGTATTTTTTTCCCACCAGGGAGCCTGCAAAGTCTTGCACTTGTAATGAGTGGAGTGCAGGTGCAAAACTAGGCTCTTGCACACTTCTCTAGCTCTTGTAAGGAGGTACAGGCTGTCGCAGAGCTGGAGATCGTGTCAACGGATTACGAGTGCGGTGATTACCGCACTTACGCTCCATGGGGAATGACATGTCCACCCTCTGTGGTAACAGACGGAACTTGTAGTTTACTCATTTACAGATTTCTGTGACTGAGCGACACAGCAGTGCAATTTGGGGATGAGGGTCACATTTGCACCATGTTACACCCTAAAGAAATGTAACATGGTGCAAAAGCCTTTAAAAAAGTTCGCTTTCTTCAACAAATACTCCCATGCTCTGATTGGATACAGGTGGATCTTGACCTACAAATGTGCCAATGCTGTGATTGGCTGCAGGCTGGTCCAAATAAAACGATGTCCTAGAGATCTGCAGGTCTGCTCATGATCAAGGCTGGCCTCATCCCGTAACAGTTCATTATATTAAAACATTCAAGTAATGCTCTGTACCTTCAGTAGTGGGACCTCTCTGGCTTCCTGAATAAGCAATATTAACTCATTTATTTGTTGTCTCACAAGAGGTGGCACTGGGTTACAGCAAGCGATGATGCCCTGTGGCTCCCTACACACAAAAGAGACAAGTCATTTCAAACACAGATTTCACAGTCCACATAAACTGCACTTTATTGAGTCAATTGACAAATCTCTTTGTTATCTTGGGGTAGCTGTATACACCTTGAAGTGTTATTAAACCCTCAAAGTCAAAGTATATACTGTATGTAACAGCAGAATTCACACATTTCTCACATTGCTGGTGCATTTTTCTGAGCATCCCTGCTTTTCAGAACAATTTTGCATCTATACAGATGTCTTCCTGTTGCCCCATAGTAGTAACCCTAATGTGAACTCTCCTGGCCAGGCCCATGCACAAGCAGTACTGAAGCCCTTAACACTAAGACCTTGCCCTGAGTCTCCCACCAGTACAGCGATTGACAGCAGCTTCCTTTACCCACTTCAATACCGGACACTTTTAACCCCTTCCTCCTGCCCAGGCCAATTTTCATATTTCAGCGCAGTTACACTTTGAAGCCCAATCAGTCATGTAAAATTGTACCCAAATGAAACGTTTATCATTTTCAGATGGGGGGGGGGGTGATCTAGATTTTTTTACCACACTGTGATTACTTATTACAGTGATGATCACTGTATAAGCAATCATTTCTCTGTGTGCTGGCATCCATTCATAATGCAAGTGTTTACTACTATAATTGCTGCGATAGGCCACAGCAATCACATGGTACAGGGACGCTGTGATTGACCCTGTAATCACTATGACCAATCACATGGATCACAGTAGAAAACAATGGCGTCAAGAATGACAGACATTATTTACTACTGGACATGCGATCACAGCCTAGCACAGACAAGAGGCCCATTTGGCCTCATTACTATTAGTGGGGAGAAACTTACTTGGGAAGCTCCTCAGAGATCTTCAGCATCATGTGATTGGGCAGGACATACCTGAAACACACAAAAGAGTGATTAGAAACCCCAAACACAATATTAATGAGCTTGCTCTTGCGTGGTTTACTACTCTGGTTGTCCGTACCCCGTACTTTCGTCCTCCTGGCGAGCCATTTTGTCTCTCCAGGCATACAGGAGACGGAAGGCTGACATCTGCTGTGCGTTGAGGTGCCTCTTCTGCTTCTGGTACAGCTCCAGATAGGATTCATCCGTGAAGATGGGTTTGAGAAATTTCTATATGACAAAAAAGAAAAACCATAAAGAGGAGGGATTTGAAGGTAAAGTATAAGTAAACCCTAACAAGAAAATGATCTTATTTGGTCCCTTTTGGGGGACCGATTTCCTCATCAGGCCTAAATCTACCAGTAGCGGACAGTGGAGAAAAAAAAATAAAAATACTACAAAATCAGTCACAAATATAGCACAAGAAAAATATTGATTCTGCTAAGGACACTAAGCTCCACATTAATATATTTCAGTAATCTTTTCCCAGAGCTCTGATAATGCCACCTGTTCTTACAATGGAATATTACTGCAGAACAGATGGCGTGGCCTCTACGGATCATGACAGGTGTTCTTTAATCTGAGGGACATGTGGTCACCTACAGGCCACGTACTGGAGCTGAGGGGAAAAAGAGCATAAAGCTGGGATTAAGAAATGATTGAAAAAATTCAAATGAAAGTGTCAATTGACTGTGCAGCTGAAATAATCTCTAAAAAGTATTTTTTTTTAACTTTCATAGCCAATGGTAGTTTGCCTACCCTGTTTTAAACACAGTGAACAGCTACAGTTTACCATTAAATATTACATAGTATTGGAAAACCTAAATTAAATTATATTAAATTATACAATTTGTAACGTGTATTGCCAGCTGTAGACTTTTCGCGGCTACTGGCATACAGTAGGTCATATATTGGCAGCAGCAGGTTTTGTACACACTCCATGTGTGTAAATCTGACAAAGTGGGCTGTCAGCTGGAAGTGATCAGTCACCTGCACAGCTGCCCAATTGCTACCATACACCCCGGAAACAGCTGATCCCCCAAAACCCTTGCACAGAGCAGGTAAGTATGACAGGTTTGTTTGTTTTTTAAAAAGAACCTTTAAAACTCCTTTAAGATAAGAAAGAGCTAGTAGACTGGTAACAAAAATAGTGAACGGCCTGGGAGATAAAACATATTGAGAGCGACTTCAGGAACTTAACCACTTGACTTCTGGAAGATTTACCCTCTTCATGACCAGGCCATTTTTTGCTATACACCACTGTGTTATTTAATGGACAATTGGGAGGCCGTGCGACACTACACCCAAATACAATGTCCCTGTAATTCCCACAAATAGAGCTTTCTTTTGGTGGTGTTTGATCAAAAAAAAGACCAATTAAAAAAAAAAAAAAAAAAAAAAAAATTGTAATTTTTTTTCATACATTTAGGCCAATATGTATTCGGCTACATGTTTTTGGTAAAAAAAATCGTAATAAGCGTATATTGATTGGTTTACGCAAACGTTATAGAGTCTACAAACTATGGGATATATTTATGGATTTTTTTCTTTATGCTAGTAATGGCAGCAATCAGTGATATTGCGGTAACTGACACTTTGCGGGAACCAGTGACACCAATACTGTGATCGGTGATAAAAATATGCACTGTCACTGTACTAATGACACTGACTGGGAAGGGGTTAAACATCTAGGGTGATTAAAGGATTAACTATGTGCCTAGCCAGTGTTTTTGTGTACACAATGTGGTGCTTTCACTAGGAGAAGAGATTGGTTCCAGTCTCTGCTTTGCAGAGACCCAGGATCGTTTCTTCCCCACTGTCAGAACTGAGCTATACCTTGTTTACATAGTTCTCCAAATTTTACGAATGATTGACGTGCTGGAGGACATACAGTCCCCAGTATTTACAGATCAGCTTTGCTGTGAATTATCACAGCAGAAGCGGCCCGCCCCCTGCAGGCAGAAATCACAAATATATACTGCCCTGTAGCAGTAAAAGTGCTATAGGGTGGTCAGCAAGTGGTTATTATGTACAGTCTGGAGGAGAGAAGGGAAAGGGAAAACATGACTGAAACCTTCAAATACATCAATGTGATGAATAAGGTTCAAGAGGGCAGGATTTTCAATATGAAACCAAAATCAAGAACACGGGGACATTCACTGACAGACACAGCCCTTCATTGACAAGTGGGGATGTCCCAAAGCAGTGTCATTCAAGAGGGGTGGATAAACAACAACTGTACCCAACACAATCCTCTCAGGAGGCGCCAGCTGCACCTACACCACCGCCTGTAAAACTTAACGGCCAAAAGCAGCATCCGCGGATGCTGACACATCAACTTTGGAAAACTTAGCAAAAGTGTGCACCGAGGCCCAAGTAGCCGCCTTGCACACCTGGGACACCGAAGCTTAGTGTCTGAAAGCCCAGGAAGTACTAACTGCCCTGTTGGAATGAGCCGTGACCGGAAAAGGGGGGACTTTGCCCCGAACAGTATACACATGGGTCACGGTCGACGAGGCCCCCAACCCTTTGCGCGAGCCTTCTGTCAGCACAAACAACGCATCAGACTTCCGAAAAAAAGCTGTAGCCGCCACATACACCCGCAAAGCCCTCACGACATCCAGAGAATGCAACTCAATCTCCTTGGGATGCGACGGGTGCGGACATAAGGGAGAACAATATCCTCATTAATGTGAAAAAAAGAGGAAACCACCTTTGGTAGAAACGAAGGGGAAGGCCGCAGGACCGCCTTGTCCTTATGAAGGACCAAGTAGGTAGACCTACAGGACAACGCTGCCAACTCAGACACCCGTCTAGAGGATGTAATGGCCACCAAGAAAGCCACCTTTTGCGACAGCAATTGTAAGGGAATATCCCCGATTTTCTCATATGGCGGTTTCTGCAGTACAGAAAGTACCAAATTCAAATCCCACGGCGCCAAAAGCGACCGTACCTGAGGAGCCACATGGCGTACACCCTGTACAAACTGTACGTATTAGCGAAGGTGACGCCAAAGGACGTTAAAAGAGAATCGCCAGAGCCGAAATCTGACCCTTGAGAGTACTCAATGCCAATTTGTTATCCAGGCCCTGCTGCAAAAAAGTCAGCACTCGGGACACAACGTAAGAGCGGGGATTCCAACCCCCCGCCTCACACTAGGCAATATAGGCCCTCCAGGTGCGATGATATATCTTGCGAGAAGTACACTTGCGCACCCTAAACATGGTAGGGATCACGGAGTCAGAGACACCCCTATCCCTCAACACCTGGGACTCTAGCAGAGCCGTCAAAGCCAGCGAGGGTAAAGCAGGGTGCAGGATGGGTCCCTGCGACAGCAGATCTTCACGCAGCGGAAGACGCCAGGGAACATCTGTCACCATCTGCACCACGTCGGCATACCAAGGGCGCTGAGGCCACTCCGGAGCTACCCGGATAGTCGGAATCCCCTCTGCTTCCACCCTGCGCAATAGCCGCGGTAGAAGCTTGATAGGAGGGAAGGCGTACAGGAGCCGATACCGACCCCAAGGCGCTACCAACGCACCCGTGGCGGCCGCCAACGGGTCCCTTGTTCTGCACACGAAGGTCTGCACCTTGTGATTGAACCTGGACGCCATGAGGTCCACATCTGGCGTGCCCCACTTGTGGCAAATCTGGCAGAACACCTCTGGATGTAGGGACCATTCCCCCTGATCCAGCGTCTGGCGACTGAGAAAGTCCACCTGTCAATTTTCCACACATGGAATGTAAATGGCGGAGATCGCCGGCACGTGAAGTTCTGCCCATCTCAGAATGAGAGCCACTTCCACAGCCGCTGCCAAGCTCCTCGTTCCGCCCTGATGGTTCACGTATGCCACCGCCGTGGCATTGTCCGACTGAACCCGAACGCCGCGCAGCCTTACCGTCCAGTGGGAGAGGCAGAGCCTGATCACCCTCAACTCCAGCACATTGATCGGAAGGCGGGATTCCTGCGTCGACCAATGGCCCTGAGCAGATAGCTGCCCCAGGACCCCCCCCCAGCCCGATAGGCTGGTGTCCGTCGTGACTATCGACCAATTCAGGGGGAGAAACGACTTCCCCCAACGTTAGAGCTGGGGCCCGAAGCCACCAGGTCAACGATCCTCTGATCTGATGATCCAATCTAATCAGCTGGTCCAGGGACAGCGGAGACTTGTCCCACTGTGACAGAATCGCTCGCTGTAGGAGCCGAGTGTGACTCTGGGCATAGGGTATCGCCTCGAAGGCTGAGACCATGAGCCCCAACACCCACATACAGAACCGTAAGGAGGACCACTGGCGTGACAGCAGGCTTCGCACCGCTACTTGCAGTGTTAGTAACTTGGCCAGAGGTAATAACACCTTCGCCTGCTCCGTGTCCAGAATCAGACCCAGATATTCCAGTAGCCAGGACGGGGTTAACGTCGACTTCCGCAGGTTGATCAGCCAGCCGAAGTCTTTCAATGAGGCCATGGTGATCGCCACATTCTCTTCCAGGGCCGAAGCAGACTCCGCTCGCAGGAGTAAATCGTCGACGTATGCTACCACGCAATGCCTCTCTGCCTCAATAGCGCCAGCACCGGAGCCACCAGCTTGGTGAATACCCGAGGAGCCAAGGCCAGACCGAAGGGAAGTGCCACAAATTGGTAATGTAGATACCCCACCGCAAATCGCAGAAAGCGCTGGTGCCGGGGCCAAATGGGAACATGGAGATACGCGTCCCTGATATCCAGAGACGCCATGAAGTTCCATTGGTGCAGGGCGGCCACAACCGATCGGACAGATTCCATCTTGAATTTTCGCGCCCTCACAATGTGGTTTAGCGCTTTTAGGTCCAGAACTGGCCTGACCCCACCCTTTTTGGGCACCACAAATAGGTTTAAAGCCGCTGAACCTTTCCAGTGGAGATACCGGCACAATCACCCCTTGTTCGGAGAGCGTCTGAACAGCCCCTAGGAGAGCCTCTCGACGTCCCTGAGGGAGTCTCAAGTTCGATGGGAAGAACCTGTTTGGGGGTAGAGTGTTGAACTCTATCCTATATCCTGAGGACACCACTTCCTGCACCCACCGGTCGGAAATGCGGGTAGTCCACTTGTCTGCGAACCCCAGAAGTCGGCCCCCCACCCGGGACTCGGGTGGGGGCAGCCCATCATGCGGAGGAGGACTTTTCCTTCATCTTTTCACTCTTGCGCTGCCAGGGCCGTTTACTGGACCCCGTGGCAGACTTGCCGGGCCTCGAGTCCTTGCCCACTGCACGAAAAAAACCTCTTCTGGCCCGAAGGAGCAGGACCCTGCTTACAGCGGAATTCCCACCGCCTGGGCTCCGGAAGAAAGGTACTCTTCCCCCCGGTGAAATCCTTAACGATTGTGCCCCAAAGAGCCGACCACCCTGAAAGGGAAGATCCGTGAGGCTTTGACGCGTGGTCACCCGACCAACAGCGTAACCAGAGCACCCGTCTGATAATAACTGCAAAAACAGACATCTTAGACAGCATGGGAAGCAGGTCCAAAGCTGTGTCACACAGGTACCGAGGACCCTGTATCAGATGGTCCGCCCACTGTGAAGCCTCAGGCGAGCACCCGCAGCTCAACTCATTGTGCAACTCAGCCGCACACTCGGTAAGGGATTGCGCCACCATGGCTGATGCCAGAGCTGGTCTCATGGCCGACCCCGCCAACAAGTACAGTGCCATGGATACCGCTTCCGTCCGCCTATCGGCCGGATTCTTAAAAGAGGGAGACCCCTCCAATGGGATGGTCGTTGCCTTATACAGGCGAGCCACCGGAGGGTCCAAAGGGGGATGCCAACTTCTTCACAAAACTATCCTCAATGGGATAACGCACAGCGAAACGTTTGGGCAATGAAAAGGAATTCTGCGGACGCTGCCATTCCTTATAGACCAGCTGGTCAAAGAATTGATCATAGGGATAAGCCCTAGGGGACCGAGGTGGCTTAAAAGACCCACAAACGTAGGTAGTCTCCTGCGACTCCCCGTCTCGGTCCAGTCGCAAGGACACATGGATATTGGTGATCAGGGAGGCCACCAGCGCCCTCTTGCGCGCTACCGAGGGCCCCCTGGTCTTCCTCACCATCCGAGGGCTCCAGTTACCCATCTGAGAGCTCCACGGGGGTCCTCGTGACCACCGAGGTCCCTTCCGGTTCAGAATCCACCCCTGAAGAAGGAGGGGGTGGACGCTTTTTAGGCACCCCCTTAGCACGGCACCTCCCGGGGAAAAAATTCCCCCAATATGGACCTTAACTGATCCAAGGGAACCATAGGGCCCAGCGCAGGTTGCGCTTCCACAGACTCCTCCAGCCGCCATTGTCACTGGAACACTGCTAGGCCAAAAAGGCCCTGACACCCCCACAATGCAGCCCCACGACTGCCCCACAGAGCAACCGGGAGATACCCAGGACTGCACCCACCGCTGCCAACACATCAGGGAGAGCCCAGCTATACTTGCTGTGAGTAATTGCCGGTCACTGGATGCAAGTGGGGTCACCCACTAGCCACCCGCACGGAACGGGTACGATGCGGCGGATCCCGCCAAGGCTAAGGGTAGCTTGCATCGGTCGGCCGTGCTGGGGAAATTTCAGGATTGGAGATATCCTCTATGCCCCAGCCGGCTACTTGATAGCAGTCTTCATCAGATAGCTTAAAAAGCCAAAAGAAGAAAAAAAAAATCTGGGGAACCGCAGGTCCCAGCAGGGAACCAGGTCTAACTCCTTGCACTAGGCATAATAAAACTGATATGCTATGCAGATCTGGAGGGGTTATAAGCTGGAGTAAGGACGGCCCCCTGGGAGGGGTCAGCTTGCTTTTTTTCTATTTGCCTAGTCTACTCCTAGTAGGATGTGCATAAACCCCACTTGTCAATGAAGGGCTGCGTCTGTCAGTGAACGTAGGAGAAAATGAGATGCATTTAAAAAAAAAAAAAAAAAACACCTCCCTTTTCTAGGTGAGACATCAGGGGTCTAAAAGACCCTTGATGTTTCTATAACAAGAACCGGTCACAAAAAGCACCATATAAGCCTCTTTTTGCCTAATATGTAATGAAAAACAAAGTTTACTGAAAAAAAAAATGTAGTTACATCCAAGCAAATAAAACCCTCCCCAAAACATTTACTACCTTCAGACAGATCTCCTTGCTCCTTTGCCAGACCAGCTGTAGAAGGTTCTGTTTGCCATTGGCGGCATTCAGAAGATCTGTCCTCATGCGATCGTAGATGTACAGCAGATAGTGAGTGTCTGCCCGGGCATACTCTATCATCTCCTGTGGTAATGGGCTGTTGGCCAGAAATAGCTGGTTAAGATTGACTGCATCATCTAGTATTTGTTATGTATATATTGATTGGTGACTCACCGGATCCTCCAGTCAGCCAGTTGGTACTTCTTATCAGACGCAACGCTGCAGTAGTGTTTGAGGAGGTGATCTAGAGAATTCCTCGCAAGGTTCAGCAAGCGAGATCCTTGGTGCGTGTCGAACAGGTTTACAATATACAAGCCAAAGTCTTTTTGTAGCCACTCAATATCAGAATCTGCACCATGCAGGACCTGGCAGGGGAAATAAAATTATTAGTATCCGATAAGTACATATACAAAAGATTGTACACACTGGTAAAAGACAGATTAAAAATTTACAGAAAAAACAAAAAAAACAAACCAGGTATAATTGCTGATGGCAGGAACAGGTGCTCCATAAAACCCAAAAGTTCAAGACAGCGACTTCAGTCCCCAAAGCTACACTACTATACAAAGAAGGAGGAAATACTACTAACAAATATGTTATGTAAACCACTGAGATGTACCACTCTGTACAAGGGCTCACAAAACACAGTGATGTAGTGGATAGCACTTTTACCTGACAGCAAAAGGGTTGTTGGTTCGAATCCCAACCACGACACTATCTGCCTGGAGTTTGCATGTTCTCTTTGTGCCTGCGTGGGTTTTCCTCCGGGTTCTCTGGTTTCCCCCCACACTCTAAAGACATGCTGGTAGGTAAAATTAGATCCTATCTAAATTGGCCCTAGTATATGTATGAAAGCGAGTTAGGGACCTTACATTGTAAGCTCCTTGAGGGTAGGGACTGATGCGAATGTACAATGTATATGTAATGCGCTGCGTAAATTGACAGCGCTATACAAGTACCTGAAATAAATAACATGTCTGACATACCAGTGATATAACTGGAACTCCAGCAGTTGAGCAGCTGAGAAACCATATACATTCCTAACATATCAAGACCCCCAGAATAACCAATTAAATTGGAGTCCAAACCATTGCTACAACCACAACCAAGATTCGTCCAATCCTAGCACGTTAACACTAGAGACAGAAAGCATATATATAATTTCCGATTTTGCCCACAGTTACACTTTAAGCATTCAGGAGGTTTACAACCGTTCTGACCTTGACAATGGAGGGATCTGTAAAACTTTCATTAAGAATATAAAGGTCACTGCGGAGGTCAAGAGTATCAATAATAAAATCCTCAGTGCGGGTCGAGATCTGCATGAGGCAGGTGAGGCCCAGAAAGCTGCGGTACGAATGGTGCTGCAAGAAGAAGAGAACAATTATTTTTTTTTTTTTCCATTAGAAAATTTTTTTATTGGAAGTATATATTCAGTACAATATACTCGGCAAACATAAGTCAAGATGATGTTACATACAAAATGGGATCGGTTATTGTAGTAGAACTGAATACAAACGGCTCATATAACATGACTTATATATGAAGGTTATTTTTTTAAAAGATTACCTTTTTTTTTTTTTATTAACAAGAGAAGAAGAACGTCGTGGTAAGCATGGCGTCGAAAGACCCGGAGTGGACGGAGTACGTCTAGAGCTGGGCGTGACTCCTAAAATAATAACTATGAGAACTGGAGGCGTCACTGGAAATATAAGAATTACTTTCAAAATGTCTAGGGAGGTAACAGTTCCAGTCTTGCCAACATTTGGAGGACTTACGAATTTCACATTGACACCCGTTTTAGCCTTTAATATATATACGAAAGACAGAGATCACAATTGCACGATCCTAACCTGCTTAGAACCAACACCAACATCGTTACCAAACCTGAGGTTAAATTAACCAATAAGACCCCCAGAACTATACAATCCTTACATATACCAAAGAGTCGACGAGTTGACGACCTCAAGGTCAATAT
>BLSH010370312.1:535052-551829 GCA_018402905.1 Glandirana rugosa | reverse complement strand
AAAAAAAAAAAAAAAAAAAAAAAAAAAAAAAAAAAAGTGCCGATAATGGCTGCCAAAACCAAACACGTTTTTGTTGCGATTTTACCTTGCTTATGGTGTGTTTTTCATAGGCCATGTGACTCAAAACATGCATCAAAAACATAACGGGTGCATTTTTGATGCATTCTTGATGGATTTTCAATGCATTTCAATGGGGGGGGTGCGTTTTTGGTGCGGTTTGTCAAATATGCACCAAAAATGCAGCAAACAGGATTTTTAACACCGCTTCAAAAAGGTGCCGATAATGGCAGACAATTAATATAAATTTAGGATGTTAATTAAAAAGTTGAATATAATACAATTATTTATAAAAATATATATACACTTTTTAAAAACTGTCAATTTCGGTTTTGGCCAAGTGCATCCTGAATTTTCGGTACCGAAATTTTGTATTACAGTGCACCACTAGTAACATGTAGAGGGGACATTAAAGGGGCTGTAAAGGCAGAAGGTTTTCCATATTAATGCATTCTATGCATTAAGATATAAAAAACCTTCTGTGAGTAGCAGCCTCCCCAGCACAGCCTAATTACTTACCTGAGCACCATCTCTCTCCAGCGATGTCCACAAATGTATAAGCTGCCAGGATACTCCTCCAGATTGGCTGAAACAGCAGTGGCACCATTGGCTCCCGTGGCTGCAATCAAAGTCAGTCAGCCAGCCAGAGGAGAGAGGGGGCGGGGCCCCGTGTCTGAATGGATACACGGGGCTCTGACTCGGCTCAAGTGCCCCCATAGGAAGCTGCTGGCTGTGGGGGCACTCGATAGAAGGCAGGGGCCAGGAGCAGCAAAGAGGGACCTGAGAAGAGGAGGATCCGGGCTGCGCAAATCCAAATGCACAGAGGAGGCAGGTATAATATGTTTGCTATTTTTTCTTTTTTAAAAAAAAAAAACTTTACAATCACTTTAAGGAAATGGGTCATCTATAATATTCCCATCGCACACATTCCGGGAGATAGCAAAAAAGCAAGCATGTTGCTGTAGCAACTTCCAGTTGGTAACATAAGCAAGAGTACAGTGCCTTGAAAAAGTAATCATACCCCTTGAAATGTTCCCACATTTTGTCATATTACAACCATAAAAATAAATGTATTTTGTTGGGATTTTAAGTGATAGACCAACACAAAGTGATACATAATTGGGAAGTGGAAGGAAAATGATAAATGGTTTTCATAATGTTTTACAAATAAATATGTGAAAAGTGTGGGGTGCATTTGTATGGCGCCCCCCTGAGTCAATACTTTGTAGAACCGCCTTTCCCTGCATTTACAGCTGCAAGTCTTTTTGGTGATGTCTCTACCAACTTTGCACATCTAGGAGAGTGACATTTTGCCCATTCTTTTTTTTACAAAATAGCTCAAGCTCTGTCAGATTGAATGGAGAGCGTCTGAACAGCAATTGTCAAGTCTTGCCACAGATTCACAATTGGATTTACGTTTGGACTTTGACTGGGCCATTCTAACTCATGAATATGCTTTGATCTAAACCATTCCAGTGTAGCTCTGGCTGTATGTTTAGGGTCATTGTCCTACTGGAAGGTGAACCTCCCCCCCAGTCTCAAGTCTTTTGCAGACTCTAACAGGTTTTCTTCTAAGATTGCCCTGTATTGGACTCCATCCATCTTCCCATCAACTCTGACCAGCTTCCCTGTCCCTGCTGAAAAAAAGCATCCCCACAACACGATGCTGCCACCACGTTTCACGGTGGAGATGGGGGTGTTCAGGGTGATGTGCAGTGTAAGTTTTCAGCCACACATAGTGCTTTGCTTTTAGGCCAAAAATACGTATTTTCCAAGTCATCTTCCAGGACGGCTTACAGAGAGAGAGGCTCCTCCCACCTAACAGGAAACACATGATCCACATTATAAAAAGACTGCTCACCAGTAGTACCTCAGTATATGTGTTTCCTCTGGCCTGACAAGAACTCTGAAGAAGTTTGTTAATTTTATGGCCTTCATGCCAGACGGCAGGGGCCTCCCAGCTACAGCATCCCAGAACAGGGGCAGTGAACCTGGGGGTGCATGTAGCTTGGGCTTGTTCAGGCTGCCCTGGAAAGGAGCCTTGAACTTTTACTCCAGGAGACCCCCCTCTCTCCATGGGAGTCCGGTCAACAGCAATGCCTGTAGTTCAGGTACACTGGTAGTGTGGGATTTTGACTCAGTGAGTCTTCCGGGGGACAGTGCGGTCTAGTGGTGTCCTGATGCTTGCAGGGCGGCCATGTTATTGGTAGCAAACACTGACCTAGTGGTTGGGGCTGCAAGCTCCATGCACTGTCCCAAGAAGAGGCGTCCGATCCATAGCGCCAGACCGGGATCCGCACTACTTGACCTTTCAGGGTTACAGAGAAGATGGTTGAAGCCGTCCTGTGCTGGTAAAGTCACCAGTGGAGACTGTAAGCAGGTCTGGGACACCTGTAGACTCTGACCCTAAGGTAAGAAAGAGGCTAAAGACAAGTTTCTCCTTTCTTACACCCTGGTGTAGGGGGCACCAGAGGATTTGGGTTGACTCTCTGTACAATCCACAGACCAGCAGAGGGGGTCTGTGGAGTCTGGCTGTTTGAGTATTTGTAATTGGTGTGGGCATATGCATTTTGAGTATGTATAGCATTGTGGCAGAACTCTCACTGGATACCTACAAGGGCCTATTGTCTAAATGTCCATAGGCATCTCTTGAATGAAGATTATGTAGTAAGAGATCTATAGATTGGCGATCAACCTCTAGTTTGCTTGTTCGGTTCTGGAGCCAGATAAAAGCAAGAGGGTGTCAAAATATTGCTAGTACAAGGTGATTAAAATATGCAGTGATGGAAGCTTACCAGGCATCATCACTGTTTTCTCTAGAAAACATCAAAGCTCTTTCCAACAGAGCACGGGCCATTTCTTGGGCTGATAGCGTCATTAGGTCTCATCCCCAGATCTGCAAGTCAGTAAACAGGTCCAGCTTCCAAACCTTTGTGAAACCTTTCCGACCAGGCCTGTTCTCTATCCAGGAACAGATTGTTGGGAGGAGGTTGCTTAAAGCTATGGTTGGTCCCACCCTAATCATGTAGTTCTATGTTGTTCTCTCTGGAAGCTGTCCTGGAAGATGATTTGGAAAAACAGAGTTATTACCTGAGAACTCACTTTTCAGGAGTCTTCCAGGACGGCTCCAATTCCCCCCTTAATGATCAACTTGTTTATGACATATGGTTATGGGGGTATAACTGTAATTTAAGTTGATGGTTTACCAATAGAGTAATAATGGATATATATATATCAGAGCCTTCGGTTATTTAATACTGAGGTACTACTGGTGAGCAGTCTTTTTATAATGTGGATCATGCGTTTCCTGTTAGGTGTGAGGAGCATCTCTCTCTTTAAGCCGTCCTGGAAGATTCCTGAAAAGTGAGTTATCAGGTAATAATTCTGTTTTTTAATACAATCTGTAAAATCCTTTTCTTGGAGTACATGACGGGACACAATGTTCATTCATTACTGCTGGGTTATACGCTACCTTCAGGTGATTGGACACTGGCAACAAATAGACAGGAAGTTCCCCCTATATAACACCTCCCACTCTGGGATTACCTCAGTTTTTGAAGCAAGCAATAAGTACCCCAGAAAGAAGATTGGAGGGATCTCTGTGTCCCGTGATGTACTCCAAGGAAAGGATTTTACAGGTACGCTATATTAAAAATCCATATTTCTTTATCATGCATCACGGGACACAGAGTGTTAATTCATTACTGCTGGGATGTCCCAAAGCAATATCCCTTGAGGGGAGGGAACACAGTAATCCTAAGCCCACCTTGGACAAAGGACCTAGACTGCTGCCTGCAGCACACTGCGTCCGAACGCAGTATGCTCCTGGGCTCTAACATCCACCTGGTAAAACCTGGTGAATGTATGAACCGAAGACCAAGTAGCAGCCTTGCAAATCTGGGCTATAGACACCTGCCGATACATTGCCCATGACGTACTCATCCTTCTGGTGGAATGGGCTTTCAAACCAAAAGGTGTAACCTTACCTTTTAGCTTATATGCCTGGCTAATGACCTGGCGAATCCACCTAGCAATAGCTAAGCTAGTCGCTGCCTGACCCTTCTTAGGGCCTTCTGGCAGAACAAAAAAAAGGAGTCAGCCATCCTAATAGGAGCTGACATTTTAAAATAAACTTTAACTGCCCTAACTACATCAAGTGTGTGTAGTAATTTTTCCTCAGGAGTCACCGGACTTGGAAAAAATGAGGGCAAAATAATATCCTGGTTCAGGTGAAAGTTGGAAACCGCTTCTGGCAAAAAAATCCTGCAGAGGCCACATGACTGCCTTATCCAAGTGTAAACCCAAGAAAGGTTTCTTACAAGACAGAGCGGCCAATTCAGACACTCGTCTTGCTGAAGTCATAGCGACCAAAAAACCAACTTCCTCAATAAGAGGACTAAAGGAATCTGCGCAATAGGCTCATAGGGCTGCTTCTGTAGTGCAGACAGCACCAGTTTTAGATCCCAATGGGGTAAGGGCGGTTTCACTGGAGGAATCAGCCGCATAGCCCCCTTAATAAATGTTCGCACCAAGGAGCGTGATGCAGTCTGTCTTTGAAAAAACACTGACAATGCCGATATATCTGACCCTTAATTGTTCCTAAGGACAGATTCAGGCTTACTCCTAATTGTAGGAACTCTAGAATCCTCCCAATAGAATACTTGCGAGAATGCCATTTATTGGGATTCACACCAAGATATGTATGCCTTCCAAACCCTGTAGTAAATCTTTCTAGACACGGGTTTCTTGGCATCGATTAGAGTAGGCAGGGCTGAATCCGAAATGCCTCTATCTTTTAGGACTCTGGATTCAATAGCCACACCGTTAAACTTAGCGAGCGTTAAGTAGGGTGTAATATTGGTCCTTGGGAGACAGTAAATCCGGACGGTATGGAAGCACCCATGGATTTCCTACCGCTAACCTCACGATCTCTGCATACCATGTTCTCCTGGGCCACGCTGGGGCCACTAGGATCACTGATCTCCTTTCCTTGCGTATCTTGCTTAGCAATCACGGAAGAAGCTGTATTGAAGGAAATACATAGATTAGGGAATACTGATCCCACGGGCATATCAATGCATCCGTCCAGACGATCCAATGGATCCCGGGTTCTGGACACAAACTTGCCCAGTTTGCCGTTGAACCAGGATGCCATCATGTCTATTTCGGAGGTACCCCAATGTTCACAGATCTGTTGAAAGATCTCGGGGTGCAGGGACCATTCCCCTGGCATCAATTGCTGACGACTTAGATAGTCCGCCTGCCAATTGACCACCCCTGGAATAAACACTGCAGATAGGCATGGCAAATTCCTCTCTGCCCCCCTTAGGATGACATCCACATCCTTTTAGGCCGCTAGGCTTCTGGTACCTCCCTGGTGATTGAATATGCTACCACCGTGGAATTGTCGGACTGAACCCTGACCGGAAAACCCTGTAAGCTGGCTGACCAGAATACCAGGGCCAATCGTACTGCCTGCATCTCCACAATATTAATAGGCAACGTCCTTTCTGGAGGAGACCATGTCCCTTGTACTGATGCTTCTCCCAGGACTGCCCCCCAAACTAGCAGGATAGGGGCAGGAAAGACTACTTTTCTCAAATGGTTGGGTTTTCCCACCAAGAGAGGCTTAGTCTTGCTGATGGAGACAGTCACGGGACAATCAAATGCCTGGCAATTCTTGTTCCAGGCCTTTAGAATATTTTTCTGTAAGATTCGGGTGTGAAATTGCGCATAGGGGACTGCATCAAATGAAGCCACCATCTTGCCTAGCAACCGCATGCATTGCCTTATAGAAGGTTGCCTTGCCGTTTTTCCCAGATTTACCATCTGTTTTATGTCCTTGGCTTTTGTTTCTGGTAAGAACACCCTTGCCTGGGCTTTATCTAGGATCACTCCAAGATATTCCAGCACCTGAACAGGCCTTAGGGCCGATTTTTCTAAATTCAGGACCCACCCTAGGTTTTCTAAGGATTGCACCGTCCTGGCCACGTTCTGTTCTACCTCTGATCTTGATTGACCCTTGAGAAGTAGATCGTCCAGATATCCTATGACCGATATCCCCATTACTCTTAGGGATGCCAATATCAGTGCTAAAACTTTTGAAACACCCGGGGGGCTGTGGCCAAGCCGAAAGGCAGTGCCAAAAACTGAAACCGACGCCTTTCTACCAAAAAGTGCAGACATTTTTGGTAAGGTTTGAATATTGGGACGTGCAAATGTGCGTCCTTAATATCTATGGATGCCATATATTTGCCCTTTCTTAGGGAAGGGACTACCAAACGAATTGATTCCATGCGGAAATGTCGCACCACCAGAAACTGATTGAGCGACTTTAGGTCCAGGATGGGCGTTACTTCTCCGTTCAGTTTTGGCGCCGTAAAGAGGTTTGAGTAAAAATCCCTGAACCTTTCGCTTGTTGGAACCTCTGTAATCACGCCCTGCACCCTTAGGTGTTCTAGGGCCTGGAATAATAAATCCTTTTTTACAGGATATTGGATTCCAGAAAGTGTCAGGGATGAAACTCCCTGAATTCCAAATCTGTAGCCTCCTGCTACTGTGGAAATTGCAAATTTGTCCTGCACCACCCTTGACCAAGTTCCTGCAAACCGCAGTAACCTTCCCCCCACCACTGTGAGTGGGGGCGCCCCTTCACAAGGCCGACTTGGAATTAGGCTTGGCTGACTTCTGGGTCCAGGGTTTTTTCTGACCCTGAGGCCTTCTAAATCCCGCCTGCTAAGGTCGTTGGAACTGCCTGGAAGATGGGGAGCTCGGTCCTGGAGCACTAGGAATTTTGAAGGAAGGGCACTTACTCACCTTTTTAACTGGGAGCAGTACATCTTTACCTCCAGACATTTTTTGGTATATTTATCAAATTCCTCACCAAATAACACTTCTCCTTGAAAGGGAAAGGCAGCAAGCAATATTTTTCATGGCATTTCTGAGGACCAATTCTTCAACTATAACACCCTGCGCATGTGTATTGACAACAGCGCACACCGGGACATCTGGTGAATCAAGTCTTTTAATGCATCTACCACAAAACCTAAAGCCGCAGGGATCTCTGATAGCTCCTCAGAAGATTCCCCTTGGGAAGGCAGGTTTTTAACCAATCTTTTGAGACGATCCTTGACAGACTGACAAATGCCAATAGCTGCTACAGCAGGTTGAACCGCTGACCCAGCCACCACAAAAGAGGCTTTAAGCAGAGACTCCAGGTTTTCTATGGGCAGGCTTTAAAGCTCTGCGCATTGTCAACTGGGCAAGTCAAACTTATTGACCGAAGAAATTGCTGCATCTACCAAAAGGCATGCTTCATTTCTTTTTGAATTTTCCTCCATAGGGTACAATTGAGAGAACTTTTTAGGAGCCATGAACACCCGATCCGGGTGATCCCAGTCTGCATACATCTCTTGCTCTAGCAGAGATTGAACTGAAAACGCCTGGGAAGCTTGCTTAGGCTGCAACGATCCCAGAGCAGAGCATGAGGCTTCAGACACCTCAACAGGGGGTAACAAAGCTGGACCTTACAAACTCAATCAAGGCCTACAACAACACCTTCTCTAATTTAGAGGCTGAAAATGGTTCCTCAGAATCCGACTCCTCGGAAGAAGAATCGTCAGTCTGACCTTCATCGAGGTCACCCCTTGGTACCTCATCCGCATCCTCAACCCAATCAGGACCCATGTCAGGGGTAACTCCATGGGGACGTGTGTCTCTGTGCTCGGCTAGGTTCCCCCTAGGACCAGAGCCCAAAGAAGAGGACCTCTCCTTCTTACCTTGAGGCATAGCCGCAATCTTTTTTTTTTTAAAAGAGAGGGTAAAGCACCTACCTTCTCCTGCTGCAGGCTTCCTAAGCTTAGGAGCCAGCCTTCACCCATCATGGCGGGCTTTGTCGCTCAGGACCTTCAAGGACCGGGTCCCTTTTAAACTGCGGGCCACTCCCTTGGACCTGTATAGAACCCTTATGGAATCTTTCTTGGGCAGACAGACCAGATCCAGTGACTTAACACATTACAGGCAAAACCTTGTCCGACTGAGGCTTGGGTACCATACTTTTAGCTTACTGCCGTTTGAATGGATCCGATAAAACATCTACTTTCTGGGATGTCAAGAGTTTTTGAAGAGCTCTCACAGCCATGACCATCACCTTCAGACACTGGCGAAAAAACGGAGGTAATCCCGGAGTGGGAGGGGTTATATAGGGGAAACTTCCCATCTATTGGTTGCCAGTGTCCAATCACCTGAAGGTAGCGTATAACCCAGCAGTAATGAATTGACACTTTGTGTCCCGTGATGTACGATAAAGAAAGTTCAATTTTGGTCTCATCTGACCAGAGCACTTTCTTCCACATGTTTGCTGTGTCCCCCACATGGCTTCTCGCAAAATGCAAACGGGACTTTGTATGGCTTTCTTTCAACAATGGCTTTCTTCTTGTCACTCTTCCATAAAGGCCAGATTTGTGGAGTGCACGACTAATAGTTGTCCTGTAGACAGATTCTCCCACCTGAACTGTGGATCTCTACAGCTCCTCCAGAGTTACCATGGACCGCTTGGCTGCTTCTCTGATTAATGCTCTCCCTGCCCAACCTGTCAGGTTAGGTGGACGGCCATGTCTTGGTAGGTTTGCAGTTGTGCCATACTCTTTCCATTTTTGGATGATGGATTGAACAGTGCTCTGTAAGATGTTCAAAGCTTGGGATATTTTTTGGAAGGATAATTATCATTTTCCTTCCACTTCACAAATATGTGCCACTTTGTGTTGGTTTATCACATAAAATCCCAATAAAATAAATGTAAGTTTTTGGTTGTAACATGACAAAATGTGGAAAATTTCAAGGGGTATGAAAACTTTTTCAAGGCACTGTATATACTGCCAATACACTATGGATCTTTAGGATAATGTCCAAATGTTTATTCTGGTGCTCTCATCACAGCAGTAAGGTACAACGTTTTAGAGCCATGCGAGACCCCTTTGTCAGGCATATGTTCATCACGTGCCTGACAAATGTTTCCTGTGTGGCTCCCAAATATTCCACCTTACTGCTGTGATCACTTGAATAAAGGTTTGGACATTATCTTAAAGATCCATGGTGTGCTGGTGAGAAGTATTCTTGCTAGAAATTGGAATGCCTGGGGAAAATAAAACCTGAAAAATTGGGAAAAACAACCTTTTCCTCAAAGCCCTTTGTGTTCTTTCTTCGGGAAACTTTTTGAAAAAAAAAAAAAAAAAGTGTGGCATATATTCTTTTACAATAATAAATAATATTTCCAAAAGTTACAAAAGGATGGCAAAACACATTCTATTATGCCAGAGGCGCCCTAAATACATTAAAAATACTTTAAGGAATTAAAATGAGGGCCATAACTAAAGTCAGTAGCTTTTCCCTCCAGAGTTCTCATTCCAGAAACACGCTTTCTGCAGCTTCTGGATCATCACAAAGTGTTTCTTCACCAGCAAGCATCTTCAATATGACTTTAAAATTTGCAAAACAACTCCACACAGTTTTTTTTTCTCGTGGCTTCAAAATTTCTGGAAACGTTTACATCTCGAACTCTTGCTTATGGAAATTAGGGTTAAAGTGTCAGCCAAGTACAAGTTTCCTGGAAACAGGTGCAGAGTATCCATTGACAACACCACTTGTAGTAAGATCCTAGGAATTATATATGATGATTCAGGTATTAGTCAATTAAGGCCAAACGCCACAGGAGAGGCCTCTGACAATTTTTAGGATGTGGGGATGCATGTTTCAAGAGATAACAGGCAGTGCTGACATCATATATTAAAGTTTAATGAATATATTAAACCCATAACAGTAAAACCAGTCTGTTTATGCAGTAAAACATGCTTGTTATACTCACTGTGGAACCTAAGGGGTTAATCCTCTGCATTGTTTATAAAGGCTGTTTGATCCTGTCTTTTCCCTTCTTCCACAGCCCCAAATCCATCTTCTGATAGTACAGAGCCTTGGGGGCACTCTGCACATGCTCCGTTTGGTGTGTATTGCTAGAAAGTTTGCTTTTTTTTCTTGGGAGGGTGCATGTGATCAGCACAGGGCCAATCAGCACTGTCCAGACAGAGGGTCAGGGATAAGACAGTCAGAGGAGAATGAAAACTACTCATACGAGCTTCAGACACTCATAAAAGTCATAAGACTGCTATATACTGATGAAAAAAGGTATTTAGCAGTTTATATTTACTAAAATAATTGCATTTTTATGTTCTGTGTACTGTGGGAGACCAGATATATTGAATGCACGCTCCTGGGTTTAGTAACACTTTAAGGATATACAGCAATGAATTCTGTAGATCCTTGATGAGCAGTCAGGCTGCAAAACTCACCTGTATGTCTGGCATTTCCATATATTTCTCCAGAGGACTAAAATGATCCAATTCATACTGATAAGGGTGAGCCACCCTGAAACAAAACATTAAAGTTAGAGAAGACTCTATAAATTAATTGAGAAAAAGGATTACTAAAAAGGAAGAAGGGCGAGCCAATAAATCCATTACAGCAGTACCTTTGGTACCCAGAAACACCCAAGGTTGGTGTGTAAGTGTGTGCATACTGAATCACTCTCAATGGTCTGCATAATGAGTCACTCTCTGTAGTGTTTCATTTGAATGGAGAAGCTGCCAAAATTACTAAGAACAGTAATGAATTCTCTTGCGATGGGAAAGCAAGCTATCTGCGTTCTAATACTGATGCCTTAAATGAGGGGTGTCTGTTCGCACTCCTCCCATAATATAATATTGTTCTATTAAACTGCTTACCTCTTCTAGAAAAGAAAAGAAAAAAAAATAAAAAGCCTTTTTCTTCAGGTTCAGGTAAAAACCAGTTGTAATTTTTTTACATTTATTCACGTGTGTGATTGCTACAGCTCACATCTCTCTTTCTGCCTGTGCAGTGAACACACTACACAAGCAGAGCCTAAAGAGTTAACAACCCTCCTTCCTGTCGCTTCAGTGGAGAGCGGCGACGGGCAGAGAGATCGGAGGATGCAGCTCCAGTTCTCTGTGCTGTCATAGAACAGAGAACTGACCACTCCTAATTAACAAGGGGCAGTAAACTAAATGGAGCTACTCACATACGAAAAAGAAAAAATGTCATATAGGAGGATTTATTCACTTCTAAAAAGGGGCAGCTGCTGTTTTTCATTTATCATCACAATTTTATTTTAGAGGTGTGGCAGCTTTTCTTATCGGCAATATAGAGAGCAATTAACAAAGGGGCATTTACTCCTTTTGTTGGGGGGCAGCATCTGCTGTATTTTCTATATTTATGCTTGTACCACTCTCAGTTATTTCTCTCCCCACCCGTGTTTTTTTTTAGAGATTTTTTTTCCCTGCATCTTACATGTCATAGTCAGTCTGCTGCAATCGCTGTTGGTGGATAAAATCTGCCAGGGCTGCCGGGACGTCCAGGTCTTCAGGGCGCTGCTCCCGTTTAGTCCTGAGAACTGAGGAAAAGCAGAGCACAGTCACCTCCTATTATACAGGCGAGTAGAAGAGCCGACAGGCTGCAATCTCATCTACTGAATATTTGAGGAATCCCTAACGCATATTACAGCTCCAAGCAGATTTGCTAGTCATTCACTGAACCTCACAAATCAAACATAGAGGTTAATCTACTAAAAGCAAATATACTGTGCACTGCAAGTGCAGTTGCTCTAGATCTGAGGGGAAGCCCTGCTGATTTCTATCATCCAATCAAGTGCAAGCAAAAATGCAGTTTTTTTTTTCCTTGCGCGTGATTGGGTATTCTTTGCAAAGTGAAGCTTTGCCTCATTTACTAAGCTTTGGAGCAACTGCACTTGCAGTGCACAATTGATTTGTCTTTAGTAAATCAACCCCATATTTTATTTGTACAAGTACAGAAAATCAAAGAGTTCCTGGAATTATTAATCTAACTTAAAGTGTATGTCCAGCCAAACTGTTTTTCTTGGTTTTGAGTAGAGTGGGTAAGGGTTAGAAGTCCTGTCAATAGAGTAAGGGAGGGTTATAACCCCAGTAAAGGTTTTTATTTTACCATCTTTGTCCCATTGCGAAGATTTCCCTTCACTTCCTGTCACATAGCCAAACAGGAAGTGAGCAGAAATCCCTACAAATTAAGGGAATTCCTTGGGGACCTGCAGGTCACCAGAACTAGTGTCCCCATTGGACAATGTCCCACTTATTACTTTTCTGGGGACAACCCAAAATTTGGGTTTTTATTTTAATTTCAATGATAATGGTAAACAGGACAAATAAAGAGGGTGAATCTCATTAACGGAGGCACAGACAGCAATAAAAACTGTCAGTGTCCAATCCCTCTTCCCTCTATCCAAAGCTGAAAAAAAAAGAAGTTTTGCCTTTACTTATATTTTAAAGTAATATTAAAAGCTCTTTTTTTTTTTTGTTTTAAAATAACAAACAGGTTATACTTACCTGTGTAATGGTTTTGCACAAAGCAGCCCCGATCCTTTCTCGGGTCCCCTGCCAGTGCTCCTGCCTCCTCTCCCTTGCCAAGTGCCTCCATAGCAAGCCGCTTCCTTATGGAGCACTCGTGCATGCTCACTCCCCAGCCCTGCTCTGTGTCTATAAGACAGAGTGTGGCTCGGCCCCCTTCCACCACTCCCTCCTAATTGGCAGCAGCTGGAGACAATAGCTTATGCTGCTGTATCTGAACCAATGGAGAGCGAGAGACCCTCGGTTCTTGTGCACATGGCTGGATCGAGATCAGGCTCAGGTATATATTTAGCGGGGATGTGGGGGAAGCTGCAAGCAGAAGGTAGTTCTACCTTATGCATAGAATGCAGCACGGTAAAAAAACAAGCAAACAAAACTACTGCTGTTCAGGGCTTTGTTGAGAGATTTCAACTCACTTCCTTTCCTGCTGACTACATGTTGCCATAGAGGAAATGAGTGCAACGTTCCAACAACAACATATACAAAACACATTTCTTTAGTAATGTAGGGGAAGACTAATACCCTTGACACTTTATTTCTGTGCCCCTGGTGCTGATTTTCCCTCACTTCCTGTCTGATAAAGTGGTTAACAAGACAGGAAGTGAAGGCAAATTTCTCTAATGGAGCCCCAGATAGCAGTAGGTAGGTGGAATCACTTCCCAGGTTGCGAGTGCCATTAAGGAACATGAACTGGTAGCAACGATAAATTTCCCAGTGCTATGGTAAGTCCTTACTCTCTGGAAGCGGTTTCTGAGCATTTGGCTTTATAAATATTTTTGGTACAAAAGGAGTGTTCGAGTTGTCTATCTTTTCTTTGAACTTCAGCTGTGGTCGCACAATGTTCTTGGCCTGTAGCAGACGAAATATCTGGGTCTTGTTTTTCTTGCTTGTGTCATTGCTCTGCAAATACAAAACAAGCAGGCACATTAAGATCACCAACACCAGAAGAATAACGTAAATCTGAAAGAAGTCTGGGGTTTGTGGGTTCTACTCACCTTGCGGTTCCAGCTGGAGATAATCGTCTTTGGTGGCTGAAGACCTGCAGGCAGAATGGGCTGTTGGCTACGGTGCACCCCTGAAGCTTCATCCAGCATCATGCCCTGCAAAAGAAGAGTACCTGTCACTGCTTTTGAATGACTGCCCAGCACTCAACCCAACTTAAAATGGTTGTCAACTCTGGACAACCACTTTAAAATAAAGGGAAGCCTATAGTAAGGCTTACCTGTAGGTCTCAGGAATATTCCCTGTATCTGCATGTGCCGACGTCATCGGCACATGCGCACTGAAGAATCAGCCTCAGGGTGCTGTTTCTTCGGTAAAAAGTGCGCAACCGGCGGCTCCCGTGTGCATGCACGGGAGTGACATCAGCGCGGCTGCGGCCAATCACATCGCTGGAGCCTCCGCTGTGATTGGCTGGAGCCGCGGACCCTGACCAGGCCATTTTTTGTGATACGGCATTGCATCGCTTTAACTGTGCATGGTCGTGCGACGCTGCACCCAAACAAAATTGATGTCCTTTTTTTCCCCACAAATAGAGCTTTATTTTGGTGGTATTTGAATCACCTCTGCGGTTATTTTTTGCACTATAAACAAAAAAAAGCAACAATTTTGAAGAAAAAAAAAAAAAAAAAAAATAATAATATTTTTTTTAAACTTTTTGCAATAATAAAATATCCAAAAAAGTAAAAAATAAAAAAAAAGGTCTTCAATAAGACCTTTATAAGGCAATTATAAGGCAATAAGTGTATATCGATTCTCCTCACAATATTTTATCATAGACAATCAATCAGGTGTATGCAGAAACCGTTACTTCAGGACCTCTATTTGGAGCATGTATCGGATTGGGATAACCATCTATCCCAGATTTTGGAATACTTAAGAGGGCAACCTCTGGGTGATCAGCGGTTTTTAGCGAGACTGCGACATTGCAGCGGACAGATCGGACACTTTTGACCCTTTTTTGGGACCAATGACATTTATACAGCGATCAGAGCTAAAAATAGCCACTGGTATATATGTCACTGGCAGGGAGGGAGTTAACCTGTAGGGGGCGATCAAGGGGTTCAGTGTTCCCTAGGGAGGTGTTTCTAACTGTGGGGGGAGTGGAACGACTGGGAGAATGCTGTTCCCGATCACTAGGAACAGCAGATGTCTCTCTACTTCCCTGTCAGAACGGTGATCTGTTTACATGAACAGATCCCCATTCTGGCTCTGTGAGAAGCAATCGCGGGTGGCTGGCAGACATCACAGCCGCCGGCCACACGCATCGGCTCCAACGCCTTTTAAAGGGCCGCCGTACAGCTATGGCGATTTGCAGGAATGTGCAGACCTGCTGCTATAGAATGACGGCGGCTGGTCAGCAATAGGGTTGTACCGACCAACGCTGTATCTTGGCCTAGGCCAACAAGGCCCAGGCCTAGGGCGGCACTTTGCATGGGGGCAGCACGAAAAGAGTCCCCGCCGGCTTGCACTTTTAGTGCTATGATAATACAGGCAGGGCCACTATCAGAGGGGGGGGGGCAGCCCATACATTTGTGGGGGACCGGGCGTCCCGAAGGGCCCAGGCGGCAGACCCCAACCAATGAGTTGTTGTGCGGGCAGCCGGCGTTCCGCAACTGTGGGGGGGGGGGGGCACGGGTTTAGTCAGGTCCAGGGCAGCACAAAACCTAAATACACCACTGACACAGACTTATCCAGAGCTGAGAGGAGATCAATCGGGCATGAGACGGAAATGGTCAGGAAGCTGTTATGTCATCAGGATTTGAAGAGGAATAAACAATACAGAATTCTATAGAGGAAGAATTACCGAGTCATCAAAACTCTGCAGCTCTAACCTGACTGTCATAGGAGGTCTGTGATAGAGGAGGAAACCCACAGCCGTGGACGGGGGGGGGGGGGTGTCGCCACGGCAACCATGGACGGGGAGGACCGGCGCCACGGCAACCGCGGACAGGGAGGACAGTCGCCACGCAACCGCAGACAGGGAGGACAGTCGCCACGCAACCGCAGACAGGGAGGACAGTCGCCACGCAACCGCAGACAGGGAGGACAGTCGCCACGCAACCGCAGACAGGGAGGACAGTTGCCACGCAACCGCAGACAGGGAGGACAGTCGCCACGCAACCGCAGACAGGGAGGACAGTCGCCATGGCAACCGCAGACAGGGAGGACAGTCGCCATGGCAACCGTGGGGGGGGGGGGGGACCGTCGCCTCGGCGGATGGGGAGGGCCGTCGCCAAGGCAACCGCAGATGGGGGGACCATTGCCAAGGCAACCGCAGACGGGGAGGACCACCGCCACGGCAAAAGCGGTGAACGGGGGACCGTCGCCACGGCAACTGTGGATGGGGAGGGCCGTCGCCATGGCAACCGCAGACGGGGGGTTGGGGGAGGGGAGAGGCGTCGCCAAGGCAACCGCGGACGGGGAGGACCGGCGCCACGGCAACCGCAGACAGGGAGGACAGTCGCCATGCAACCGCAGACAGGGGAGGACCGTCGCCACGGCAACCGTGGAGGGATGGCCGTCACCACGGCAACCGCGGACAGAGGGACCGTCGCCAAGGTAACCACAGATGGGGGACCGTCGCCAAGGCAACCGCAGACGGGGAGGACCGTCACCACGGCAAAAGCGGCGGACGGGGAGACCGTTGCCGCGGCAACTGTGGATGGGGAGGGCCATCGCCATGGCAACCGCAGATGGGGGGGGCGACCGGTCGCCAAGGCAACCGCGGATGGGGGAGGCGTCGCCAAGGCAACCGCGGACGGGGAGGGCCGGCGCCATGGCAACCGCGGACGGGGAGGACAGTCGCCACGCAACCGCAGACAGGGAGGACCGTCGCCACGGCAACCGTGGAGGGGGGGCGTCACCACGGCAAAAGTGCCGGACGGGGGGACCGTCGCCACGGCAACTGCGGACAGGGGAGGGCCGTCGCCACATCAACCGCGGACAGAGGGACCATCGCCAAGGCAAACACAGATGGGGGACCGTCACCACGGCAAAAGCGGCGGACGGGGGGACCGTCGCCACGGCAACCGTGGATGGGGAGGGCCGTCGCCACGGCAACCGCAGACGGGGAGGACAGTTGCCACGGAAACCACGGATGGGGGGTGCGTCGCCAAGGCAACCGCAGATGGGGGGTGCGTCGCCAAGGCAACCGCAGATGGGGGGTGCGTCGCCAAGGCAACCGCAGATGGGGGGTGCGTCGCCAAGGCAACCGCAGATGGGGGGTGCGTCGCCAAGCGTGGGGGGTAGACGCCAACGGAACCGCTGCG
>BLSH010370312.1:524269-535042 GCA_018402905.1 Glandirana rugosa | reverse complement strand
GGCGTCGCCACGGCAACCGCAGACGGGGGGCGTCGCCACGGCAACCGCAGACGGGGGGCGTCGCCACGGCAACCGCAGACAGGGGGCGTCGCCACGGCAACCGCAGACAGGGGGCGTCGCCACGGCAACCGCAGACAGGGGGCGTCGCCACGGCAACCGCAGACAGGGGGCGTCGCCACGGCAACCGCAGACGGGGGCGTCGCCACGGCAACCGCAGACGGGGGGCGCCGCCACGGCAACCGCAGACGGGGGGCGTCGCCACGGCAACCGCAGACGGGGGGCGTCGCCACGGCAACCGCAGACGGGGGGCGTCGCCACGGCAACCGCAGACGGGGAGGACCATCGCCATGGCAACCACGGACGGGGAGGACCGTTGCCACGGCAACCACGGACAGGGGGCGTCGCCAAGGCAACCGCAGACAGGGAGGACCGTCGCCACGGCAACCGCGGACGTCGCCAAGACAACCGCGGATGGGGAGGACCATTGCCGTGGCAACTGCAGACAGGGAAGACAGTCGCCACGGCAACCGTGGCGGGGGACCGTCACCACGACAAAAGCGGCGGATGGGGGGGGACCGTCGCCACAGCAACTGCGGATGGGGAGGGCCATCGCCACGGCAACCGTGGACGGGGGAGGGCCGTCGCCACGGCAACCGCGGACGGGGGAGGGCTGACGCCACGGCAACCGCGGACAGAGGGACCGTCGCCAAGGCAAGCGCAGATGGGGAACTGTCGCCAAGGCAACCGCGGACGGGGGGCCAGTTGCCACAGCAACTGCGGACGGGGAGGACCGTTGCCACATCACCCGCGGACGGGGAGGGCCGTCGCCACGGCAGCTGCAGATGGGGAGGGTTGTCACCACGGCAGCCGCAGATGGGGAGGGTTGTCACCACGGCAGCCGCAGACGGGGAGGGCCGTCGCCACAGCAACCGCGGATGGGGAGGGCCGTTGCCACGGCAACCGCGGATGGGGTGGCAGTGTAGTCACAGCATTGTTCAGAGGTGGTAGCAGAGCAGTGTGTGGACATGTAGGGAGAACCCGGGAGCCCCAATACAACACACAGACCAACGCTGTATCTTGGACTAGGGCGGCACTTTGCAGGGGGGCAGCACGAAAAGAGTCCACGCCGGCTTGCACTATTAGTGCTGCCAGTATGATAATACAGGCAGGGCCACCATTAGAGGGGGGGCAGCCCATACATATGTGGGGGTCCGGGCGTCCCGAAGGGCCCAGGCGGCAGACCACAACCAATGAGTTGTTATGCGGGCAGCTGGCGTTCTGCAACTGTGGGGGGGTCACGGGTTTAGTCAGGTCTAGGGCAGCACAAAACCTAAATACACCACTGGTACAGACACGAGTTATTTTTTTATTGACGATTACAAGTACCGATACAGAGTACCGATACTTTGCGGTACAAATCACACCGCAAAGTATCGGGAGCATTTTCAAGAGTACTTGTAAAAATGCCCGGTATCAGCACCGATACCAATATCGGTGCATCCCTAGCATTTAATAGTTTTTTTCTAAGGAGCCTGCAGAGCATTGCACCTGCAATCAGCGGATACCCTGTGCAATTTCAGGCTCCTGCAGACTCTCAGCATAGGGGTCTGCTCATACCTCATACAGGCAGGCTGTTACCTGAGAGCAGGAAGATCAATGGGCTACGAGAGCGCTCACCAGCTCTGCTCATTGAGAACTACAAGCCATCAGTCGCAATGGCTGATGGTACTTGTAAGCATTCATTCACAGGACACAGTGAATTCAATGACATGGCCGTGTGGCTGCAGATGCTGGACACTGGAACATGATACATGTTCCACCCTAAAAAACAGGTGAAACGTGTACCATGTTCCGAAGGGGAGCTTATCCCTTTAAGAAACGGATACAAACCAGTCCAGTGTTGTATTTTATGCAGATGATTCATCAGGGCATCCAGCTGCGACTTCCTGATGTCTCTTAGCTGGCTCCCCCTGCTGCTGCGCATGCACAAGCCGCAGCCTGCGGGGAGACTGGTCCTACATCCTCCTGAAATATGATCCCAGGAGGGGATCAGACCAAGGCAACATCGTGCTGAGGAAAAAAAAAAAAAAAAAGTACCCGCTTCTAAAAAAGTTTTTTTTTTTTTTTTTTTAATTGTCATTTCTGAAGAGGCTGAGGTTAAGAAAATGAAGGCATACAAGTCATTTCTGGATGAAGGTCTAGATGCTTTTATGCATGTTTTTTTGTGTAGTTTATTAATGTAGGAGTGTATGCACTGATCATTTGTTTTGTCAATTATCACTATACATTGTTTGGAATAATTATTTATACTTCTATAGGTTTATTATACTTCATAGTGCTATATATTGATATTATTCATTTATACATTTAGCTATAAAAGTAAGCACCCACCACTCTCTCCAGAATGGCATCATTAGCATCCACCAGCAAATCCATCTTGTCTTCCAGGGCACTGTCCTTACTGCGATCCCCAGTGTAACTGCGGCAGCCATGATACTGCATAATCCGGCTCATGCTGCGCGAGAAGACCGGATTCCAAAGAAAGAAAAAACATAACCAGGGACATTAATGAACAAGGTATGGAGGAAGTTATCGGATATGCTGTACATTGTTCTTAGTAAATGTGAAACAAAGGAAAAATTAAAAAAAAAAAAAAAAGGACCATCTCCATCAAGGCCAGCGTTTCTCAAACAGGATGTCATTGAACCCTGGGGTTCCTTCTGAAGTTGCTAGGGGTTCCTAAGGCAGTGGCAAAATGATCTCACATCTACAAATGACAGCAAATGCAGAGTGGTAATTTGCCATGGACCACCACAGTGAGGGGTTACCTATACATGGATCACTATACTTTACACTAGTAGAATCTCGTTCCAACATTTTTTGTTGTAAGATTGTTTGTTTTACTAATCATTAGTGGGATCAAACTGATGTTTGTTTTCAACCGCAGTGACAAGAAAATTTTAAAGGAGAAGGAAGTAAAATTTTTTGCGGATGTATGAATTTATCAGTGAACGTGCTTTTCGTTTTATAAAGTATATACATTCCAAATTCAAAGGTTAAAGTGGTTGTTAAGCCTCAAGGTTTTGCACTTTAATGCATTAAGGTGAAAAACCTTCTGTGCTACAGCCTCCCTCCCCAGACGACGCCCCTTTTATCTTACCCGAGTCTGATCCGGCCATGTGCTCCAGCCGCTGTCACACTCCTCTTTGGACAGACTGATAGCAGCGGGAGCCATTGGCAATTTGTCAATCAAAAGTTGTGACACCTTCGGCCGGTTGGTGACAGAATTTGGTTGGCATGACCGGTGGCGGGTTTTTAACCCATGTACCAGGGCTTATTCGTGGTCGATCACTGCCAGAGGGAGTCTCTCACAAATTGACCTGGCTTTTGGTAACTATAAGATTCTCCCGAAGGTCTCCTCTATAGCCTACTTGTCCAGAGGGGTGTCTGACCATTGCCCACTACTACTTACTCTGGATATTGGATATACAGGACTCCGTCGAGCTTGGAAAGTGCAACCCTTTTGGCTATCTCTCATTGGAGAGAATGATAGTATCCCAGATCAGTTGCAGGTCTTTTTAGAAGCCCATGGACCCAGTAGAGATTCGATGTTCTGGGAAGCTCTGAAGAATTTCCTCAGAGGAGCCTTAAAATCCACTATTGCATACATCAAACAGGCTTCCCGTCTGGAAGAAGAACTAGCTCAAAAGTATCAAGTAACTGAAACTCAGCATCTGGCCTCTCCCATTATTATAAATAATATTGGGAATAAGCCTCCCAAGCATATCCGGCTCACCTGTCTGCTAGCGCGCAGTGGAAAACATTTTATACCTAACAAAAACACTTTGAATATGGTAACCAATCCAGTCATTTGTTAGCACATATGGCCAAACAACAGGGCTCCAGCTCAACTGTCACTAAAATTGTACGGTCAGACGGCACAGAGGCTTGTAAAGCAGACAATATTCTCATGTGTTTCCATGAATTCTACACTGACATGTATACCTCTACCCTCACGCACACTATTGACAAAATAACTACATACCTAGAAGACTTGCGCTTTCCAAATATATCAAAGGACCAGATATTATTAGATTCTGAAATTACTGAAGATGACATTAGAGAAGCGGTGGCCTCTATGGCAGCTGGAAAGGCATCTGGTTCGGATGGCCTTCCCCTAGAGGTGTACTGCAGATAACCTTTGCACCAGTTTTACAACAGGTCTACTCTAAGGCATTTCAGGAGGGTAGACTTTCACCATCAATGTAGCCACAGTTGTTCTTATACCTAAACCAGAGAAAACCCCTACCGACTGTGCATCCTACCGGCCAATTTCATTGCTTAATATAGATTATAAAATTCTAGCTAAAATTCTGGCCAAGCGTCTTAACTCAGTAATTCTTAGCATTATCCACTCTTACCAGACTGGCTTCATGCCCGGTAAGTCTACAGGACCCAATTGATGGTGCAAATTAGGGAATTTTTTTGCCTAAATCTAGTGTCCTGGCGTCTTTGGACACTGCCAAAGCTTTTGATTCCACAGAATGGGCTTTCCTCCAAGCTGCTTTGCGATCCTTCGGTTTTGGGGATAACTTTCGAAAATGGGTCAATATTCTCTATGCTTCGCCGGTGTCTCAGCTATTGGCAAATGGCACCCTGTTACCACCTGTGAAGCTCCATAGGGGCACAAGACAGGGTTGTCCCCTGTCTCCTTTGCTATTCGCAGTTGCCATTGAGACACTTGCGCTGCATATCAGACAATCTACCCTTGTCACCGGCATATCTATGGGTGACAAGGAGGACAGGATCGGGTTATATGAGGATGACCTCATTTTATATCTGTGGGACACCTCGGAGTCCTTGCTGGCTGCAATACAGATTATTGAGACTTATGGAGCCTACTCTGGCCTAAAAATGAATTGGCAAAAATCGGCTTTGATGCCTTTGTATCCTCAGACCTATGACCACATTGCAGCGGATAAGACTCTGAAGGTGGTATCCGCCTTTAAATATCTGGGAATAATCATTACATTGTCAAAGATTTGTTACAAGTTAATATTGATCCCTTGCTTAGTGAAATTAGATCTAAACTTAAAGTGATACTAAACCCTCACGTTTTTTTCACCTATATCGGTTACTAAATAATAGCATTACATGAGAAGCCTAACCTTTTGTGTCATTTTCGCTTCTAAGTTGTTTTTTTATGGCTCCGTTTTTCCCATTTCTGGTTGTCCTGTTTGCTGGGTGACCCGTGTATTGCCGATCTCATAGTGTCCCCCGTGCATGCGCGCTCACACCTATGGGACTAGAGCCCTGCGTAGGAACGCTGGCTGCGCCCGCACTCACTGTGTCCCTGGACATGGAAGACCCAAAAGTGTGAACGCACACGCACAGGTAACACTAACAGATTGGCAATACATGGGTTGCCCAGCAAACAGGACAACCGGAAATGGGAAAAAACGGAGCCAGAAAAAAAAAAAAAAACAACTTAGAAGTGAAAATGACACAAAAGTTTAGACTTCTCATGTAATGCTATTATTTAGTAACCGATAGAAGCAAAAAAACCCATTTGAGGGTTTAGTATCACTTTAATGTCTGGGCTAAACTTCCACCATCAGTGGTGGGCCGGATCAACTTGATCAAGATGATCCTCCTTCCCAAGTGTCTATATTTAACTTCCCATATGCCCACGGTAATACCTAAATCCAGATGCCATACGTATTGCCTTTATATGGGCTAACAACAGAAGGAAACAAATTATTAATGCTACAACGGCTTAAGGGTGAGGCTGGGATGGCTCTTCCCAATTTGCACTACTATTTGGCAGGACAGCTGCGCCATCTTGTGAATTGGCTGGTGCCGGCCGGTCCCGAGGTGGTGGAGTCACATCTGGTGTTTGTCCTTGAACTGAAACATCTGTTGGTAGCCTTAGAAGCACCTGTAGACTTACTACCTAAGGTTAGACTGCCAATTCTTACTTTGGGCCGAACGATTTGGAAGGAGGCTAGGCGACTGGACGATCAGGTGAATACATCCTTACTGTTATGGCATAACCCCATGTTTCCCCACCTGTTGAATCTAGCTGAAAGTGAATTTTGGGAACAAAGGGGCTTGACTCGCATAGATGACATTTATAAAGATGGAATAATGGCTTCTTTTACGGATTTGCAGAGTAAATATGACCTCCCCCGGACAGTATTTTACAGGTACCTACAGCTCCGCCACGTGCTACAGGCCCAATTTGGTGTTGACACATCCCAATTTTCGGACTACCCCTTGATAGGAATTTTAAGGTCTGAGGCCCCAAAGGGATTAATATCTGATGTCTGTTCACATCTCCTACATAAAACTGTCATCAACACTCCTCTGGCGGTGCGGGCAAAATGGCAAATATGGATACCAGACCTCTCAGAGCAGGACTGGGAAGAAGTATGTTTCTCACATTTATCGGTCTCACCGGTGGTGAATAACAAGCTGATCCAGCTGTATATGGTGCATCAGTCCTATCTATCACCGGTGAAACTGCATGCAATACACCGCATTCCCACGCCTGAGTGTACCAGATGTACCCACCAAAGGGCTGATTTTAATCACATAATGTGGCTGTGCCCAGTAATTGCTACCTACTGGAGAAAGGGGATTGAGGTATTGTCCCAGGTCCTCTCAATCCCGATGCCATGCACCCCGCAAATATGCATACTGGGAATTCTAGATGAGGAACAGTGACTTAAGTTCATTAGAATTCTATTAATAGAAACACTTTCTAGCTCGTAAAGCCATTGAACTCAGGTGGAATCAGTCTGCACCTCTGTGTACCCGGCCGTGGCTCCAGATGGTGAATCAGGTTCTACCATTTGAGAAGATCATTTTTGAACATTTTTTGCCCTACTAAATACAACAAGGTGTCAGACTCTTGGTGTTCATCTCCCCTTACTATCACAACTACTTGATTGCCTAAAAAGTATATGGAAGTATTAGCGCTGGAAAGAATCCTATTGATGTGTTAGACTGAATGCTACAGTTTACCTAACTCTATATATGTGGATTAATGTCCAGCTAGCTGCTTTTCATTATTGCATAAAATGTACCACTGGGGGGTGTCTCTCTCTCTCTCTCTCTCTCTCTCTCTCTCACTCTCACTCTCTCGGAGATCGGCTTTCCGTGGGGGTACCCGATGAAGAGGAGGGGCCTGGAGAGAAGGTGGGGGACCCCAGAAAGAGTGGATTGGGGCTATTGCACAGAGCAGGTAAGTATAGGCATGTTAGTTATTAAAAAAAATTAAAAAAAAAAAAAAAAACATAAAAACAAAAACGCTAAGGCCTCATTTACACTGCTGCTGGTAAACGGACGTTTTGAGGCATTTGGGCATTTTTTTCAGCTGCCCCTGAACTTTCCTCTATGTTATCTTATCAGCACATTTACACAGGTTCGTTTAAGGTCGTTTTCAGGCAGTTGAGTTTAAAGGCTTTTTTTGTAACGCAAAAAAATGGGTTCAGACGCCAGTTCAGAGGCATGTGAAATGCCAAACAGTTGTAAACGCCGCTAAACGCGCCTAAACGCAGTAACTCGTGTCTAGAACCGTTTCGTTTACAGGCGTTACCATTCAAAAAAAAAAACAAAAAAAAACGCTCCTAGACGCAAACGCAGCATGCAAAATGGCCGTTTTAGATGTCGGCTTCTAGCTGTCAAAAAAAAAAAAAAACAACGTTCAGGGGAGGTTGATATAGCATCCCGTGTAAATGGAACCTTACAACCACTTTAAAAGCAAAAAATCTATTTTTTTTTTTTTGGAATCATACTTACCTAGGTGGATACTGCATCTGTCCCCCGCCGGAACTAACAGTGAGAACCGCGCGATCAAACACAGCCAATAGCTCAGATCTCAGCGCTCCATGAACTGTTCTAATCCCAACACTGACTGGAGCGGTGGGCTGTGGAGGGGGAGCGGCCAGCTCAGGCTCTCATTGGCTTGCTGAGGCTGAGCCGGGTACCGGTCCAGGCATGTGGGAAAACCCAACCATATGGTCGCGATCTTTCCCGAGCCTGGACCAGCTTTGCGACTTCAGCCTGCTGTCTGCTGAAAACAGGTCACAGGAGTGGAGAACAAGCTGGACACAAGCATTCGGAAATACCAAAAGTGTTAGCAGTTTCCGAGCCTCACCAGCTCCCACGCATCTCTGGCCACATATGGTATTGCATACACCAGCGCCTCCGGACCTCTGGCCACATAAAGTACTGCATTGACAAGGAGTCAGTGTGGAACGAATTATCTGAGTTTCCATTGCTTTCTACGGGGAAACTTGCTTTGATATACAAGTGATTTGGATTACAAGCATTCTCCAGGAACGGATTATGCTCGTAATCCAAGGTTCCACTGTATTTAAAAGTTTCTACAACATAAAGCTAATGCACCACAAGCTGTACATATAATTAGATCTTATCGGAGGTTCCCTTGAACCTGAAAATTATTTTAAGGGTTTCTATGGGAAAAAAAAAAAAAAAAAGGGGATGAGAAAGGCCGGGTTCGGCTGGCCAAACTAACAAAAGAACTCCGATTAAGACTCCGTCCGGTATTTTTTGCTGTGTCCCAGTTCCTCTCAATACCCCAGGGTCCAAAAACAAAACTTTCAGAATCAGTCTGAGCAAGGAACGCATCCTCATAAAACCTCTATGTCTCTAACAGACAGTAATGACGTACCAGTAAAGCAGTCGGTCGCCCTGTGTTTCGCAGAAGGAGCGGAAACCTGGAAAGCTGCGATAGAAGTCATACTCATCTCCAGACTGCGGAAGACCAGTAGATGACTTTGTGGTGGCAACGACCTTTCCCAGAGCGTACTGCAAGAAACAAACCAATGAGAAAATGGAATTATAGGTCATGAACAATGTGATAAAATTTTCTTTTATCGATTAGTTGGCCTGCATACAGAAAGCATTTTTTAACTTACAGGTCAGTATACACGATGCAGCATACATACAGCTCAGTACACCATCCATATACACTCAATGGCCACTTTATTAGGTACACCTTGCTAGTACCGGGTTGGACCCCCTTTTGCCTTCTGAACTGCCTTAATTCTTCGTGGCATAGATTCAACAATGTGTTGGAAACATTCCTCAGAGATTTAGGTCCATAGTGACATAACATCAAGCAGTTGCTGCAGATTTGTCGGCTGCACATCCATGATGGGAATCTCCCGTTCCACCACATCCCAAAGGTGCTCTATTAGATTGAGATGTGGTGACTGTGGGAGGCCATTGGAGTGCAGTGACCTCATTGTCCAGTGTTGAGATGATTTGAGCTTTGTGACATGATGCATTATCCTGCAGGAAGGAGCCACCAGAAGATGGATACACTGTAGTCATAAAGGGATGGGCATGGTCAGCAACAATACTCAGGTAGGCCGTGGCATTTAAACAATGCTCAATTGGTGACAAGGGACCCAAAGTGTGCCAAGAAAATATCCCCACACACCATTACACCACCACCACCAGCCTGAACCATTGATACAAGGTAGGATGGATCCATGCTTTCATGTTTACACCAAATTCTGACCCCACCATCTGAATGTCGCAGCTGAAATCGAGACTCATCAGACCAGGAAACGTTTTTCCAATCTTCTATTGTCCAATTTTGGTGAGCCTGTGCCAATTGTAGCCTCAGTTTCCTATTAGCTGACAGCAGTGGCACCCGGTGTGGTCTTCTGCTGCTGTAGCCCATCTGCTTCAAGGTTTGTTGTGTTGTGTGTTCAGAGATGGTATTCTGCATACCTTGGTTGTAGCTAGTGCTTATTTGAGTTACGGCTGCCTTTCTATCATCTGGAACCAGTCTGCCCATTCTCCTCTGACATCAACAATACATTTTCCTCCACACAACTGCCGCTCACTGGATATTTTCTCTTTTTCGGACCATTCTCTGTAAACCCTAGAGATGGTTGTGCATGAAAATCCCAGTAGATCAGCAGTTTTGTAAATACTCAGACCAGTTCGTCTGACACCAACAACCATGCCACGTTCAAAGTCATTTAAATCTCCTTTCTTCCCCATTCTGATGCTCTGTTTGAACTTCAGCCTAAATGCATTGAGTTGCTGCCATGCGATTGGCTGATTAGCAATTTGTGTTACCAAACAATTGAACAGGTGTACCTAATATAGTGGCCAGTGAGTGTATGTTAGGCCTGATTCACACCTATATGTTTTTAGTCCATACAACATGGTCTCCTAAGGAACACGTTCTGTATTGCAAAAAGCACTAAAAATGCATAGGTGTGAATCAGGCCTTTCTTTCCCCATTTCGCAGCATACATTAACCCAGGCCTCGACAAACCCCAGGCGCCAGGTCGCCATGGCGACCAGAAATCGCGTCCTGGCGAGTGACTGCCGTTCCTTCTCTTCCCATGTTAAAACAGCGTGTCAGCCAAACAGCTCCGGACCCAATTACATACGACGCTTTACCCCTTTCTTTCCGGACTAAGTGTGGATACGTAAAAATCACGAAAAACGTTATGTCTTGCACAAGGAATCCTCTGGTACAACATACCTGATTTTTGTATATCCACACTTAGTCCGGATTGTATGTGAGTGACCGGTGATATAATCCATGTGGACAAGTTAACAAACCATTGTGTTTAACGATTAGTCGGTTAGCGTACCGTCGTTGAGTTACGTAAATCCGACTTCAAGTTTGTCTCGTAGTCTTACCCCTTCTTTCCTCTAAATTTACTGAAACTTGCACCGTACCAACAACCACAGTCTGCTTGACCAGACTCATAAATG
>BLSH010370312.1:481638-491651 GCA_018402905.1 Glandirana rugosa | reverse complement strand
AATTTTTGCTATGTATATACTATGTGTTAGAAATATCTTATAAATCCCACCCCCCTCCCCACCCTGCGGTCCTCTTTCTTCTTTCTCTTTTTACTTTTTCCCTTCATTCCTTTTTATTCTGTACTCTTCTTCTCTCTGATTCCCATCTCTATTCTCTACTGTGCTATGACTCATATGTTTAACTTCTTTCGGATTAGGCCTTTACCAGAACAAGTTGAAACAAAGTTATAATTTTGATATACGCGCTGTATGATCCTATTAGGGCTCTATATCCTTTTATTTTGTGACCAATTTTATAAGCTCATGGCCATTCAAGTTGTTTTTGTCATCGCCAGTATGTACTTTATTTTCTCTTTGTCTTAATAACATTTTTGTACAAGAAATATCTTATAAATTGACCACTTTGTGTAAAAATAAAGTTTTACGTTTTTTCCGCTTATATCAAAGGCTTGTGAAAAAAAAATGAACCATACAAAAGACTCATAATGCCTCATAAATTACATGTTGGGGTGTTTGCTTTCCAAAATTGGGTCATTTTGTGGGTAATTCCATTGTCCTGGTGCTCCAGGGCCTTCAAACATGCAGTAGGTCGTTAGGAAATTAGATGTGAAATATCTGCTCCTAGAACGCCTGACAGTGCTCCCTGCATATTCGGCCTCTGCATGTGGCCAGGGTGTGAAAAAGTCTCACACATGTGGTATCGCCATACTCAGGAGCAATAGCAGAATGTATTTTGGGGTGTAGTTGGAAGTATGCATATTCTGTGTGTATGAAATGACTACTTTAAATAATAATAATTTCTTAATTTTCCCAAGAACTGTGAGAAAAAAATTACACCTTCAAAAAACTCGCTATGCCTCTTACTAAATACCTCAGACTGTCTACTTTTCAAAAGGGGGTCATTAGGGGGGTATTTGTACTGTCCTGACATTTCAGTGCCATAAGAAATGAGATAGTACATCAGGCGTGATCAATTTTCAATAATTGGCACCATAGCTTGTAGGCCAACTTTCACACAGACCAAATAATATACTCTTATTTGGGTTATTTCTACCAAACATAGATAGCATTATAGGTTTTGGCCCAAATTTATGAACAAAAATAACTTATCTGCAAAATTTTATCATAGAAACTAAAAAGTTGTTATTTTTCAAAAATTTCGCTCTTTTTTCACTTACGTTACAAAAAAAAAACAAAAAAAACCCAGAGGTGATTAAATACCACCAAAATAATGCTCTATTTGTGTGAAAAAAATGATAAAAATTTTGTTTGGGTACAGTTTTGCATGACTGAGTAATTATCATTCAAAGTGTGAGAGCGCTGAAAGCTGAAAATTGGTCTGGAAAGGAAGGGGTGTAAGTGTCCTGTATTGAAGTGGTTAAAAAGTCAAGAAATTGATTGGGAAGCTGTCAGTTCCTGAAAATAGAAGTGACTGCCTCAAAACTCGAAGTGGTCCTTAAACACCTTTCTCCTTGAGATTTTTACCTTTAAAACCTTTTTGCATCTGTTTTAGGGACTTGCAATCACATTTTGACATGTTTCCTGCCTAACTGAGCCAATGGCTAAAGGTGTGAAAATTTCAGGGGCCACGTCCGCAAAACGGGAACATTTTTATTTTTTGACCATTTTACCTGTTTTGGCTTCCTTTCGCCAAGAAATGACCAGAGGGATGAAAAATTACTGGATTACCACCTTAACCGGTTCCGTACCGGCTCGTGTATATTTACTGCTTCAGTGTAGCTCTATTCCGCAAACTGCCATCTATAAATGGCGAGCGCGGTTACGGCCAGGGGCAGGCGCCCCCAGCGGTCCGATTTGCTAGAGGACTGTTCACTCTACCTGAATAGACCAATGATTTTTGGTCTACTCCCGTTGATTGGTCCTAGCGCATGGTATGCCTCCCCTGTCTGTGGAATGTAAACACAGACAGGGGCAGCGATGTCATCTCCCCTCTCTGCGTTCTTTTCCGTTGCAGAGGAGAGACATCAAAACGTGAGGTGAACCAACACTACACTAACACCACTACACATAGGCACACTTTTAACCCTTTGATCCCCCCCGTTAACCCCTTCTCCTGTCACTGTTTCAATGAGTGCAGCGATCAGATCGTTTACTGATCGCTGTACTTGTGATCCTTGTGACACTAATCAGTGTTAGGGTAGGTAGTATTAGTCCTAGGTAGGTGTAAATACCCACCAAATAAAGTTTTTAACCTCTTGATTGCCCCGTCACCTGTGATCACTGTGTAAGTGTCACGGGCGACGCTAGCTAGTTTTTTTCCCCTTCAGATTACCCGCCGTATACATAATATATATATATATATACATATATATATATATATATATATATATATACACACACACACACACACACACACACCTTTTATAGATTTTAACCCCCGATCACCCGGCGGTGACCCTAGTTATGTTTTAGTCAGCGTAAACACCAGGCAGGGCCAGTTAGTTAGGTACTCTGACAAGCATACACACACATTTGATAGGCTTTCGATACTAATAAAGTATCTTATCAGATCAATACCTGATCTGATCAGATCTATATTAGCGTCCCCACTAGATTATTGTTCTTAAAAACGCGGCGTTAGTGGGATCAGCCCAGATACCTGCAAGCACCTGCGCTTAGCCCCTCCGCCCAGCCCACACAAGTGCAGGACCAATAGACCGCTGACACTTACCAAACACAATACACACATCTGCAGTGTTTGCAGAGATCACGCCCGATCCCTGCAAAATCTGACTGTGATTTTGGTAGCGACTTGAAATAGGCTCTGACAACCAGGTGCGCTTTTTTGCCTGTGAGTCACACTATTGTACCGATGAATTTAGAGGCCAACATGTCAAATCCAAGGTACACTAGTGAAAAGGCCTACGCGTTGCTGAGCATGACAGACGAGAGTGATGGGGAAGCCTCACTGTCAGAATCAGGCTCAGTATACGATCCCGTAGACAACAGCAGCTCCAGGTCAGATCGCTCTGACGACGGAGAGGTCCCTGCTAAGGTCAGGCGTACCAGATCCCATTCTGCTGTCGCTGAGGTGCATGAACTGGCTCTCGTATGGAGCAGAGAGCCAGTACTAGCGCTGCTACTCCTTCTGGTGACCTGGCAAGCACCAGCAGCCTAGTACATCCGGGTCATAGACAAACCAGCACCGCAGTAACACTTGCTGATGTGGCAAGTCCCATAAGTCCAGTTCACGCTGGTGTGGCAAGCACAAGTAGTCTCCTGCAGCCACGAAGACGACAAACACAGGCCCATAGTGCCCTACCTGCCACGCTTGCAAACCCTGATTGGCAACCCACCACTGATGCAGCGCCCGTACTCCCCCCCCCCCATTCTCTGGCCAAACCAGAATTCAGGTGAATACAGTTGACTTTAGGTCCATTGATTTTTATTCGCTGTTTTTCACCGAAGATCTCTATAGAGCTATTGTGGACCAAAGCAAATTATATGCTGGTCAATGCATCGCCGCTAATCCCCATTCGTCACTTGCCAGAGATTGGAAACCAATTAAGGTTTCTGAATTTAAGACCTTTCTGGGCCTTACCATCAACATGGGCCTACATAAACCACCTGAATTGCGGTGTTATTGGTATTGGACTCAATCATATGTATGTCTTCTCTGCTTGCATGGCCAGGACACGATACCAGCAGATCCTGTGGTTCACGAATTTCAACGACAATGAACTCCGTCGTCCACAGGGTGACCCTGGATATGATCAGCTCCACAAAATTCAGCCCCTGATAAACCACTTCAGTCAGCAGTTCACAGCACTTTTTATTCCTAACCAAATTGTGTGCGTGAACGAGTCCCTGATTAAATTTGCTGGCCGTCTTGCTTTCAAACAGTACGTCCCCAGCAAGCGTGCCAGATACGGGGTCAAGATGTATAAGCTCTGTGACAGGGCCACAGGCTATGCATGTAGGTTTATGAGGGCAAATATAGTCACGTGAAGCCAGAAGGATGCCCAGACTACATAGGGAGCACTGGCAAAATTGTGTGGAGCTTGGTGCCACCCTTATCTGGAAAGGGGTACCATTTAAACATGGACAATTACTACACAAGCGTGCCCACTTTTTAGTCACTTGTTTGATCACCAAATTGGCGCATGTGGTACCGTGCAAACTAATTGCCAGGGCTTCCCCCAACAACTGGTATGATTCCCGACTTTGACAGGGGGAGAGAGAGCCTGCTTGAGATGTAGTAATTTGCTCGCAGTGAAGTGGAGGGATACAAAGAATGTTTTAGTTCTTTCCTCCCTTCACGCAGACATGGCTGTCCAAATTACAATGGCGACTGGTGTTGTTGTCGTCCACGAATATAACCAAAATATGGGAGGGGTGGACCTCAATGACCAGTTATTGGCGCCGTACTTAATTGCCCGTAAGTCCAGACGCTGGTACAAAAAAAGTGTCTGTTTACTTATTCCAATTGGCTATGCTGAATGCTTATGTGCTATACAAAGCGTCAGGACAGATTGGACCTCTCCTGCAATTCCAGGAAGAGATCAGAGCCCTGCTGTATCCAGCTGGCTCTGCACCCCATGTTCCCAATCCAAATGCGGTGAGCCAGCTGCTTGGACAGAATTTTCCACATGCCATCCCTGGTACCCCTACCAATCGAGCCCCCCAAAAAAGATGTCATGTCTGCCGACGACACGGATACAGGCGTGGCACCCGATATTATTGCCTCTTCTGTTTTGACCAGCCTGGTCTCTGCATCGGTGACTGCTTCAAGCACTACCATACACTAGTTGAGTATTAGCATAGGGAACAGCACTAGACAGGAACAGGGCACACGTTCACAGGGTCTCCAAAGATGTCACTGCATTTTTAGAGACCCTAACTTTTACTGTTGTATATATAAAAAAAAAATCGTGCCAAAATAAAAAAAATTTAAAAGTTATAAAAACCCAAAAAATTAAACAAAAGCCAAAAACAGGTGTACGGTTCTTGTTTTTCTAGCTCTATATTCTCTTTCTATTGCTCTCTCATGTTTTTTTTTTTTTTTTTTTGCAGGTATGTAATGTTTTATTCGTTTTTCTTCTTAGCAGGAAGGTTATTTTTTATATGTTACTGTGTTTTATTAATCTTTATTTGGTTTTCAGGTACGCCAGCTGCAGCCCTGATTTATTTAGGGTGACAGCAACAGCGTTTGCTCCCACCATATATAAAGCAGTGACTCCAGTGCTGTTGGAGGTGATTTCACCACCAGAGTTTAAAAAAAAAAAAAAAAAAAAGCATATATACTGGAGCATAGGGGCAGGGGTGGAAGTTGGGGCGGATTACCCCTATGCTCCGGTATATATTTTTAAAAAGGGGCTATGCCCACCATTAGAAGTGGGTGGATGAAGGGAGGTTTTCTAATGGTGGGCATAACCATTTCTTTTTTTTTTTTTCCATTTAACCCGCAGGCTGCATGAAAAACAAAAAAAAAAAACAAAAAAAAAAACCCAACATTACAACATATGCCAAAATAGGACCAGCGAAACATTAATATGTTGCTCATGTTAGAATGGTTATACTGGAATGATGCCTGCAGGTATAGGTATCATCTAGGCACCATTCTTTTCAGCCGGCAATCATAGTGGCTGATTAGCTGTTAGATTGCTGTGGGAGGGAATGCCCCCCCCCGGCCATCTTCCATGGTTTTCTTGGGCTCTCCTGTCCCACCGGGGAACCTGAGAATGCAGCCGGTGGTTCCGACAGCTGACCATAGAGCTGGTTGAAGACTAGTATGGCCCCAATCATCTCTATGGCCTGAGATCCCAGAGGCTACGAGCATTTCACGACTTTGGTTTCACCGGATATAAACCGTGTCATTGGGAAATTGGGGAAGCACCTTATCACACCGATTTTGGTGTGGTCAGATGCTTTAAGAGCTGAGAGATCTTAGAGTCTGGTAGACTCCAAATAAAAAAAAAAAAAACACACACAACATGCAACGCTACCTATATTTATCAGAGGATATGTCAATTTCCCGAGATAACACTAATAATAAAAGAAAAAAGATGAAAGAGTTTAAAAATAAAATAAAAAGCAAAATGAATAATTAAAAAAAAAATGCACCCGTGTCCCCCCCGTGCAAAGGTGAACGCAAGCGCCGGTCTCGTGTCGTATGTAATAGCACCATGCATGTGAGGTATCACCGCGAACGTCAGATCAAGGGCAATAATTCTAGCAGTAGACCTCCTCAGCAGATCTAAAGTGCCGACCACTTGCCGATCGCCGACTGACGGCGACAGAGTGGCCCGTTATCGCAAACCGCCGTCATATGTCGGCGGCTGCGATAACTAGTGCTGTGAGCACGCTCACTGTGTCCAGGGGGGGAGGGGGGACCAGGGAGCGGGTAGGGCGGACTCGATCACCGCCGGCTACTCGTGATGGCCCCCCCCGCAGTGAGAGAATGTAGGTCTGTGTAAGTAAACACGGATCTCCGTTCTCAGAGTGGGAAGGGCGGTGATCACAGGCTTCCTCTATATGGAAGCCTTGATCACCCCCTTCCCCCAGCCAGCCCAGCCCACACACAGTTAGAACATGCTTAGGGAACACAGTTAACCCTTAGAGCGCCCCCTGCAGGTTTACCCCTTCACTGCCAATGGCATTTACACAGTAATCCGCGCATTTTTATAGCACTGATCGCTGTATAAATGCCAATGGTCCCAAAAAAAAGTGTCAAAATGGTCCGGCATGTCCACTGCAATACCGCAGTACCGCTAAAAATCGCAGATGGCCACCATTACTAGTACAACAAAAAAACCTCAGAAATTAATTCTCATGGTCCATAAACGCGGCAACTCAATAGCAGCCAATTGCGATTTTTTTTTTTACCAAAAATATGAGGAAGAATCTAAATCGGCCAAAACCAATGGAAAAAAATGTTTTTATATTTTTTTTTGGATTCGTATTTTAGCAAAAAGTAAGAAATTCAGGTTTTTCTTTTGCAAAATTGTCGCTCTTCTTTTGTTTATAGCGACAATCAGAAATGACGCAGAGGTGATCAAATACCACCAAAAGAAAGCTCTATTTGTGGGGGAAAAAAACATGGAAATTTTGTTTGGATACGTCGTCGCACGACTGCGGAATTGTCAGTTAAAGCGACACAGTGCTGAATCCCAAATAGTGCTCTGGTCCTAAAGTGGGAAATCCTTCCGGGGCTGAAGTGGTTAAAGATGTATGTAGTTTGTCGCCGCATTATTTTTAAAGCATATCATGTTTGGTGTCTATGTACTCGGCATGAGATCATCTTTTATATTTCACCAAATATTTAGGCAATTTAGTGTGTTTTTGTGCATTAAAATTAAAAAAAGTGCCCCCCCCCCCACAAAAATTGCGTTTGAAAAAGCGCTGCGCACATACTTTGAGGAAAAAACATTTGCAACACCCACCATTTTAATCTGTAGAGCCTCTGCTTTAAAAAAAATATAATGTTTGGGGGTTCAAAGGAATTTTCGAGCAAAAAATATATATATATTTTTTCATGTGAATAAAGTGTCAGAAAAGACTTGGTGGGTTTTGTGTGGCATAGGCCTCTAATGTTGGGCATAAAATGTTAGGACAATTCAAAACCCCCACAAATGACCCCATTTTGGAAAGTAGACACCAAGCTATTTGCTGAGAGGCTTGTTGATTTCTTGGAATATTTTATTTTTTTGTCGCAAGTGATTGAAAAATGACAACAAAAAAAAATTACACAAAGTCGTCACTGAAATGATATATTGCTCACACATGCTATGGGTATATGTGGAATTACACCCCAAAATACATTCTGCTGCTTCTCCTGAGTACGGGGATACTCCACGCGCCCATGAGACTTTTTGTGAGTCTATCCGCGTACGGGACCCCAAAAACCAATCACCGCCTTCAGCATTTCTAAGGGGCGAAAATTTATGCATTCACCCCACACTACCTATCTCAGTGGCGGAGGCCATGAAATGCCCAGATAGCAAACCACCCACCCCCCCATGATACAATTTTGGAAAGTAGACACCCTAAGCTATTTGCTGAGAGGCATGTTTTGTCCATGGAATATTTTATATTTTGCCACAATTTTGAGGGAAATAACTTTTTTTTTTCACAAAGTTGTCACTAAATGATATATTGCTCACACATGCCATGGGTATATGTGGAATTACACCCCAAAATACAGTCTGCTGCTTCTCCCGAGTATGGAGATAGCCCATGTGTGAGACTTTTTGGGAGCCTAGCCGTGTACAGGACCCCAAAAACCAATCACCACCTTCAGGCTTTCTAAGGGCATAAAATGGTGATTTTACTTCTCAGTACCCATCAAGGCCCTGAAGTGTCAAGGTAGCACAAAAGCCCCCCAAATTACCCCATTTTGGAAAGACACCCCAAGGAATTTGCCAAGAGGCATGGTGCATATTTTGCAGCTCTCATTTGTTTTGGAAAGTGAAGAAATAAAGGGATTTTTTTTTTTTTCAAATTTCAAAACTTTGTGACAAAAAGAGAGACCTGCAAAATACTCAACATGCCTCTGAGCAAATAGCTTGGAGTGTCTACTTTCCAAAATGGGGTCATTTGGGGGGGGGGGGGGGGGGTTTGTGCTATCTGGGCATTCCATGGCCTCCAAAACTGATAGGAAGTGTGGAGTAAAATCACCATTTTATGCCCTTAGAAAGCCGGAAGGCGGTGATTGGTTTTCAGGGTCCTGTACACAGCTAGACTGACAAAAAGTCTCACATATGTGGTATCTCCGTATTCAGAGCCGGTGCTACCACTAGTCAAACTAGGCAGCTGCCTAGGGTGCACTGCTCAAAAGGAAGGGGTAGGCGGCACTCTACGAATACATTTTAGCAGCGTGAAATTTTATTCATCAAATAGCCATGTACAGGAAAGGAGGTAGACGCGTTTCACTCGTACACCACAAGCTTAATCATCAGTAATGATTAAGATTGTGGAGTACGAGTGAAACGCGTCTACCTCCTTTCATGTGCATGTCTATTTGATGAATAAAATTTCAAGCTGCTAAAATTTATTTGTGGATTGCTGCCTACCCTTCCTTTTGAGTCTACATGGAATGCGGTGGCGAGCCGGGGCGTGCACCTACATGGGTCTGGCTGTCGGCGTGTTCCTACCTTTAATTGAACTAGGGCGCACTGCTGCCTAGGGGCGCCTGGCCACTGGTTTCCCTCCACATCTGCATGCTCTGCAGGCAACATGTAACTCAGTCTCAGGCAGCTGCTCTGTCCGGCCAGTAGTGTAATTGGAGGCGCAGCACTGGAGGCAGCGCTAGAGGAAGCAAAGCCAATGCTTCCTGTATAGCGCCACCTCCTGTCACATATGCAGAGTAAAGGGGGGGGAGTTAGGGGTGTAGCCAATGGGGGCAGAAAAATTAGGTTTCACCTAGGGTGTCAAAAATCCTTGCACCAGCCCTGTTCGTATTCAGGAGAAGCAGCAGAATGTATTTTGGGGTGTAATTTCACATATACCCATGGCATGTTCGAGCAACATATCATTTAGTGACAACTTTGTGAAAAAAAAAATTGTAATTTCCCTGAAACTAGTGGCAAAATATAAAATATTCCATGGACTCAACGTGCCCCTCAGCAAATAGCTTGGGGTGTCTACTTTCCAAAATGGGGTCATTTGGGGGGGGGGGGGGGTTGCTATCTGGGCATTTCATGGCCTCCGCAACTGTGACCTCTCAGGAGACACTCCCCCCCAAAATTACATCCTTTCCTCCTGCCGGGGGTCCCCTCCCCGGTCGACTTAAGAAAGGGACGGATCAATTGAGGACCATTCTGCTTGTATTTTGGGTGTTTCAGTTCTTCTCGACGCAGACAGTCACTTGAGCCTCTTTTCCTAAAATGCCATTCAATATTATTTTAGGGAAATAAACTCTGAAAAACCCTCGGATAGGTACATGCCCTGGAGCTTTTGTTCAGTGGCGGAAGTCCTAAAATTCCCGTTTTTACATACGGAAGTGAGGAGTGATGGATAGTGTCAACACCTCCGGTACTTTACGGGTCTATCGT
>BLSH010370312.1:458549-476992 GCA_018402905.1 Glandirana rugosa | reverse complement strand
CGTTGATAGGTAGTGTGGGGTGAAGGCATAAAATTTTGGCCTTAGAAATTCTGAAGGCGGTGATTGGTTTTTGGGGTTCTGTACGCAGATAGGCTCCCAATAAGTCTCACACATGGGGTATCCCCGTACTCAGGAGAAGCAGTAGAATGTATTTTTGGGGTGTAATTCCACACATACCCATGACCTGTGTGAGCAATATATAATTTCAGTGACAACTTTGAAAAAAAAAAAAAAAATACACAATCACTTGTAACAAAAAAATAAAATAAAAAAAAATATTTTATGGGCTCAACATGCCCCTGAGCTAATTCCTTGGGGTGCCTACTTTCCAAAATGGAGTCATATGGGTGGGGGGGGGGGGGTTGTACTGCCCTTCCATTATAGCGCCTCAGGAAATAAGATAGGCAGTCATAAAATAAATATGCGTAAATTCCACAAAATGTACCATAGTTTGTAGACGCTATAACTTTTGCGCAAACCAATATACGCTAATTTACTTTTTTTACCCGAGACATATGGCTGAATGCATTTTGGCAAAAATTTATGAGTAAAATTTAGTTTATTGTATTTTTCTAATAAAAAGTAGAAAATATTTTTCAAAATTTTCATTCTTTTTTCGTTTTTATCGGGAAAAAAAAAAGCGCAGAGGTGAACAGATACCACCAAAAGAAAGGACACAAATTTTGTTTGGGTACATCATTGCATGACCACGCAATTAGCAGTTAAAGCAGCGCAGTGCCAAATTGAAAAAAGTGCTCTGGTCCCACAGTGGGAAATCCTTCCAGGGTTGAAGTGGTCAAAAAGCCAAGAAATTGTTTGGAAAACTGCCAGTTCCTGAAAATGGAAGTGACTGAAAACCCCTTTAACACCTTTCTCCTTGACATTTTGGCCTTTAAAACCTTTTTGCATCCATTTTAGGGACTTCCAATCACATTTTGAGACATTTCCTGCCTAAGTGAGCCAATGGCCAAAGGTGTAAAAATTTCACGGGCCACTCCCGCAAAATGGGCAAAAAAATTTTTTTTAGACCATTTTACCTGTTTTAGCTTCCTTTCGCCAAGAAATGACCAGAGGAATGAAAAATGTCTGGATTTCCACATTGAAAAGCCAAGAAATTGGGGAACTCATTTCCTGACAATGGAACTGACCGCCTCAAAACCCAAAGTGGTCTTTAAACACCTTTCTCGATGACATTTGGCCTTTAAAACCTTTTTCCATCAGTTTTAGGGACTTGCAATCATATTTTGACACATTTGGTGCCTAACTGAGCCAATAGCCAAAAGGTGTGAAAATTTCAGGTGCCACGCCCGCAAAATGGGCAAATATTTATATTTCGACCATTTTACCTGTTTTGGCTTCCTTTCGCCAAGAAATGACCAGAGGGATGAAAAATGACCGGATTTCCACTTCACCCCGGAAGGATTTCCCACGTTATAACCAGAGCACTTTTTGCGATTCGGCACAGTGTCACTTTGACAATTGCGCAGTCATGCAACTTTGTACCCAAACAAAATTTGCGTCCCTTTTTTCCCCACAAATAGAGCTTTCTTTTGGGGGTATTTGATCACCTTTGCGTCATTTCTGATCACCGCTATAAACAAAAAAAGAGCGACAATTTTGCACAAAAAAAAAAAAATTCTCTTTGCCAATATAAAAATCCAAAAAAAAAAAAAAATATAAAAAAGATTTATATTCATCATTTTTGGAAAAAAAAAAAAAAATTGCAATCGGCATTTGCTTTGCACAAAAGTTGCAGCGTTTATAAACCATGAGCATTCATTTCTGGCGTTTTTACAATTTTTTTTTTTTTTTTTACTGGTAATGGCGGCGATCTGCGATTTTATCGGGAGTGCGATATTGGGGCAGACATTTTTGACACCAATGACATTTATACAGTGATCGGAAATTTAAATGTCCACTGATTAATGTGTAAATGTCATTGGCAGTGAAGGGGTTAACCTGGAAGGAGCGCTCTAGGGGTTAACTGTGTTCCCTATGCGTGTTCTAACTGTGAGGGGGCTGGGCTGTCAGGGGCATGAGAGATCCAACGGATCCCAGTGACAGGGATCAGTAGAGCTCTCATACTGTCTGACAGCGCGGGGAACCGGTGTGTTTACATTGGCGGTTCCCCGTTTTTCAGCTGTGGCCAGCAATCGTGCCTCGTCAGTGGAGATCAGGTTATCCCGAGCCGCAGGCCCACTCCTGCAGATGTATGCAAGCCGGGTTGGGAACTGGTTAAAAAGCCAAGAAATTGTTTGGGAAACTGCCAGTTCCTGAAAATGGAAGTGACCGCCTCAAAACTCAAAGTGATTCTTAAACGCCTCTCTCCTTGAAATTTTGGCATTTAAAACCTTTTTTGCATCCATTTTAGGGACTTGCAATCATGTTTTGACACATTTCCTGCCTAACTGAGCCAATGGCCAAAAGGTGTGAAAATTTCCTCGCGCCGCCTAATTAAAGAGCCGCCTCTGGCGGTAGGTAGCAGAAATCCCTGCTCTACCGCACTGGCTGCTCTTTAATCTTGGATTCCCTGCCCGTGTGCTCGGCTAGCTCCTCTGGGTCCCTCTCTTCTGCTCCATGCAGTGCCGCTCAGCCCAGTGTCCTGGGGATAAGGCAGAAAGTGAAACTTCAGCTTGGAGTCCCTGGAAACCATCTCCTGCATCCAAGTGTCAGACATGTAAGATGCCCAAGTGTCTGAAAAGGTTAACACACAGATGAACCCCCCCCCACTTTGGAAATCAGGTACACCTCCATGCAGAGAATGGCTTGTGTGAGGGTTTTGCTGACTTTGACTCCCATTCTACCCACATGGTCTTGTGCTCAACCTGGGGGGTGCGGATGCTGCAGGATTGGACTTTAACGGACATGGAGGGAGCAGACTTGAAGATGGGTGCTCTTGCCATTAGTAGCATCCTTGATAATGGTATCCAGAGTGGATCCGAAGACACACAAAAATGTACAACAGCAAGGAAGCCTTCCAGATTCTGACAAATGATAGCAGTGGGGAGCTCTCACTACGTTGCCACTATTCCAAAGGGGTAGCACCTCTACACGGACTTTTACCTCCAGAAAACTTTAGTACAACACAAAGAAATCAGAAGGGCTTCCCACAAAAGGCAGGTGGACCCCACAAGGCTACAAGGGGGAGTCAGTGAGCTTGACGAATGAAGAAGTTTTGGCCCTGAAATCGAGGCATAAGCAATGTGTACTGTATGTCCTGTCCTCCATTCATGACATCTCAGTGGAAATCCATGGAAGGCACAGTCCACTCCAAAACGCTAAGTGCACGTATGATTGCAATCGATTCATGACAGGATGTGTATTATATTGACCTAATGTTACAGCCCTATCCAATCAGAAGGTCCCGCAGCTCCCGTCACTGCTACAAAAGTTTCCATTTACCTCCTCCAGTTAGCAATTTATAATTCTTATATCATCTACCATAATGCCACAGAAAGACTTGCTTTGTTTTTCAGATTTCAAGAGGATATTGTCACAGCCCTTAACTACCAGGAAGGCCCTCCACCTGAAAACATTCACTCTGATGCATGAGAGACATTTCCCAGATAATATCCCACCACAGAAACAGGCCAAGCTGCAAAAAAAAATGTTCAGTATACAGCAGAGATGGCGTAAGGCTTGATACCAGTCTTCTTTGTCCCCAATGTCCCTCCCAACCAGGCTTATGCATAAGAGACTGCTTCCAACATTATACTTCACCAATATATTAATGAAGGTATAGTGAACATATTTTTGACTGCCTGCCATTTCTCTGTATCTAATGTCATCTATGTTGATTTCTTGCTGCTTGGACTGACCATATACCTTCATACTGACCATGCCTCTACCTGCCACCTGAACAGACCCTTGCTTGTTTACTGTCCGTGTTTCTACCTTTAGCCTGAACTTACCTCAACCTGGTAATCGACCATGTTTTTACCTGCCGCCAGGACTGATCTTTTGCCTGCTGTACCAGTGGGACTGAAGACAATACAGGGGACTCACGTATGCAAAGTGAGAGGCTTTAGAGTAGGGTTTCCAAGTGGAAAAAATTAGGCTTTTGGTTTTCTCAGAGTTTCGTAATTCCCGGATCAGGGTCCGGAAGCTTCAAAGAACTTTGGGTGGGAAGAAGCCTCTACCCGTGTCCATATCTTACCTGACCGAGGCCCTAAGACTGTTTCTGCCTGCTGCCTGGACCAATCCTTTGACTGTTTGCTGACCACATCTCTGCCTGGCACCAGTACTGACTCAACTGCATGTCCCACTGGCTACTTTTTTGCGAGACACCCTTCCTCTGTGGACAACTGCACTACTAGAACCACCAATAATCTTGTTTATCCTTTGCTCAGCCTCCTGTACTTCCTGGGCAGTGATCATAACACTATCCTATGGGGGCAGTCATATACCTCTGTAGCTTAGGGCTGCTTGGCTTTTAGGAAAAGGGACTGCCTTCGGTTAAGCTACATTATGCTATATTCACCAACCACTCGCACAGAGTTGTTTGACTTTTGTGATACACAGGTTGCAGTGTAAGGTACATAGTCAAGTCATTGAAAAGGACTTACACGTGTGGTGTCCCCATACTCGGGAGGAGTAGCCGAACGTGTTTTGGGGTGTAATTCGATTTATGTCTACGCCGTGTGTTAGAAATCTCATTAAGAGCGAGTGATGACATTACAAGTCAAGCCCCTCCCGACGCATTTCAGGTCAACACACTATCAGGGGAACAAGAGCGGAACACATTATGAGGGGTTTGACTTGTGACATCCTCATGCTCGAGGTATTTGTATTGTGTGCTGATTTGATTTTAAATTGTAAGTACCCGTGTCTGTTAAACAAATGCTGAAGTACCAGTTTTACACCATGGGTGACCTCTGTTTCCCAATACAGTTATTGGTGATACGTGGCCTGGTATTACTACTTTGGGAGCCATCTGAGTTTCAATGGTTGGCAGTATCGCTGAACGTCTAATCATTTGTTTGCAACATGCGTTATTGATCTCTGTTACAAGGGATCAATATAATCCAGTAATAGGAGCATATTTGTGGAGGAGGGCACAATGTGTTCACATTTTTTTTTTTTTTTTTTAAGAAGTGTTCACTTCATTAGTGGAGGGCTAGAATCTTTCATTCAATTTGTTTGACGGATTCACAGTTTCATAATGTTTAATTCTTGATTTCTGTCTATATTTGTTTTTGGACACTTTTGTTACACAGTTGTGTATTTGTAATTTGTTTGGATGTACACTTATTTTGTGTATATAATTTGTATATCATTTATTCAGATGAATGGTGACTGCAGCTCCGGACACAATCTTTACACCAAGAGCAAAATTTTTTTTTACTTTTATTTAATTACTTCATTTTTCAAAAAATTGTGACAAAAATGACAACTCAAAAACAAAAAACTCACCATTGCCTCTTACTAAATACCCTGGACTGTCAACTTGGCTTGTAGACTAACTTTCACACAGACTAAATAAACAATGATTTGGGTTATTTTTACCAAAGAAATGTAGTAGATTAAATTTTGGCCTAAATTTATGAAGGGTACTTATTTTCAAAATTTTATAAACAAAGAAAAAGGTTTCCTTTTTCCAAATTTTCAGTCTTTTTTTCATTTGGATAGCAAAAAATAAATCACAATCTAAATTAATTGATTTAAAAGAAAGAAAGACACAAGAAAAAAATAAAAAGATAAAAAAGTCTCATTAGGGTACAACGTTATATTACTGAAAAATTGTCCTTCAAAGTGTGACCACACTGAAATCTTAAAATTGGCCTTGGCAGGAAGGGAGTGAAAGTGTATGGTATTCAAGTGGTTAACCCCAGGAGCATCAGCAACCAATTAGGTGGCCACTTTCTAAAAGCAAACTCCACCCAAAAGCAGAAGTTCCCCTTTAAAGCCTCACCCCTCCTCATTACATAATGGCATATTTTTTGCAGGAGGGAGTGGGTACCTGGTTTTGACAGGTACCCGTTTCCACTTCTGCTCAGACCAAAGTTCTCCCTCCCTACAGTCTTTTGTGACATGTCACAGGTCCCAGGGGACTGCGGGGGGCATTCCCAAAGCACAGTGTGGCTTGACTCACGCAGTGGGCACCAGGCTGTGAAGCTGCAAACTGTCACAGCTGGGTGCGCACAGTTGAGATGCGCCGGGGAAAGAACACAGATGGAAAGAAAGGCTCGGGTGAGCATATCGCTGGATCCTGGAACAGGCAAGTGTCTGCTTATTAAAAGTCAGCAGCAACAGTTTTTGTAGCTGCTGACTTTTACTAAACTTCAATTTTAATGGAGCCCTGCTTTAAGCTGGAACACAGCCAGATCTACAGTGGAATCAGACCACTTTATAACAAAGTCCTCTTCAAACAGATACAATGCTAATAACCTGTCAGGGTGTTCATTTCTGTAGGAAGACTTGGAACAGCGGCTGCACCAGAAATGTCCTTGCGGGCTTAGGGCCTAAATGATACAATCTGGTAACATCATTGGTAGAAGCAATGGGTTGATCCTCTAGTTCCAGAGTGGTGATTATAACAAAAGCCAAAATAGTCTTTAGTTTGGGAGTAATGGCAGAAGACATTCGGCACGTGTGTATTGCAGCCAGGCCAGCTTCTGTTGAAGGCTCATGGCCTCAGGGCTTGTCCCCCTGTTAGAACACAAGAGTACAGTAGGGGAGATCGCTGTACTAACATCAGGATGTTATTACAGCAGCTCTGACATGAGCGGTCAGTTTTTGTTGAACAAAAAAAAAAAAAAAAAATAATAGTCGTGTGTATGGGGCTTAACTGTGTGAATTGTGCCATAAAGTCTAGCATGACTGTAGTAAAAATTTTCAGCTGAGAGAGCAGAAGATATGGCCACACCTGATGGAGCAAAGGAAGACTGCAAAGATTGGATAGATGGGCAACATAATTCCAGGCTGCACGGCTAGGCATACAGTACGAGAGCTGTCAGTGTACTGTGAACCTGGACCAATAATTTCCAATAATTCATGTGTCTAAAATCATAAATAGGGGCGTTGATTTACTAAAACTGGAGAGTGCAAAATCTGGTGCAGCTGTGCATGGTAGCCAATCAGCTTCTAAATTCAGCTTGTTCAATTACACTTTGACTAAAAAAAAAACCTGGCAGCTGATTGGTTTCTATGCAGAGCTGCACCAGATTTTCCACTGTCCAGTTTTAGTAAATAAAACCCATTATGACCCTATTGCATTAAAGGAATCTAAACACACAGGGTACATGATAAGGCCCCAGATAAGTGATTCTAAAGTTTTTTTTTTGCTTTAAAATAACAAACATGTTCTACTTACCTGCTCTGTGCAATGCTTTTGTACAGAGCAGCCCCAATCCTTTTTGTGGGCACCCCGCGGCGCTCCAGGACCCTTCTCTTCAGTGGGTGCCCCCACGGAAAGCCACTTTAAATGGGGGCATCTGTGCATGCTAGCCTGCTGCTATCAATCTGACCAATGAGGAGGGAGACAGCGGCGGGAGCCGCCGCTCTTGTGGATGTCGCTGGATCGGACTCAGTTAAGAAAAAGGGGCGGTCTGCTGCACAACAGGTTTTTGACCATAATGTATAGAATTAATTAAGCTGGAACCACTTTAAGAGTACCGGGCATATCTGCAATTGATCAAATCACATCATGGTTGAAATAAGGTATCACCAGCTCATTGCTTTTATACATGTTTATGGCCACTGCCTCAAAATATGAAAGCAGAGCCCCACCCAGAAGGGGAAGTTCCGCTTTACACCCCCCCCCTCCTCTTTCTAAAATTCCACTTTTTAGGAGGGGGGTGGTGTACCTGGTTTTGACAGCAACTCGTTCCCACTTCCGCTACAACCACCTAGGCAATCCGAGCGGACGTTCTCCTCTCCCCCTCCTGTCCTGCCGTCATCTGGGACACATCACAAGTCCCAGAAGATTGCGGGACAATTCACAATCCGCAGAGCGGCTTGCGCATGCAAGCTGTCACAACCAAGTGCCCACAGTTGAGAAGCCAGCACCAGCGACTGAAAGACAGAGGGAAGGGGCAGCTCTGGTGAGCACGTCACTGGATCCTGTGACAGGTGAGTATGTTTACTAAAAGTCAGCAGCTACAGTTTTTGTAGCTGCTGACTTTCAATAAACACAAAAATGACTGGAGCTCCTCTTTAAAGTAGATGTAAACCCTAAACTGAATGCCATTATGTTTGTTCAAGCACTGAGCATTAAATAAGTGTGATTTTTTTAATACTTGTTTAAACCTTTTTTCTTCCTTTGCTACATCCAAGTGTTACTGATCCTCTGCAGCTGCTTTATTGCCACTTCCAATCTACATGTGCTCTGGTGATGGCTGCAAAGCATTTCTAAGGCTGGGTTTCCTGATGGTGGCAATGGTAGAACATGTCGGTGTTATTATACAATGTAATGGTGGCTTACAGTTTCCACTGGCGTGAATGGGACAGGGTAACAATGCAGACAGTGAAAGAACGTTGCCATCTCATAACAGAAAGTGACGGGACAAGGACCTTCATGGCAAGATTGCCAGGTATGATTTTAATAAAAAGTTGCAGATTTAACAATGTTGTAAATTACTTCTTAAATGGGATTAACATAATAAAGAGATTTTAAGGATTGGTTAATTGGTTTCACATCTGTTTTAAAGCCAAAGGATCAGCATATCAGCCAGACAAAAACTTTCAACCCATCACCCCCCCCCCCCCCCCAAACTAACCCCTTAAAACAAAAGATGCATTGGCAGAGTGCTGACCCCATTGATGGGAGAAAACAAACAATGTAAATTCCTAAAAGCAGTGCTCTGTCAAATCAGAGTAACACTAAGGGCTCCTTTACACTTGCTTCGGTCTGAGGAGTGATGTGTGTTGAGATCGCTCTTCAGAGAGCATATGACATGCGATGAGGCGGTGTTTTATTGCCTCCTCACCTTCTGTTTTAAAGGAGGAGTTCACCTTTTTTTAAAAAAAAATAAATGCACATCTTTTTGGAGGCAAAATATGTGCATTTATTTTTTTTAGGAGCCTGAAAAGCATTGCACCAGTAATCAGATCGCTGATGCCATGCAGGTCTCCTGCAGACTGTCAGTGTAAGCTGGATGTGTCTGACTGTACGGACAGGCAGTTTCACACTGACAGGAAGAATCAATGAGCTGCCACAGCGTTCAACAGCACCGTGGTAGTTCCATGAGAACTACAAGCCGACAGCTGCAAAGGCTGAGAGTAGTTGTAGTCCATTCATTCACAGAACACTGAATGACGCGGCCAGGTGGAACCCCGCACAGCTGCCTTTTTTCAAGCTTGTGACAACTAGCTGTCAAAACGGGGGATCGGGAGGGTGCAGAGGTCCGTCCATCTGTAACAAAAGGTGAACTTCTCTTTTAACCCTCCCTGTGTCAAACACAAGGACCAGGGGCCGAATAAAGAGGCCAGGCTGTTTCATGTGGCCCTTCTGCAGCTACGGCACCCCCTCATCTTTGCCACCACCTTGTCTCAGTAGTTAGCAACAGAGGCAGAGGACAGAACTCCTCCTACAGATCCTGCACCTCTCTGTACTGCTGCCGCACCCGTCTCTGCCCCTCTAGGTCTCAGCATTCTCTTTCTGGAAGCAGAAGGGGCTGTAATGTGATAAAAGGGAGGGTGGGGGACTCTTGACATCTGATGGTGGGGTGCAACCAAAATGCCAATGTGGCCCACAATGAAATTGAGTTTGACACCCCTACTTTAACCCCTTGATTGCCACGGCTGCAGGGTGCTTGCAAAGTTGCCCCATTCGTTAGTTGCCACTTCCTTCCCAGTTAAAGGGGGAATGGTAAAAACGTGGCTCAACCACTGAGTCTTACCACTCACCAACTGTTAATGTAAATGAGCCCTAAGGGTCCCTGGACTGGTCAAACTAGTATACAAAGGGACGAGCGCCTCAGGTTTGTGACAAGTTGGGAATGGCAATTTAGAATCACAGTGCAGTATTCATTTTTACCAGAACCTGCATTTTCTATAACTGATATCCAGCATACCCCAATAATTAGCAGCACACAAGCTCTGATGGAGGGGGAGCTGTGAGGCACGGCTATATCCTGTGACCTGTTGTCAAAATAACTTTTACTGGCTTTGTACAAATCTGTGGCACTATGATGCTTTTATATACTATCCCTTCAAAACAAGGCAGGGTTGATGCAAATGGTGATGGGGGGTGATTATTGTCTGGGCTGAAGTGCCCCTTTAATTTCAGATAATGGATATCTCATAAAGGTCATTTGCAGCATTTGAAAATATGACCTAAATATTTAATTCTAAAATTCCATGCAGTACTCCAAAATATTATATATCTAAAAATTCCAACAGAATATATAAACCTGCACTGAAGCAGTTTTCATCACATATACATTTCGTTTATCGACGATCATAATTTTTCTTTTTTTCACAGCTAAACAACCTCTGGAGATCCACGTATTCAGACATTCTCAGCGTCCACTTGCTTTACAGTTGGGGACAGCTGCTGTTTTTCGGTGGACAGAGAAGACACAAACCTGCATTATATGGCTGGGCGCAGTTAATGGCCCATGCCACTTGTGTTCATGATTGAGAGTGGTATAATGCTTAAAATCTATACACACACACACACACGAGTCCGCTCCATCCCCGCGGGAGCTTATTGTGGTCTGATCTGGATAAAATTAATTACGCCACTCCATCACTGGTGGCACATGAAACAGCATCTTCAGAAATTTACAGGAACGGCAAGAACAAGTGTCTGTCTACCAGAACGGACACCTAAAGAAAAAAAAAAAAAAAGCATGAATTAAAAGGGCCGGTAAACCAAAATCTATTTCTTCATGAGAGGCTACCAAACAAAATGATTCAATTACTTGTGCTCCTAGTTTTCTGTAAAGGTGTTGCAGCAGATAGAAAGGTGAACAGTGTACTTCTGTTCAAGTAGCAATAAAGTCTTCTGAAATTTGTGGCATAAAATAAGCAAACAAAAAAAAAACACATACCAAATTGAGTCAGTCCTGAGTGAGCTGAAAAACTGCCCTAAGCAGTATCCCTTTTGCGCACATTGCATTTTCAACACTGCACAACCCAGGGCAAAAGACAGGATATACATTGCAGTGAGTGATGGAGACCCCCCCCCCCCCCAATGGGGACACAGATGTGATTGGGGGACCCCCCCAATGGGGACACAGATGTAAGTTGGGGCAATGATGTAAGGAGGGATATTGATGTTAACACTTAGGCTGGGTTCACACATATGCAAATTGGATGCGGCTTAAACCGCATCCAATTCACAGGACACTTGAAAACACATTGTTTTCAATGTGGCCGGTTCACATATGTGCGGTGCATTCGCACTCCACATTGCACAAAAAACGTGTGCCTTTTCTGTGCAATGCGGTGCTAATTCCCAGCCCATTGAGTTCAATGGGAGCACATCTAACACGGAGATGCACTCCTCACTGAATGGGGATCTTAACCCCTGCGCGTGGCCCCTCCCGCATCTCTCCCTCCACAGCTGCTGTGCTGTGGGAAAGGACAGGAGTCGCCAAACGGTGGCTCCGCCCCTTCCCTGCAGCAGACAGGCTGGAATTCACACTGGACAGGTGTGAATCCAGCCTGATGCAAAGGGGGGGCTCTGTGTCTGTTGCGAGAAGTTCCCACCATTCCTGTTGGATTTTTATTTTAGAATATTGGGAATATAACAAGAGGACCTGGAACAAGCAAAGGTGGGCAGAAAAATACTTGGGGGGCAGGATTACCCAGTGGTGGACAGGGCCACCCAACATTTCCAGGTAGACAAGAGTTTGGAATCATGAGCAGGAAATCTCTTCTGTGTTGTACTCAAGACATATAAGAAACCAGGGATGAATTTGGTCTACTAGGACCCTCCTCTGTATTTAAATTATCACTTTTAAAGAACTGGTTCATTAGAACTTTAGGGCCCCATTTACACTTATGAATGTGGCCGTTAATGATCAGATGCAGGAGACCCAGCAGGGGTTCCCAGCAGGTGGGTTTTTTTCTTGTAGGGGGGCCGCAAACAACCCCCACCCCCCGGCAGGGCACTAGCACAACTGCCCCCACCACCCCCTCCAATCCGCTGTCTGCTGGTCAGTCCTTACACCCCCATCGGGGTGGCAGGCTCCGGTGTCCTGCAGCATGAGGCGGGAAGGTGTCTTTATGGAGTGTGCTGGGCAGCTGAGGAGCGGATCTACTTCCATCTTAGAGCGTGGGCGTCCCCGGTCCAACGTGGCGGGCTCGGGGAAAGCTGCTCCGGTGTCCATCTCCTGGAGCAGCTTCCACGGTGCATCTCCTCTCTGCTCCTCCCGGTGCTAGGCGTCCAATAGTGTCGCCTGAATTTTGGCTAATCGGGAAGTGGGTTTAATACTCGTTTTCCGATTGGCCGGGAGGAGGATCAGTATTGCAGCAGTATTGAAGCCGAATAGAGCCTCTGGCTCTAATCAGTGCTTCAAAAAACACAGCCTCCACCTATCCCTGCCATAAGATTCCATGCGCCCGGCGTCCTGAAAGGCCTGTAATGCATGGGCTGCCACTGGTTCCTGGTGTCCCATTGATGGGGGACAGACAACTTCTGCAGCTAATCTCAGCCACTTGCATGTAATTGCTCAAGCAGCAATTACCTGCAAATGACTGACCCTAAAAGCAGACAGTGTGCGCCCAGGGCTGATCATTTGTAGCAGTTAACCTTCCTTGGCTTTCAATGGGGCTTCTGCCTGCAGATATTCACTGGGAACCCCCACTGGATCTCCTGCATTTATTCGTAAATGGGGCCTAAATGAACATAAAAAAATACACACAACCATAAACCACGATCATCATTAACTGGCTTACCATCCAATATAACACTGACAAAGGTTCTCGTGTGATGTGGCTTGTTTAATCAGCAGCTCAACTTGTGTGGCCACATCCAAAGTTTCTTCATTTGAAAAGTCACGACCTGAAAAGAAAATTAAAATAACTTGCATCACAGAAGACAAAAATACCTCAGAGCATCCAAATGAGACAAATAGGAAGACATAATGTACAGAATAAGCTGCCCAGGGGTTGGGACAACTAACAGTGCGATCTATGGGGAGTCGCACAACACTGCAAGAAAAGTCTTCTAGTCACAGTACAGTACTTGTATGGAAAAATTGCATCACACTACCTGTTAGCTTATCTCTGACTCTGTTGATAATCTGGATGGCTTTTTTATTCAGAGCTTCTGGCTGAACTAAGCCACCCCCAACTGAAAGGAAAAGAAAAAAAGATCTTTGATTAGTAAGTGTAATAAATACCATCCACCCCACAGTGTAAGACTCACTGGCTGCAGATATCTGGGAACAACAGGACCTGTGGGCGCAACCTGATCATCTCTTTTCATCTAGCTTCAGCTCCCTACTTTTCAAAAATAATATAAATACATCTTCAAACAATACACAGGGGCATCTCAAAATTAGAATACCTCCAAAAAGATAATTTTTCAATAATTCAATTCAAAAAGTGAAACTCATATCACTCCGTGTGTAACGCATCTATATAAAATATATTTCAAGCATTTTTCTTTTAATTCTGATTATGGCTTACAGCTAGTGAAAACTCAAAGTTGCAGTATCTCAGATTATATAACATAAGACCAATAAAAAAATGATTTTTAATACAGAAATGTTAGCTTACTGAATATGCCCATGTACAGTATAGTATGCACTCAATACTTGGTTGAAGCTTCTTTTGCATTAATTACTGCATCAGTACGGCGTGGCATGGAGGCGATCAGCCTCTGGCACTGCTGAGGTGTTATGGAAGCCCAGGTGTCTTTGATAAGGGCCTTCAGCTCATCTGCATTGTTGGATCTGGCGTGTCTCATCTTCCTCTTGACAATACTCCACAGATTCTCTATGGGGTTTAGGTCAGGTGAGTTTGCTGGCCAATCAAGCATAGTGACACAATGATCATTAAACCAGGTATTGGTGCTTTTGGCAGTGTGGGCGGTGCAAAGTCCTGCTGGAAAATGAAATCAGCATCTCCATAAATCTGGTCAGCAGCGGGAAGCATTTAGTGCTCTAGAATATCCTGGTAAAGGCTGCGCTGACTTTGGACTTGATAAAACACAGTGGACCAACACCAGCAGATGACATGGCTCCCCCACATTATCACTGACTGGAAACTTCACACTGGACCTCATGCAACTTGGATTCTGTGCCTCTCTACTCTTCCTCCAGAATCTGGGACCTTGATTTCCAAATGAAATGCAAAATTTTCCAGGGTCATTGATAATGTGGGGAGCCATGTCATCTGCTGGTGTTGGTCCACTGTTTTACCAAGTCCAAAGTCAGCACAGCTCTCTACCAGGAAATTCTAGAGTACTTCATGCTTCTCTCTGCTGAGCAGCTTTATAGAGATGCGGATTTCATTTTCCAGGACTTGGCACCGCCCACACTGCCAAAAATACCAATAACTAATGATCATGGTATTACTGTGTTTGATTGGCCAGGAAACTCGCCTGACCTAAACCCCATTGAGAATCTGTGGGAGATTGTCAAGAGGAAGATGAGACACCAGGATCACCTCCATGCCACACCGCATTGATGCAGTAATTCATGCAAAAGGAGCCCCGACCAATTACTGAGTGCATACTATACTGTACATGGACATACTTTTCAGTAAGCCAACATTTCTGTATTAAAAATCCTTTTTTTTTTTTTTTTCCTGGTCTTATGTAATATTCTAGTTTTCCGAGACACTGCATTTTGGGTTTTCACTAGTTGTAAGCCATAATCATCAAAATTAAAAGAAATGATTTAAATACATCACGTGTGTGTCACGCATCTATATAAAATAGGATTTTTTTGACTTACCATAAAATCCTTTCCTCTGAGTTCATTGACGGACGCAGCCTCTTATCCTTGACATGTGGGGTTTATGCACCTTTCACTAGAAGTGGACTAGGCAGAACGTAGTTCAGCTAAAAGCAGACACAGCCCCTCCCAGGGGGCAGTCCTCACTTGGCATAACCCCTCCTGCCCTGCTTCGCAACTCAGTTCGTAACAAGCAGTAGAAACTCAAAGAGGGGTGGGTGCTGCGTCCGTCAATGAACTCAGAGAAAAGGATTTTACGGTAAGTCAAAAAAATATGCTATTTTCTCTTTCGTTCATTGACGGACACAGCCTCTTATCCTTGACATGTGGGGATGTCCCAAAGCAGTGTTAAAACAAGGGGTGGGCAACAACTGTACCCAACAGAAAAATTCTCCGGGAGGTGCCAGATGCACCTCACACCACCGCCTGCAAAACTGCGGCCAAAAGCAGCATCCGAGGACGCTGCAACATCAACTCTGTAAAATTTTGAAAAAGTGTGCACCGAGGTCCAAGTGGCCGCCTTGCACACCTGAGTAACCAACGCCTGATGTCAGAAAGCCCAGGAAGTACTAATCGCCCTGATAGAGTGAGCCGTGACAGGAAAGGGGGGCTCCTGGCCCCAAACAGCATACACATGGGTCACCGTCTGTCGTATCCAACGGGAAATAGTGGCCGACGAGGCCGCCACCCCCTTGCGTGGACCATCTACAGTGACAAAAAGCGCATCCGACCTCCGAAAAGAACCCGTGGCCTCCAGATACACCCGCAGAGCCCTAAAATCCGGGAGTGCAAAGCAACCTCCTTAGGATGAGACGGGTGCGGACACAGCGAAGGGAGGACAATGTCTCATTGATGTGAAAAGAAGAGACCACCTTCGGTAAGAAGGAAGGAGAAGGGCGCAAGACCGCCTTGACCCTATGTAGGACCAAGTACGGAGACCTACAGGACAGAGCTGCTAGCTCAGACATCCGTCTAGCGGATGTAATAGCCACCAGGAAAGCCACTTTCTGTGAAAGCAGCTGCAGAGAAATTTCCCGGATATTTTCGAAAGGCGGCTTCTGAAGCACTGAGAGGAACAAATTAAGGCCCCAAGGCGCCAAAGGCCTGGGTACCTGGGTAGCAACATGACAAACCCCCTGGACAAAGGTACGAATCAATGAATGCGTTGCCAAAGGACGCTGAAAAAGAATCGCCAGGGCAGAAATCTGTCCCTTAAGCATGCTCAATGCCAACTTGTGATCTAGGACTTGCTGAAGGAAGGCCAGCACCCGAGCCACTGAGAAAGAACAGGGGTTCCATCTCCCCGCCTCGCACCATGCAATGTAAGCCTTCCAGGTGCGGTGATAAATCTTACACGAAGTGGCCTTACGCAGCTTGAGCATAGTGGGGATCACTGACTCAGACAGTCCCCTATGCTTTAACACCTTGGACTCAAAAGCCAGGCCGTTAAAGAAGGGTGCAAGATGGGTCCCTGTGAAAGCAGGTCCTCGCTAAGCAGGAGCCACCAGGGAACATCGACCACCATCCGCACCACGTCAGAGTACCAAGGATGCCGTGGCCAATCTGGCGCTACCAGAATGGATGGGATCCCTTCTGCCTCTATCCTGCACAATAGGCGCAGGAGCAGCGGAAAGGCATAGGAGAAGACTATACCGAGACCCCGGAGCCGCGTCTGCCAACGGATCCCTCGTTCTACTCACGAAGGCCTGCACCTTCCGAGTGAGCTGGGACGCCAATAGGTCCACGTATGGCGTGCCCCACTTTTGACAAATCTGGCGGAACACTTCCGGGGCCGGGACCACTCTCCCTGATCCAGCCTCTGGCGACTGAGGTAGTCCGCCCGCCAATTTTCGACACCCGGAATGTGAACGGCGGAGATTGCCAGCACGTGAAGCTCTGCCCACCTCAGAATGTGGGCCACTTCCGACGCCGCTGCCGCACTCCTCGTTCCGCCCTGATGGTTCACGTAAGCCACAGCCGTGGCGTTGTCTGACTGGACCCAAACAGGCCGACCGTGCAACCTCCCCGACCAGTGGGAGAGGCAAAGCCTGATCGCTCAAAGTTCCAGCACATTGATCGGGAGACGGGACTCCTCCGGGGACCAGCGACCCTGGGTCGACGACAGCCCCAAGACCCCCCCAGCCGGATAGGCTGGCATCCGTCGTGACCACCGTCCATCCCACGGGCAGAAACTACTTCCCCAGCCACCAGGGGAGGGAAAATCGGGTCCGGCGATCCAACCTGATCCAGGGATAACGGAGACTTGTCCCACCGGAGCAGAATTGCCCGCTGTAGGGACCGGGTGTGACTCTGGGCATAAGGCACCGCCTCGAAGGTGGACACCATCAGCCTCAACACCCTCATGCAAAATCTTAGGGAGGACCACCGCTGGGACAGCAGGGCCCGATGCACAATGGTCGCCCATTCCGTAAGCGCCTGTGCCACCAGCGCCAAAGCTAGCGCCGGCCGCATGGCTGACCCTGCCACCAGGAACATTGTCTTGGACACCGCCTCAGTCCTCCTATTGGCCGGGTCCTTAAAGGATGGAGAGCCCTCCATCGGAATAGTGGTCGTCTTGTTCAGACGGAATGACGCACAGAAAAACATTTAGGCATGGCGAATGAACCCTGAGGTCGTTGCCATTCCTTGTAAACAAATTGATCAAAAGTACGACAAATAAAGGAATACCTTAGGAGCCCGGGCCGGCCTATGAGACCCAAAAGCGTACGCCGCCCCCTGTGTCGCAGCCGGGCCCAGTTTCAGCGTTTCACGGACCATCAGAGGGGTCCCCGAGCTCACCTTCCGATAGCTCCAGGGGGGTCCCCATCACAGCGGAGCCCCCCTCTGGTTCCGAGTCCTCACCAGAGGACGGGGGAGGGGGTGGCCGTTTCTTCGCCACCCCATGGTCACGGATCGGCTCCACCCGGGAGAGGAATTCTTCCAGGATAGCCGTTAACTTGTTCAGCAGAACCACAGGTCCCAGCGCTCCCTGATCCCCACCGGAGACCTCTGGCTGGGTAGCACCTGCTTGAGCCGCCATTGCACGGCACCCCGGAAACACCCGTAGGCCACAGACTGGACCGGGCGCCCCACACCACCCCACAAGCTGCCGCACTAGGGTCCCAGAGGCACCCAGGAGGACTCACCGCCGCGCCCACACCGACCCCGGGAGGTGCTGCTGCTAGCGCTGCTATAGCTGCCCGTGTGTCACCCTGCTACTGCTCTGCGTCCCCCACGTGTAGGAAGCTCATCTGGAACGGCGCCAAGACATCCAGGACCGCCCATCCAGCCAGCAAATCCGAGGCCAGCACATGACGGACCACGCCAACATGGCGTGTGCACTAGAGGCCAAAGCCTGCGGCCGGCTACCACAAAATGGCGGCCGTGAATACAACACGCGGCCAGCCACAGGAAAATAGCGGCCGGATCGCAGAACACACCAGCCGCCGCACCACAGCCCACCCTGGGGAAGCACAGCCAGGCAGGAGGGAAGCTACAGCCCCAGAAGTATGGTGGGGGGGAGAGAAAACAAGGGGTAGGAGAAGATATGGCCCACCTACGCCTAACACGGGGGGGGGGGGGGGGGGGGCC
>BLSH010370312.1:399927-449863 GCA_018402905.1 Glandirana rugosa | reverse complement strand
TGAGCAGTTGCGGCAACAATTGCAAAAAATAAATAAAATCATCATGGTTCACCAGCCCCCCCTCTTAGATTGTAAGCTCACAGGAGCAGGGCCCTCTAACCCTCTTGTTTTAAACTGTACTGTTGCTGTAATGTCTCTTTATCTTGTAAAGCGCTGCGCAAACTGTTGGTGCTATATAAATCCTGTATTATAATAATAATAATAATAATAATCATGGGAATAAAAAGGTGACTGTTGTAAGCACAGCAGGCAATGCTATGGGTTGTCCCAGGCCCCTAACAGTCACTTTGGTTGGTCAGCTTGTGCATATGGTCAAAAATAAATACAAGACAAAGAAATAACTGGAAGTATACCATCACATTAGGACCCCATTCAAACTCTCAACTAGAGCCGTTTAAAGGCCAAGTTCACCTTTTTTTGTCCAAATTCCAGCTCCCCTATGTACCAAAAAAGCATTAAATGTACTTCTTTTGCAGAAATAAAAAAGCTTTCCATTTATTCTACACACCCTTACCTCACCATCCACAAGGCTGTTTAAAAAAAAAACTTCTCAATTACTTCTGCCTTAGTTCCTGGACAGACTTTAGGTCATGACACAGGAAGGAGTTGACCAGCTGATCTCATTAGCACACACCCTGCATCATCTACCCTCCTACCCTCCACCCACTTGAAGGTGCACGTTTCTTAAATGAAATGCAGTGATCACTGTTCTCACTAAACACATAGGCATCAATTTTTTTTTCCTACCTTAACCTTCATCTTGCATAGATCTCTCATTTGGCAGAGTGTGATCAGATAGCAGCCTACGTGCATAGAGCTGTAGTATTGAAAACAGGAGAAGAGTGTTCTGGGTTCTGTAAAGCTCACCATATACTATACAATCTGATTGTACAATCTCCTTTATCTACCATCTATGCTGGTAGAACTAGATAGTAATGGAGAAGCTTATTTAAACAGCCATGTGGACAGTGTGGTAAGGGTGTGTAGAATAAATGGAAAGCTTTATTTCTGCAAAAGAAGTGCATTAATGCTATATATTTGGTCAAGTGACGTTGCCTCAGCATGACAGTCGGCCATCTTACTGGATGGAAACGCTGATGTTTTTATACTGATTTAATGCATGAACATTTACTATTATTGTGAGTATGCTGGCTGTGATTTTATTACAATAAATTTACTGAACCAGTGATACTGTGCAATGAGGTTCTTTTTTTACCATTCGCCTGGTGTCTTGATGTGCGGAGATCGGGTGAGGAGGCGTCCATTACCACTATAGCCAAATCCATCTACTTTGCTGGCTGTTGATTTCTAACTGGACTCATTACCAAAAGTGCATTAAACCGCTTTTAATTAAGTGGTCCACCAATTCCGGTAAGAATCAGTGTAAACACCCCCCCCCCCCCCCCCCCATTTCTCCTTGGTGATGGATTTCATCAGGCACAATTCCCTGTGTGGAGTTACACTGTGGAGCCTTTGTTTGGAACTATACACTGATTGTTTATCCTGAATATTGGGACTTTATTCTGGTTTTCACTAGAGACATTCATTGCAATGTTTATTTAGCCCTGCATTTGTTTTTAAAATGCTATACTTGTACATAGGGTAGCTGTAATTTAGAAGAAAAAAAAAAAGGGTGAACTTCGCCTTTAACCGGTTCGTGTACATTTACTGCTGCAGTGTGGCTTCGCAGCGCGAATCGGCGTCCATAAAACAGCGGAGCAGGTGGAAGCACAGCGGCGCGTTCTCATACCTGCCGCACTCGATCTCCGCCAGCGAGCCACGATTGCTTGACAGAGCAGAAAAAGCGAGGAACCTCCGATGTAAACAGGGCGGTCCCCCGCTCTGTCAGCCAGTATGTCAGATCTACTGATCCCTTTCACTGGGATCAGTTAGATCTCTGATGCCCCTGGCACAGTTAGAACACGCCTAGGGAACACAGTTAATTCCTAGATTGCTCCGCCCCCAGGTTAACCCCCTTCACTGCCAATGACATTTACACAGTAATCAGTGGATATTTAAATTTCTGATCGCTGTATAAATTTCATTGGTCACAAAAGTGTCAAAAACGTCCGACATGTCTGCCCCAATATCAAAGTCCTGAAAAAAATAATAATAAAAAAAAAATAAATCGCAGATCGCTGACCATTAGTATTAAAAAAAAAAAAAAAAAAAAAAAAAAAAAAAAAATTGTAAAAAAAAAACCTGACAGAAATTAATTCTCATGGTTTGTAAACGCAGCAACTTTTGCGCAAACCAAACACCGATTGCGATTTTTGAAAAATATGAGGAAGAATATAAATCGGCCAAAACCGATGAATACTTTTTTTTTTGGATATGTATTTTAGCAAAAAGAAATTTTTTTTTTTTTTTTACAAAACTGTTGCTCTTTTTTTGTTTACAGTGGTGATCAGAAATGACACAGAGTCAAATCAAATACCCCCAAAAGAAAGCTCTATTTGTGGGGGGAAAAAAAAGGATGCAAATTTTGTTTGGGTACAACGTTACACGACCGCGCAATTGTCAGTTAAAAGTTAAAGCGACGCAGTGACGAATCACAAAAAGAGCTCTGGTCCCAACATGGGAAATCCTTACGGGGCTTGGTTAAGATTAACCGTGGGAGACGCATCGGGGTTCCCAGTATGCATCCAGATCCGAATAGGCAGGTAATCGCTACAAGAGTGACTCCCTGTGAATGGCTGAAGGTGCGGTCAGGCTCCTATTGCTTTTAATGGGGATTTCAACCTGCAGCTCATCACAGGGAACCCCACTGAGGGTCCTGCAGGTAGTTGCAAGTGGCTCTATTTGCAATTGAGAATAGGGCTTCAATAACTAGGACGAGTTAAAATGTAGGATTTTCCCCTTATAGTGACGCTTTAATATACATCAAAACAATAAGTGAAAATGTAAAAACATTAAAAATAAATGGTAATGTCTCCTGGCCTCTCATACATTTTTTCCTTTTTTACTAACAAAGTATATTCTTAAAGAAGCCCAGCCTGAGCTCATTTGGCTGGGCTTCTCCTATGGGTCACAGAAGTGCAATCCGTTTTGCACTCCTGTGACCCATTTTCAGCTGACTGTCACATGAGTAGGACCAGGCACCGCGCCATCCCAACTTCAAGAGTTGCCTGGACCAACAGTTGTCTCAGCGAGCCGCTAAGAGGCTGAGACAGCCGATCCCTGCCTCTCCACATCTCAGCGCTCCAGTAAATGTGGAGGAGCACAGCGGAGGGCTTGCAGATTGACAGCCAGCAGCTCTCCGCTCGGGGATCTGTGAGAACCGAGGCACTGGCGGTGTTCGATGCCTCGGTTCTCAGTGTAGAAGCGCCGGGGGGGGGCGATGCTGCATCCACCTAGGTAAGTATAAAGCTGGAATAAAAAGAAATCCCATACTTCTCTTTTAAAGTGGTTCTAAAGGCTGAGGGAAGGTAAAAAATGTTCTATGTGCAGCTCCTGCCCCTTATACTTACCAGCCCCATCCAGCGATGTGCACGAGAGGAGCCGCTCTCCTGAGTCCCCCCCCCCCTCATTTGCCAAGACACAGCGGCAGGAACCATTGGTTCCCACTGCTGCCAATCACAGTCAGCTAGGAGGGAGTGGTGGGCAGGGCCGAGCCATGCTCTGTGTGTCTCAGACACACAAAGGGAGCTTGGGAGTGAGCATGCACGTGTGCCCCAGAACAAGCAGCATAATATGGGGGCACTCATCAGGGGGAGGGGTTGGTGGGGGGTGCGAGGAGGAGGATGATCAGGGCTGCTCAGTGCAAAACCATTGCACAGAGCAGTTAAGGATGACAGGTTTGTCATTAAAAAAAAAAAAAAAAATGAACCTTTACAAACACTTTAAACCTTTCAACCCACCTCTTAGAAAATGTAAAAAATAAAAAAAACCCCCAAAAAACGAAATATACTTACCTGCTCTGTGCAATGGTTTTGCCCAGAGCAGCCCCGGATCCTCTTCTCGGGTCCCCCTGTCTGCACTCCTGGCCCCTCCCTTCTCATCATGTTCCCCCAGAGCAAGCATCTTGCAATGGGGGCTCCCGAGCCGTGGCTTTGCGTGTCCATTCACAGAGCCGTAGCTCGGCCCTGCCCCCTCATTGGCTCACTGGCTGTGATTGACAGCCATCTTAGCCAATGAGGAGGGAGAGTCCACGGAGAGCTGAGGCTCTCGTGCACATCCCTGGATCGAGATAGGGCTCAGGTAAGTATTAGGGGGGCTGCTACACAGAAGGTTTTTTCCCTTAATGCATAGAATGCATGAATGTTAAAAACCTTTGGCCTTTACAAACACTTTAAGTGGGCTTTAATTCCAGGGAGGTGTTGCGGCTTTTCTGTCATGTGACAACTGTGATTGGCTCTCACAGTGGCCCATAAGATCAGGAGCTCGTCCCGCTGTCTTCCAATCAGAAGCTCAGTCAATGTGCTGGGGGTGCGTCTCAGCACACAACCTCAGGCTGCAATGGACACACATACACGGTGGCTGGGCGTTAAAGCCCATTTTTCCTGCTGCCACATATATGCGTTACGCGGTTGGCAAAAGGTTAATTTCCCATCTGTCTTTGATTGTCAGATGTAGAGTCTCCACGTTATGAAACTCTTTAATACATACCATGTGTGTTTAAAAATAAAACAGATCTGCTTGGCGGATTGAGTTTATTGGGGAAATTTTACAATACGGAAACGCAATCATTAATTTTTACTTTACAGGGCTTTGGCTTAGCTTTGTTAGCTGCACACTATGTGGAGATTGGGCATCGGCTCTCAGTGATCGACTTACAGGACAAGGTGGTGGTTGGACCTGGACTGTGTCAGTGTGAACACAATGTTGTAAAAGCAGGATGTGTTTATGGATTAATCTGTCAAATGATAAACAGATATGTGCAGCCTGCACTGAGAGTAAATTGTGATTCGAAGACTGGCCAGTTGTTATTCAGCTTTCTCCATCCAGCTACAATTGAGAAAGTTTCATTTTACAGCTAAACTGTGGGCAAAAATAAAAAAGGCAGGGGTTTGCTCTTTAAAAAGGGTAAAAAACCCTCAGAAACCCATATAAACATACCCAATTCAGAGATCACATGATCTTAAGGGGAGAGCTGGGGCAATCTCTTCTGGCAGTTGAGAACAGTGATATAAAGCAGCTCTCTATTCTTTTCACAGGTCTAGTTGACCGTTTTGTTCTGCCCATTAAGAGATGCGACTCCTAACTGCTGCATGTGCCTGTGATGGCCACTTGTGATAGCCAATGGGCATAGCACCCAAATAACCAGGAATCCATGTGGGCGTTGCAGACCGAACCCAACGCACTACCAAGTGGAAGAAATGCCCAACCTGTCACATATATTTTAATCTTTTTGCTTTTTGCTTTTTTTGCACACATTTAAAAAAATAATTTTAGGCCTGGAGATTACATAAAACCGCCAAACATACACTATATTACCAAAAGTATTGGGACACCTGCCTTTACGCACACATGAACTTTAATGGTATCCCAGTCTTAGGGTCCTTTCACACGAGCAGAGCCCGTTTTGACGAGCTCCGCTGCTCAGCGGGATCCATCCGTTTATCCCCGCTGAGTCGGCGGATGACAGGACAGTCTCCCGTCACAGCTCCATTCTGCTCTATGGAGAATCGGATGAACAGGGACCGTCTGTCCGTGTTCATCCGATCCGCCAGATGGATGGAAAATAGGGTTTCCATCCATCTGTTTTTGGCGGATTGGGTGTCAGCGGACATATCACCGCTGACATCCGTCGCTCCATAGAGAGCAATGGAGCATCCGTTTGTGTCCGCCTGAAAAACTGACAGGCGGACCCGAATGATCCGCCCGTGTGAAAGGGTCCTTAGGGTTTAATATTGAGTTGCCCCACCCTTTTCAGCTATAACAGCTTCAACTCTTCTGGGAAGGCTGTCCACAAGGTTTAGGAGTGTGTCTATGGGAATGTTTGACCATTGTTCCAGAAGTGCATTTGTGAGGTCAGACACGGATATTGGATGAGTAGGCCTGGCTCGCAGTCTCCGCTCTAATTCATCCCAAAGGTGTTCTAACAGGTTGAGGTTAGGACTCATGTAGGAACAGGAAGGGCCATCCCCAAACTGTTCCCACAAAGTTGGGAGAATGAAATTGTCCAAAATGTCTTGGTATGCTGAAGTCTTAAAGTGGCTGTCAACTCATGACAACCACTTTAACCTACAGGTAAGCCTACAATAAGGCTTACCTGTAGGTTTCCTCCATATCTCCTAAATATGCACGGTTTAGGAGATATGCAGTGTACTGTGATGTGCCCACCTCATCGGGCACATGCACAGTGAAGAAACGGCCTCCGTGCCGTTCCCTCACTGACATCGTGCCGGGATTGGCAGCTCCCGTGCGCATTTGCGGGAGTGACGCCTCGTGGCTCGGGCAAATCACTGAGCCGCAGTCCCGGAAGGAAGAGGGGCGAAGATGGGCGCTTCCTACTGCGGGGATAGCGCGGGCTTGTGTTATATAATAGGCTAGTATGCTTTTACATTGCAGGGTAATTCAGTGCAACGAAGAGGAAGTAAAACCCATCAGGGTTTACTTCCTCTAAGACTTCCCTTTATCGGAACTAAAGGGGCCAAGCCCAAACCCTGAAAAACAACCCCACACCATAACCACGCCTCCTCCCTTCACCAAATGATTTGGACCAGTGCACAAAGCAAGGTCCATAAAGACATAGATGAGCGAGTTTGGGTTGAAGGAACTTGACTGGCCTGCACAGAATCCTGACCTCAACCCGATAGAACATCTTTGGGATGAATTAGATTGGAGACTGTGAGCCAGGCCTTCTCATCCAACAACAGTGCCCGACCTCACAAATGCGCTTCTGGAAGAATGGTCAAACATTCCCATAGACACACTCCTAAAGGTGTGTGGACAGCCTTCCAAGGAGAGTTGAAGCTGTTATAGCTGCAAAGAGCGGTCCAACTCAATATTGAACCCTACGGACTAAAGGCGTACACACGGTACAGTTATCGATTGAAAACTGTGGTACGACAGCCTGTTGTACAATAATCCAACCATTAGTACGCTCCATTTGACAGCTGATTTTCAATTATCATCCAACAAAAGTTGTACGAGAAAACTTTTGTCTGCCGACAAGGCGTTGTCCGATTTTCAGCTCGTGTGTACAGAAGTTGGACAAACAAAAGTTGGAAGTACAAACACGCATGCTCGGAATCCAGGAAGTGCTCGGTCGTGTAAACCTGCGTCCGCAATTCTCAATTCACATTCACCTGGACTTCCTCGTTATACGCTCGCAATACGTCGCTACGTTCGGCTTTGTCGAACGATAATTTGTCAGTATGCTAGACAAAATCACAGACCGCCGATTTTGGGAAAAGTTGGATGTGAGGTCGTGCGACAATCGCACCGTGTGTACGAGGTTTAAGACTGGGATGCCGTTAAAGTTCATGCGTGTGTAAAAGCAGACGTCCCAATGCTTTTGGTAATATAGTGCATACTTTCTAAAAGACACCCTAGAACAGTGATGGTGAACCTTGACACCCCAGATGTTTTGTTAGGGCAAACAAACGCAATAAACTACTCACATTTTTGGTAAAATATAAAAGGCGAGGTTGCAGAGTAAATCGATACCAAACATGGCCTAAAATTTGTGTGCGCCCGTGAAATGGCGTCAAACTTCAGTAACCAATATTTTCTATAGGCAATGCTTCAAAAGCCCCCTATAGGTCATCAGTTTAGTGTTACGGAAGAGGTCCTGTGCTAGAATTATTGCTCTGACTCTGGCATGCGCAACGATATGCAATGTGTATCGCAAACAACGTTTTCACAAGTAGGTGCCCCCGATGCATGCATTTACATTCGTACTTGCGTATCTGGGGGTAGGGAGCCTAAATTAATTTTTTGCTTAAAGCGATTGTAAAGGTAAAAAATTTTTTTAAACATGTCTATACTTACCTGCTCTGTGCAATGGAATCGCACAGAGCGGCAGCGAACCTCCTCTTTTCCGGTCCTCCGCCGGCGCCCCTGGCCCCTACCCTCTGTCCAGTGCCCCATGGGAAGCGGCTTCCCATGGGGGAACTCATGCATGTTTGCACCCAAGTCCCGATGCTGCGTCCATCGACACAGACAGCATGGCTTCGCCCCGCCCCCCGCTACTGGCTTTGATTGACAGCACTGGGTGTGCTGACATCCAAACGTTTTTAACCTTAATGCAAGGAATGCATTTTAGACTTTGCAACCACTAACTTTTTTTTCCATCACATAGGGGACAAAAAGTCTATGTGATGCTTTTTAGGCAACCGGTTCTCTTTAATGAGATATGCAGGGTCTAAAATGCCTCCACCGAATGTACTGCAATGCAGATCACGTTGCAATACAATCCCTTTCCGGCTATGCTAGCCTGGGACACAGAGCCTGAGAAGGGGAGGAGAGCGACCGTTTGTCCGCTCTTCTCCTTCCCCTCCAACCACCCATGTCAGCCCCGGCCCCACAGAAACCCGTAATACGTGCACACACACATTTTGGGGGGGGAGAGCGTCGTTAAAAAGTTTCCAACTGACAGGCAGGAGTCTGCCTTTAATCTTTACACACAATCCCGGTGGCTACAGCCACCGGATTGTGTGTGAAAACTCCCACTGTCAGGTCCATATAGCGATCTAATTATAGCTTTAGCGGCGTGTTACAGCCATATTTAGGGTGTAACATGTTGCTAAGCAATGCCCCCCTGTGAATGTGTGCAGGGATTCTTCCTCCCCACAGCAGCTGTCACTTTTTAAAAATGGCATGGCTGTGTGGAGCTCTGCCACACAACTGCGTCATTCTTATACAGAGATCTGTGAATTAACTACAGGTCACCTCTGCCACCGCAGCTGATGGACTTCTCAATGGACTACGTATGCAGTCCACTCATAGTCCATTAACACTACCTCCAGCTCTCCAACTGAAAGTCCATACAGAGGCACTTGCAGAGAGCTGGAGGAAGAGTTTGCAGGAGCCTGGCATTGCCCTCGCAATCCACTGATCGTAGGTGCAATGCTTTGCAGGCTCCTGTGAAAAAAAAAAATTCCTGCAGAGATCCAAGTCTTTTTTCTTCGCTCCAGAAGACAGGGAGTTGGGATCTGATGTCACACTGCACAGCGTAAAGCAAAGAGCTCAATGTAACCCTAAGTGGAGGGAATGGACACACCCATTTCTACACAAACTCAGAGGGTAAAATTGACAGCGAAGGCTATCAATTACCTGTGTGCTGGAGAGGGGTGGGGCTGTCAGCTGAGGATTGTCTGGTGTTAACTTATGGAGATAGCAACGGAAGGAGAAAGCAGAGAGAAATCAGTCTGTGCTTTGAACTGAGGAAAGCGTACACTATGGAAGGATAGGCTTTGTTCATTTTTTATGTCTGAGGTTTAAAATTACTTCAATCTACAATTCAACAATGAATATATAGTTATAAAATAAATCAGATCTTCTCTAAGGGGTACAGACCATATGCGTATACAACATGATAGAAGCTGGCGCAGTGCAGACACACTCAACAAACAGGTGCGGCTGCCAAGGAGTACATAGTACCAAAAGGCTGAGAACAATCAGACTGGACTTACCTACAGACTGCCCGGCAGAATAGGAATCTGTCCGCGTACGGGAGCGCTTGTTGCCTTTTATGTTGGCTGTAAAAATGTATCACGGTACAGAGTGGTGAGAAAGTGACAGATGGAATATTAAAAGTAGAAAAGACACTTTTCTACTCGCTGCTTTTAAAGCTAACCTGTCATTGTGCACCTGTAAACTAACCAAGCAGTCTTTAGGTGTCAGCAAAAAAGTATGTATCAAGACTTTGCTTCCTCACCGCCCCCCCCCCGCCCCCCAAAAAAAAAACACAACACAAAATGGGTTTATTATTTATGAACAAAAAGTACCTAACTTCCTTTTTAGTGCTACTGCCCCCCTCCCCACTTCCCTTTAGGTGAGGGTGACATGTACATTGTCCTCCTGCAGCCTGCTGGCACACCCATGTCTTATCTCCCAGGAGGTATGCTTCCACACCTCAAAATAACACTAAGGCCCCCTTTCACATAGGGCGGAATCTGTCCAAGCGGATCCGCCTGCTCAGCAGGTGGATGACAGCTCTGTGTCCGCTACCGCTATGCAGACTGGACACGGACACAGCCTGCTGCTGCTCTCTATGGGGTGGTTGGATGGAATCAGACTACATGTTCATTTCCATCCGATTGTCACCCGATCTGATGGACAGATGGCAAACCTATCCTCAGCCTTCTGCTTTTAGCGGCCGGATCGGATGCCGGCGAGTGACAGCAGACACATGTCTGCTGACATCCGCCGCCCTACAGAGAACAATGGGGGGTACGATTAGGTCCGCCTGAGAAAAAAGACAGATGGACCCGATCAGTCTGCTGGTGTGAAAGGGGCCTACAACTTGCTTTTGTTCCCATAAACAAAAACACCACCATGCCAGATCTCTCTGTGTATATGAGTGAGATCTGGTGCCGCGTCATGAGAAGGGCCGGCTCATAAATCCAGAAGAGAAAGTCTGCTCCTATTGGAAATGGCGGTGCAGGATGGAACCTGCACTTGGAGAGCAGCAGGTGATAAGAGGATAACAACGCTGGATTCAGTAGGCTTGTAAGTGCGTTTATTCAGAAAAAACAGCAGCATAGGTGCAAGGTCCACTTCAGAATACTGTAGCACCTTGGCGCTCATGCAGTGCGGATATACTGACTTCCCAGCGGCAGTACAGCCTAGTGTCCCCACTGCATCCAACATGCCTTGTGTCCCCACTACATCCAACATGAGAGTCAGAATGTGCACACTGCAAGGACCCAGGGAGTAAATGACATGTACCAAGGAGGACTTTGTAAACAATGGCTGATATAAGTAGGATACAGGAATTAGAAATGTGAGCACAGTTGCGTGCTATTTAATGCCCCGTTAAGAACCAGATTAGTCAGAGCAGCAGATGATTACAGAATCGCTGGCTTATAAATCAGTACTAGTCTGATACAGACTACAAGTCTGCCACAGGTGCATGTGTTGGCAATTACTCAACATGGCAAATGCACAATATAACAATCTCCAGAAACTTTTTAGGAAAAGACCCCCACCCCGATGGTACTCACTGTCCATCAGTCTCCAGTTGAGGAGCGGATCATACACGAAGGCCTCCAGAACTGCCATGACGCTGTCTTTATGTTCCCGTAGGACCTCCATTACTGTATGGCAGGTGATGCGATAGTTGCCATCCAGACCGGTTACCTGTACACCAAGGACAGTAACAAATGTATAAAGAGGGCATTAAAGGATAAGTTCGCCTTTAACAACATGTTACACCCATATTTCAGGGATAATATGTAACATGCTACTTTGGAGTAATTACACCCCCCCACCCCGTGACAGCGGGCGAGAGATCCTCTGTCAACCCACTGTCACATTTTAAAAATCGCAGGGCTCCGCCAACACAGCTGCATCATTCATTCACAGAGTTCTGTGAATGGACTACAAGTTCCATGTTCCACCATGGAAGACAGAGCTTATAGTTATGATGAATGCCCTGGTAGTTCATTGACTCTTCCTGCACTTCAGTAACTGTCTGCTCATATGGAGGTATGGGCAGACAGCTGTACTGAGGGTCTGCAGGAGCCTGGCATTAGACCCGTGTTAACCGATCGTGGGTGCAATGCTTTGCCGACTGCTGTGTAAAAAAAAAATGCATTTTTTTTTACCTGCAAAATCATATACATTTAGTATTTTTTTTTTTTTTTACAAAAAACTGTGAACTTCGTATAAGTGCAAAAGAATCGTTCTTACCTCCATAGCATTGGTCAGCATTCTCGTTAGTCGGAAAGGGATCTTCTCTGGGAATTTCTCCCTGGTCATGGCCACCTTAAATAAAAGCAATAAAATCATTTAAAATCAAGATATACATGAAAACATTTTGGATGCTGAAAGCTTAAAGGAAAACTGTAGCAGTGTGTGTGTGCTTTGAAAACAGACACAGCCAAAGAAGAAGAAGAAAAAAAAAAAAAAATTTCTATCACATGCTGCAGAGAAGGCCCCTTGCTCTGCTTGGAAGCAGCTGTGTCTCTGCAAGGGCCCAACATGCCCTTTACAGAGTCTGGGCTAATTCAATCAGCAAGGCTCATGCTCGCTGTTGATTGGAGAGCTCTGGCTCTGATTTAACAGGGGGCTTATTGGCACTCTACAGCGAGACCAGACACAGAAGCAGGACTGTTCTGCAGAATTTTTCTCGGTGTCGCCACACATTAATGAATAATAATTATATTAATAAGCAAGTCACATATGGAACGCCCCAGCTTTTTTGCCTGATCGTTATCCACTTGGGGGAACGAATTGCAGGAATGTATTTCATCTTGCATACTACTGCTGTCTCAGGCACAATGGCCCTCATCAGTGCATTGTATGGGCACCATATCTTGCACTGAAGAGCAACAAGGCAATGTTGTGCCTCACAGAATATCTGAAACAAAGTGTTTTAATTCATTTAGGTGTGAAACCTGACTGCTTACTTTATCTTGTTGACATGACCAGCAAGGAATGAGACTGCTGTCTGGATTAGCGAGGTCAGGCAACATAATGGAAGCACACACAGCAGAGGAAGCCGTATTTAGCCCTGTTTGGAAAACTCTGTATCTATGTTCTTACATTTATTTAATAAGTAGCTGCGTCTGTTGGGTCACACCAGTGTGCTCTCCAGTCTTCTGCTAACCATCTGTTTCATGTTAAATATCTTGATCCCTCAATTATTCTGTTGACATTAATATTGTATTAAAGTCCTAATCAGATTTAAGACAATACTTTGTCCAAGGAGAGACAATCAAGAAACTAAAAGGGCTCCATTCCTGGGTGCTTATGTATTTCTTTCTTCAATAATTGACTTGCATCCCTGCACAACAAACCCCTTTCTTGATTGCCTGCAATGGACAGGGCAGTGACGTCACTGGATGCTTAGTGATGCATATAGAATATAGAGGTGGGGTCCCCATAACGAAATATACTAAATTACATTTAACCCTGTCACTGCTATACAAACTTTTATTCAAAGGAAACAGAAAGAGAAAATTATCTAATAATACAGGAAAGGTGATCACCTCGAAACAGTCGCCAAAATCAATATGTAGAATCTTGCCACTCAGCCGGTCCAGCATCAAGTTGGAAGGATGTCTGCAAGAAGAGAAGGCAGCAATTAAGAGTCACTCACTGTTCACCTCCAGCTTCCTTAGCAACAAACAACAATAAAAAAAAGCAGCTTGCCATAGATTAACAACATTTATCCATCCCACTGCCTCCAATCTTTGCGCTCTTGCAGTGCTACACTGGCTGAAGAATCTTCAACATCCAACACTTAACGTGTGTACCAGAATCCTTGTATTCCCCTCAATGTGCTGCAATTCCACCTGCTGAACTCTATTTCACTACTGTGTCCCCACAGAGCTGTATTAACCTAGCGGCTGGTGGATAGACCTACATGTGGTTGACTGACAAACCAGAGGAGCCCATTCACACTTTAGTGCTGTGGTGCATCATGCAGCAAACAGCCATTCAACTGCCGCCAGTAGAAAAAGGTCAGTGGCGTGCAATGTGACACTATAGTATAAAGTCGCAGTTCCCACAAGCCAGTAGGTCAAATTTCTCCTCTACTGGAATTGACCCTGACCAGGATGGCAGAACTAAAGTGTACTGAGCTGCAGAGTGCCCTGAACTTAACCCAGCTGAACAATTGGAAGATTAACCACTTGCCTACAGGGCACTTTTACCTCCTTTCTGCCAAGGCCAATTTTCAGTGCTGTCGCACTTTGAATGACAACTGCGTGGCCATGCAGCAATGTACCCTTATGACATTTTTATAATTTTTTTCATGCAAATCAATAATCAGGACATGGATGATCAGTGCCCTGATTATCAGTGCAGATGTCCCCTTTCACACTAGCCAGTTACCGGCTGTCACGAATGCTGATAACTGGCAAGTGCGTTTACATCGAGATCAGCTGTGATTGGACACAGCTGATCACATGGTAAAGAACCACTGTGATTGGCTCTTTACCCTGATCTGTAATCAACTGTGTCAAAGGGACACAGTGATCACAGAGCGTGCAGCAGCGGGGCAATCACAGGAAGAAGGTTATATGATGCCCTCCCGGAACTGGCCGACCACGCTGTAGCTGTCATTTTGCTATAGTGTGGCCAGCAAGTGGTTAAAAAGCTGACAGCAAGCCTGCCAACACCGCCCAGCCTCAGTGTCGACTGCGCTAATGCTTTTATGGCTGAAAGGAAGAATTCAATCCAAAAAAGGCACAGGCACCTAATGGGGGGGGGGACGTCCAGATACTTATACCCATGAATATAATGATTTGATACAGAACTCTAATGCTCAAGTATATATAACAGCATATAGGATTCAACAAATGTAATTTCAAAATGCATTGAAATCTGCAGCTTGCTTAGGTAAGGCTGTTACATGGTGATAATGCTCTAACCCTGTCTCTCATTTGTGTTGTCATATAGGCTTCTAATTGAGACTACAAGAGACCATAGCCCCCCTTCCCCCTCACCTCCTCTTATGTACTGTCCCTTGTAATAGCACAGCTTCCACCCAGGCCACCTACCTGTCACCAAGCCCAAGTATGTACCCCACCATGGACATCACTGCCAAAGAGCGGGTGTAATTCGTTCTTCTGTCAAACCAGACCTGAAAGATAAAGTGAAATATGGACTTACACCTGGGAATCCTGCATGGCGGCATTTAATCATTTTATCACAATATATTGAAAATGATCGGTACCTTTTCATTTACCTTCCAATCTCAACAAACAAGACACTATGTAGTAACAGAAAACAGTTATGAGAGAAATGTGTAATCTGCCATTGCGGACTGTCCTGTAAAAATGGAGCCTGCCTAACATGTTGATCCAATGGCTTTAATAAGTTTGAGTCATTACTGATCTGAAACAAATGTAGGTCAGATGTCCTGCATTAACTGCATTCTTCTGCTGGGGTCTGCGAATCAAAGTACTAAACCCATAAGCTGGCAGGCAACTAGCATTTTTAGATATGGCAACCAAATAAAAAAACTACTAGCTGCAGCCGCTGATCGACAGGAAAGTTTCCAACATGTCCCTTTGTCAGAAGTTGATCGGGGGAGACCACACACTGATCAAAATTCAGAATTTGGATCAGTGTATGGTCAGAATTACACTGACCCCTGATAATTCTACAGCACTGGGATGTGATTTTAAACCTGCTATATTCTAAGATCTAAAAGATATAAGCAGTTCTGTCACCAAACAGTAAACACCGCTTTGTGTTCAGAATGAAGTTTTGTCTTAAGATCAGCAGGTAATAACAATTAGCTTTTAATGCAATCCGGCTAACAGTGCATCTGCCCTAAAATTAGAAATGTTCTTATAATCAAACCCTAATTTGGGTTTAATATAAGACCCCTTGCCCAAATTCAGCATGCTTTCACAGCGTTTCTGCAAAGAACTGCAACCGCTTCATATTGCCCAGAATTCGCAGTATAGGAACTACAGAGGGTGGAGCTTGAAACCTGGGAACACTGTCTGTACTTTTGCATGCCAAGATTGAGGAAATGTTTATGAATATTGGTAACCCTAGGATTTTGCTAGTGGGGAAGCCAGGTGAATAGAAAGAACTGTATAATGGCTCATAATAATAACCCCCCCCAAACAGTTTTTTATGTTCCTGTATAATTTGAGCATAACTCATCAGCGTTCTGGCGCTGCTTTCTTACCTCTGAGCTAGGACTTTTTAACCAGAGCAGCTTGGCAAGATCATCCCCAGCAGTATTATTCACAGCATGTTCAAACACCTCCACCTTCTGCATGAGGGTCAGATGGTCATAATCCGGTGCCATCTGTGGGCAGAAAGAATGATTAGCTCCCTCTGTTAGGACGTATATAATTATCCACCTATGGAGATCTTTGGATTACCCTCAGCATGATGCGGTGCTCTATGTTCAACAGTATCTTCTTCTTCTCTCGATAGTCCCGAATCAGAGCATGCAGGGTGTCGCAGTGCGGAACCCAACCAATGAGGCCTGAGTTTGTTGACAGAGGGATGACCGCATATCTCTGAATGCTGATGGGACAAACCAAAACATTGTCACTGGAATGCAGTTTCTCATCAACCAATGCTGCCTGCCTAATGCAAAGGGGCCAAAAGGATGGTACCTGAGGTTTTTCCGCAGAGATGCCGGATCATTTGCCAACAGTGTGTTCACCAAACCGAAAAGTTGCATCACTCTCTCATCCTGGCGAAGGTCCTCATGCCCCTTCAGCAGAAACATGAATTCATGGCCGTTGCTTCCTGCAGGGGTACAATGAATATGCAGGGTAAAAATTCACATTGAAAAGTACTGGGATTATGGTTTATTTGTGGAATTTGTTGACCTCATTAATCAACTGTCCTAACGAGAACCAGTCACAAGTGGGGCTTGCAATTATAGATTTAGTCCTAATTTAATGTTAGATAATATTTGATCAGCTTCTGAAGTCGATTTTGAAAGAAGGGGCATTTTACCCCATATCCATTAAAAACCTCGGAATCCACCATTTTTTACTGTCACACAGCTTTTCAAGCCCTGATGAAAAGGAACCATGCAAAAATACTACTACCGAAACATGTTAGCTTTCTACAATGAAGCAAATTGTTCGGGCCTCAAACCATTGGTATGGCACTCCTACTATTTTTAAACCCGAGCCCTGGTTCACACTTGTGCGATGCGGGAAACGGTGCGATTCCAGAGCCGGTTCTCGCATCGCACCTCTTCCGCAGGCAGTTCACACTGCCTTCTGCGAACCAGTGCGGGTGTCATTAAACCGTTAAGGACACCCCCAGCTTTGTTCACAGATAGCAGTGCAAAATGAACTCGACAAGAATCAGATTGCATAGGTGAGAACACCCATGCAATCCGAACCCAGTGCGGGAGAAAAAAAAGAATCCTGCACCTTTTTTTTGGTGCAAATCTAATGCGAGTTCAGCCATACAACTGTATGGCTGAACTTGCACTGCTCAGAGATCGCATGTGAACGGCACCTGCGGTGCGGGTGCAAATCACATGCGATCTCTGAGATCACAGTAGTGTGAACCTGGGCTCAATGTTACAAAAGATGCTTTTCAACGCCCTTTTGTGTTCAAGGGCTACCTAACCAGAGTGACACATTCTACAGTACAAACTCCACTCTATAATGTCTAACTTGAACAACCGTATCTATTAGCCAAAAGTGACATTTGTTCTCTGCTAAAATCTCCAAACTATAAAGATAAACATCCAGCAGGTAGTCTGCAACCTACATGTAGCATCTGTGATGGGTGTGCACTGAACACAAACAGATACTTTTGCATCACAGATAGAGAAGAAGCCATTATATATGCTGGCTCTTTATTAGAGTAGGAATATATATATGTAAGAGATATGGTAAAGTAAAAAGAAATGCGCACCCATTAACGTCAGTTTCCTTGGCCTCTGCTTGGAGGTGATGACTTGCAGGGAAGGTGCTATAGACTGGATACGTATTATTGGTTGATTGGGGTCATATGTTCCAGGCACAGCTAGCTCCAGGTCTCGGCACATTAGAAGCTTGGGCGAGACATACTGAAGCTCCAGGGAAGTTAGCTGGAATACACAATACTATTTAATACCAAAGAAACAAACCACATCTATAGCAAAGTGAAGACATCATCCAATGCATCTACCTGTGGCAGCTGCTTGGAGATTCTTCTGAAGACGTGGTAGTACAGATCCCAGGCCTGTGTCAGATCTTTCACATTTCCAGATTTCATGTACTTTCGACACCAATCCTGAGCTTCCATCAGATCTCTCCCATAGGCCTTCAGGGTAGGAAGGAAAAATAGTCATGTGATGACGGAAGATGGAGAATGGAGCACAAAACATAAGGAGGATTGTCAGACAGGTTATAGAGCAAGTAATCCAAACGATGAAAATCTTCCAATATGGAAGAAATACTGGGTCCTAAAAATTCTGTTTTCCAAGCGGTTTCTGGATACAATGCTGTTTAGGTCATTGACTCAGAACATGAATACAGACAGTGACATCAGAACTAGCAATCTGTATAGTGATGGGGTGTGAACGACCTATAGAAATGCTGACACTTTCTCATTTACGGTGGGGTGACAGTGCCTTCTGATAGCTGACTCACCAAGCAAGGTAGATGCACTGATCTTTGTTACCTCATTGCCTTCTGCTGCAGGTGTCCACCCTGAGTAACCCTGTCAGAGCTTACCTGGGTTGATAACATCACAGCTTCCCTGTGTGGGTGGTTGGCTACTCAAGCCCGAGCACTGTCATGTCAGAGTAGTTTCATGCTTCCACATACGGAGACAGGAGGGTGTACTTTGCTGGGGGTTGGCTAGTAGAAGACACTGTTACTTTGTCCTGAATTGGCAAAGTCTCTCTTTCTCTTTAAAGTGTTAGTTGCACCTTTTCATTTTTTTTCTGAAAAGGAGCACTAAGACCGTACACCCTCTTTACCACCCAGTCGCGGCTGTACTTACCTTCATGTGTGCTCAGCTGTCCCGGAAGTGATGCACAGAGTAGAGCTTGGATTTTAAGCACTGGCAGCTCAGCACCCACAGAGGTAAGTACAGGGAACGAGGGTATATGGTGTTCGTTCACCTTTACCTTTTTTCTCTAAAGGTCACCTAACACTAAAGTATTGAAGGGCCTGTGTCGACAAGCTTTGTACGATGCATGCGAGTTTTGCATTTCAATACAAGGCTGTAGGAATGCAAAACCCTGCTTGAATCAGGTCAAAATGAAGATTAGGGAGGTGCTCAACTGCAGGTCATATGCACCTGCCAATGAATTCTGAATGATCTGAGCTGCATCTTAGACAAATATCAGTAATGCCATTGACAGAAGCCCAAAGCTTGTCAACACAGGCCCTTAACAGGCCATTCAGGAATAGGACAGTGACGGCAGTCTATATATTTTTGATGTTTTCTCTAAATAAGAAAAAAACTAGTATAATTGAGGACCTATGGGCACACAGGAAATTCCTCCCGGAAAATGAATTAACGGTCTGCTTTTTTTGGTAATGGTTTTCCCACATCGGTGCTGATGACTTCAATGGTGTCAACTAGATGTCTTTCCCCTTCAGCGTGAAACTACCTTTTTAAGGCAACTATTATTTCTCAAGGGAGTCTCAACTCCACAACTTGAACTATACCTGATTCTGACTCCCTACACAACACCTCTACATGAAACAGGATATGGTATCAGCTGCAGGTATAATTCTGCGTCTACTATTTAACTCCAATCTTTAACAGCCAGTGAAGGCAGTCTTGTCAGTCTCATTTTAAATTTCAGTTGGTATTTAGGGGATGACAGACATTTAATATAATAAAGGATTACGGATAAATGAACACAGTTTCAAGAAATGGTTGTCATTTTTTTCAGTGTATGGTTATGTAGCAATAGAATGGTATGGAATTCTGTAGGAATGGAATGGTTTGGAACGGTTATGTAACAATGGAATGGTATGCAACAATGGAATGGAACTGTTCTGCCTGGGGTCTTTTAACTGTGATGTTTAATTCCCATCCATGCTATAACAAGGTCATGAAAAGAGCGCACCTGATTGAAAGACGTCTCCTTCAGGGTCTGAGGTCCCCTTTCCATCATGGCATGAAGAGGGTCGAGCACAGCAAACATCCCCTTCACATTCCTCTCACCAAAGTACAAGCGTGATGCCTCCTCCAGACCTTCATGCCACATCTCGTGCCAGAGAATGGCCACGCGGATCAGCTCCTCGCTTACCTAGCATTACAAGAGCGGCATTATGTAGACTGGCACTTGTACACCATAGAAAGAAAAAAACTTAAAGGAAAGTTTCATGTACATAGCGACATGCACAGCTATTGAAGTCTATATATGTTAACTTTTTTTTTACCAATAAAACTTCCAATTCTCTTCTGTTACCCTTGTGATTTGCACACCCCTGCAACATTATATTGACAGGACGACAACACAATTATTCCATCTCTCCAGATTTCCTAAGTAAGTCTCTAACCTCCAGCTTATGTAGGGTGGTACGGCTATCTAAATCATTCAAGATAGCTCCCGGACTTTGCCTGGTCCCACTGGAATCGTGAATAAATCTAAAAGTAGGTCCAGAAAATTGAATTCAGAAGACCAATAAGTTTATTAAAAGAGCAGGAGGTGCTCACAAATGGATATTGATGACCAGCTTTACAAGTTTAAGGCGGTCAATTGGTTTTTCAAGGTGTGCGACTTTAAAAGTACAAGATACAAAGGGGAGCCACTGATGCAGCATTATCTGCAACAGAGCAAACTCCAGGACTTCCACTTCATTATTTCAAAACTATTCATGTGGAGCAAGCATTCACATACTGTATTAAAGTGGAAACATACACACCTTGGCTCAACTGATATGATGTCCTGGAGCTCCCCGATGGCATCTTCGAGTGGCCAGCTTCCAGGCTATTGAGCACCAGCCACTTCCAGTGATTGGGCGGATATGACGCCACTCCTGAGCATACGCAGGAATTCAGTTGGGTATTGGCATTGCATGCGCAGCTCACTGTACAGGAGCAGGACAGGCTAGTAGGCAGGTCTAATGCAGAAGAGAAAGCACGTCTCTTCTGCATTAAAAATCCTGCCTGTACCTATTTTTAGCATTTACATAATGTTCCACTTTAAGTTTTCTGACACTTGGTATAAATATGCTTGTCAGTGATTAAGTTGCAAAGGAGGAATGAGGCCAACGGCCTTGGAACTTGCATCAAGTCAGCAAAGGCAGCCCCTAGATTACAATCCTAAGCTCTTATTTTTCCAAGTTAACAAGCATAATGAAGAAATCAAGTAAAGTACAAAGCTTAGCAAGAGTATCCTTTTTGTTAAACTCATGCTCTGAATGCCCCAGGAAGATCCACACCAAACATGTCATCAGACCTACAATGCATGGTGGGCGCAAAAGAGGCATACATTGCATTGTGGGACATTAGAAGGGCACCCCACATCTCTAGCCTGCAGCTAAAGACACAGTTAGGCCCCTTTCACATAGGCTTTCCGGTCCTTCTGTCAGTTTTTCAGGCGGACCTGATCGGAGCCTCCATTCATCCCTATGTCAGCAGTGACATGTCCGCTAACACCCACCGCTATGCTATCTGTCTGTGAAATACAGATGGAAACCCTATTTTCCATCCGTCTGGAGGATTGGAATGGATGAAAATGGACAGGGAGACGGTTTTCATCCGATCTCCCCATAGAGGAGAGCCAGGCTCTGACAGGTCAGTCTCTGCACAGTGAGCAGAGACGAATCTGTCATCCTTCTGCTCAGCAGGGATCAGCGGAGCGATCCCCTGCTGAGCAAAGCGCTGTGTGAAAAAGCCTTAAAGGAGAAAACAAAAAAGCAGTGTGGAAATTAAAGCAGGGGGCTTTATCTAAATGATTATACAGTCTGTGGCTGTTGCAGAGTGAATGGTTCTGTTTTGCCGTACAGCAAGGGATGGAATTAGTGTGATTTTCTAAATCAAGCAAAACCCAGAGGGGGAGAAAAAAGCAGTCGAGGAATTATCTATACAAGTTACATATGAAATGATGTCATGTTCTGCAAGAAGGAAAAGATTAGATTAAAAGAAAAGCAAACTTTTCAGGATGACCATTTGGCATTGGACATACCATCACGGCTTGTTGTACAAGCGTATTGCTGTGCTCACACATGTTCTTCAGGATCTTATTGGCTGCGTTATGGCGTGCTGTGGTTGTCGATTTGGAGGCTACGGTGAGTGGATAGATGAGAGCCTGGGGAACAGAAAAGAACAACAAATAAAAGTTAAAAAACACAGACAATCCACCACATCGGGAAAAGGTCACCCGTGCTGTCCTAGTCCTATACAAACAGGCCTCACGTTCATAAGGAGGAATTCTTATCCTTGATTATAATGAGGATCCATGGGGATAGGTAAACAGTCCCGGACATAAATACAAAACGTAAAACAGAAGGTCGGCCCAGACCAATAATGGGAAAAAAAAAAAAAAAAAAACAATTACTCACACAGCAAAGGAGAAGCAGATGTGTCGGAAACTGAACAAGCTACATATCAAAAACGGAGGATTTCAAATATAATCTGAAGAGAGCCCCATTACAAATTGAGGGAAACCAGCTACAAAATCAGTGAAATACTTATGGTCCCATTGGACCCATACTGACCAATCATACTGCACACAGTTTAGGAAATTAAGCATTACTCACCATCATCGACTGACAGGATATTATCACCTATTTACATACACTGAATAATAAGTTCTTTTAACATTCTAAGTGGTTGTAACCCTTTAAACCAGGTACACACTAACAGTTTCTTTTCATTCAACCCAGCGGGCTGAAAAAAAACCCCAAAAAAACCTGAAGCATTCAGGAGGAGTCACTGTACTAACTATGCAATGTTAGTACGGTGATCTCCCCCCACTGAGCTATTGTGTGCCCCCCACCCCCCGCCAGAAAACACCAGCCATCGCTTTCCGCCATTGGCTGAGAGCGCTGATCAGATGCCGAGACCATTTTCGGTCATACCCCTTTGACAGAAGCCAGCCGAAAAGCCGGCTTTTGTAGGACTGGCTGTCAATCTGCTAGAGATCCATCCCCTGTCACCATTTTTCTCTTGGTGTCAAGAAAACTTGTCAGAAGTGATTCGTGATGATAGAGGAACAAAGCAGCAGACAAAAGTGACAATTAGTGCTCTGGATTGAGACAAGTACACATGGTAGAGGGATATGCTTTGTTCAGATTTCATATCTGAGGTTTACACCCACTTAAATGATTAGACCATGGGCCTATAAAAGGTGCGTACAACACCACACATGGATATACCCAGGCGTCTGCACAGATCCAAAAGAAAATAAAAATGAACACTGGACCCAGACTCAAGTTTGAAGTGTCGGTTTCTGACATATGGACCCAAAAGTTTGCTTAAAGTGTAAAAAAAAAAAAACATTCAGTACATCTCGGCTATACATACACATTTCTTCCTGTTTTGTCTCTTTAACCTCTTCAATACCAGGCACTTAGAACACTTCCCTACCAGACCAATCTTCAGCTTTCAGTGCTGTAGTGCTTTAACCACTTGACCACAGGGCACTTAAACCCCCTTCCTAACCAGACCAATTTTCAGCTTTCAGTGCTCTCACATTTTGAATGACAATTACTCAGTCATACTACACTATATCCATATAAAATTTTTGTCCTTTTTTTCACACAAATAGAGCTTTCTTTTGGTGGTATTTAATCACCATTGGGGTTTTTATTTTTTGCGCTATACATGGAAAAAGACCGAAATTCTTGTAAAAAAATGCATTTTTCTTTGTTCCGGTTATAAAATTTTGCAAATTAGTAATTTTTCTTCATAAATTTTGGCCAAAATTGATACTGCTATATATCTTTGGTAAAAAAAAACCCAAATTAGTGGATATTATTTGGTCTTTGTGAAAGTTATAGAGTCTACAAGCTATGGTGCCAATCACTGAAAACTGATCACACCTGATGCACTGACGGCCTATCTCATTTCTTGAGACCCTAACAAGCCAGGAAAGTACAAATACCCCCCCAAATGACCCCTTTGCGGAAAGTAGATAGTCCAACGTATTTAGTAAGAGGCATGGGGAGTTTTTAGAAGTAGTACTTTTTTCACACAATTCTTTGCAAAATGAAGATTTTTTTTCTTGTTTTTTTTTTCACATAATTGTCATATTAACAGATTATTTCTCACACACAGCATATGCATACCACCAATTACACCCCAAAACACATTCTGCTACTCCTGAGTATGGCAATACCACATGTGTGAGACTTTTACACAGCCTGGCCACATACAGAGGCCCAACATGCAGGGAGCACCATCAGGCGTTCGAAGGACATAAATTACACATATCATTTCCTGACTACCTCTTGCATTTTTGAAGGTCTTGGAGCACCAGGGCAATGGAAACGCCCAAAAAAATGACCCCATTTTGGAAAGCAAACACCCCAACGTATATTCTATGAGGCATAATGAGTCTTTTGAATGGTTCATTTTTTCCACACGTTTTTGGAAAATTTGGAAAGAAAATGAAAACTTTTTTTTTTTTTTTTTTACACAAGGTTGCCCATTTATACAATATTTCTAACACACAGCATGTACCTAACAAAAATTTCACCCTAAAATATATTCTGCTACTCGTCCTGAGTATGGCAATACCACGTGTGACACTTTTACACAGCCTGGCCACATACAGAAGCCCAAAATGCAGGGTGCACCATCAGGCGTTCTAGGGGCATCAATTTCAAATCTAATTTGACTACCTATTACACTATTGTGAGGCACTGTGGTGGCACGGATGGGTACTGTAGTGGCATGGATGTGTCATGGATGAGAACTGATATGGTATGGATGAGCATGAATGAGGCATAAATGAGCACAAATGGGGGTGGATAAGCCTTGGATGGGGATGATTGAGCACGGATGGATGGCTGAGCACGCATGCATGGCTGAGCGCGCATGCATGGGTGAGCACGCATGCATGGATGGGTGAGCACAGATGGATGGCGGAGCATAGATGCATGGGTGGACACGGATGAGGCTGGATGGGTGAGCACGGATGAGGCTGCATGGGTGAGCACGGCTGGATGGGTGAGCACGGATGAGGCTGCATGGGTGAGCACGGCAGGATGGGTGAGCACGGATGAGGCTGCATGGGTGAGCACGGCTGGATGGGTGAGCACGGATGAGGCTGCATGGGTGAGCACGGCTGGATGGGTGAGCACGGATGAGGCTGCATGGGTGAGCAAAACTGGATGGGTGAGCACGGATGAGGCTGCATGGGTGAGCAAAACTGGATTGGTGAGCACGGATGCATGGCTGAGCACGGATGCATGGCTGAGCACGGATGAGGCTGGATGGGTGAGCACGGATGAGGCTGGATGGGTGAGCATGGATGAGGCTGCATGGGTGAGCATGGATGAGGCTGCATGGGTGAGCATGGATGAGGCTGCATGGGTGAGCATGGATGAGGCTGCATGGGTGAGCACGATTGGATTGGTGAGCACAAATGCATGGGTGACGGATGTGCGAGCAAGGATGCATGGGTGATGGATGGGTGAGCACGGATGCATGGGTGACGGATGGGTGAGCACGGATGCATGTGTGATGGATGGGTGGACACAGATGGGTGAGAATGGATGCATGGGTGACGGATGGGTGGGCACGGATGCATGGGGGACGGATGGGTGAGCACGGGTGCATGGGTGACGGATGCATAGGTGACGGATGGGTGGGTGCGGATGCATGGGGGACGGATGGGTGGGCACGGATGCATGGGGGACGGATGGGCGAGCACAGATGCATGGGGGACGGATGTATGAGCATGGATGAGACTGCATGGGTGAAGCTGGATGGGTGGATGAGGGGTCCAAGACTGGCAAATAGCGGTGCTGTGGGCACTTCAGCTCCTGCCCACAGCACCGCTGCATCTCATCTCTCCCCCCTCTCCTGTCACACTGCACCGATCAGTGCGGAGAGGGGAGAGACAAGCCGGATATCTGCCGGCTTGTTTACATGTCATTGCGCCGTCAAACAGTGGCCATTTACCGTGATCCGGGAGCGCGATTCTGAGAGGACGTTATAGTACGTCCTCCCAGAACAATGGATCCACCTTGCAGCCAGGTAATTAAATTACACGGTCGGCAGGTGGTTAAATGACAATTGCATGGTCATGCGATGTTGTACCCAAACTAAATTTTTATAATTTTGTTCCCACAAATAGAGCTTTCTTTTGGTGGTATTTGATCATTTTTTATTTTTTGGTTTTCACAAAACTTTGTAAATAAGTACATTTTCTCACTGATGAGGCAGTACGGATTGGCACTGATGAGGTGGCACTTATATGCAGCAATGATGGGCACTGATAGGCGGCACTGATAAGAGGCACTGATGGGCACTCCTAGGCAGCACTGATAGGTGCCACTGGTGGGCACTGATAGGGGTCACTTGTGGGCGGCAATGACGGGCACTGGTGGCCGGCAATGACAAATGCACTAATAGGGGCCCATTCCCTGGTGGTCTAGGATGGCATCTGAAGTTGGCACTGAGTGCCATCCATGTTGGGCACTGTGCTCCTTACCTGGTGGTCTAGGGTGGCGATTCTAGGAGGGGCTGCACAGATAAACATTCAGCAAAGAATCCCGCCCCCCCCCCCCCCCCGTGTTAGGAGAGCAGCCGATCGGCTCTCCACTACTCGCGCCTGCAGACACGAGTGGGTCAAACTGACACACTGAACCACCGGTCGCCGCGATATGCGCCCCCGGCCCCCCAATCCCCCCCCCCCACGGGTATACGCCGGCATGTTATCCTGCTGGACGTCATGACACCCAGTCAGGATAACAACCACTTCCCGGCTGTCATTCTGCATACGGCAGTAGGGAAGTGGTTAAAGTGGTTCTGAAGGCAGAAGTTTTTTTTACTTTATGGAGGTAGCAAAGGAGACACTTGTGGAGCAGAGTGCAGTCAATTGTCAGAGCGGGGTGCAGAGTGCATGCAGGGTGGGAGGGGGGACAGGAGGGTGGATACTTGTGGGGTGCAGTGTGCAGGTGGTGGGGGACAGAGGCAGCAGAGGGGACATATGTGGAGAGTACGACCCGTTTACACAAATGAAGTGCTGGAGGTGGTTATGACAGTAGAGCTTGATGCCGGGAGATGTATAGTGAGCCAAGAGCTAATTGGTGGATACCGGGAGGGTCAATATACATATATGTCAGGACAACCATATTTGGTCAGTGCATCTATATGATATTCCTCCAATATGGCAGCACAGGACAAAGACTGTTTAATACTGCCAGTACCTCTATTATTGCGGAATGCCACGTAAAAAATCCTCTTCAGCGCATGTCAGTTAAAAAAAACAAAAACTTTTAATCTCAGAATAGAGCTTATTAAAGTAAGATGGTGTTTGTAATCCTATCACTACTGGCAATATAATTATGCAAGCCTGCCTTTAATTGGCCAGAGACAGCCAAGGTCCTACCAGCCAAAAGGTGAATGCTAGCCGGCACGTGACCAAATACCAAACCTATTGCTAAAATACCCAGATTGCCTGGAAGTTTATGTAACATTATATCAACAGTCATCTCCCTGGACTGGCGAGGAGCGTTCAGCTGCATTGTTCATTGTGCTTTGTTTTACTTCTCTGTTCCAACACTGACAGATGGCAATAGAAATTCCAAGTAAAGGTTCATAAAATAAAACAGAGGCTCCTTATCTGTCTGATTGCTGCTCGCATTATGCTGATTCCTACAGCTACAAACACTTCATTCCTGTAGCATGTGCTGTTCTGGGAGGCGAAGATCTAGTTTCATTGTAAATTCCAAGGCTGAGTCCCTGCCACCGGCATCAAGGAAAGTGGATTTCAATCTGCTCTCATCTGGCTATAAACTGACAGTGTGCAACATATTGATATTATAAGCACTCATTTAGTCGTTTAAAGTGTGTTTACTGTAAACCCTGACAATGATGATCTCCTATTTCCTCTTTTTTGGTCAGTAATATGTACCAATAAAAGTATTTTGTTATATATTTTTGATAAGTACTAAAACAAATACCTGTTCAGTGCTATCCTGTGCACTCTATTATCTCAAGCAGTGTGTTATCAACCCTTTTAGTTCACCTCTGAACTATAGAACACATCCCCTTTTTACACAGATACAGTGCAGTAACAAGGTTGTCCCCTATAACAGTGATCACCAACCTTGGTACCAGTTTGGTGGCAGCCATTTGTCCAGGGACCGGTGGTGGACTGGATATTCATGGATCCTGTCCTTAGCCCTCCTTCACACCACAACCCCCCTTTACAGTGTCCATAGTCCGCCGTTACATCACAGTTCCCTCTAAGTCCCAAAGTGTTCACCATTCCCCTCCACATTAGTCACCATTACAGTGCCCCTTTACATTACTGCAGCAGGGACAGCAATGTAAAGGGGGCACTGTGATATAAAGGGGACTACCCTGTAAAAGGGCACTGTAATGATTGCCGTGTCCCTTTATATCACAGTGCCATTTGCACTCACAGCCCCCCTCCCCCCTCACAGCCCCCCTCCCAATCACAGTGCCCCTTGCAGTCATGTCCTTCCACTTTCCTCTTTCATTGCCCCATTTCAGTCTCTGCCTCCCCTGCACACTCCTACCTGTAGCAGGGTAGAGGAAGCTTCCAGCCATGTGTCTTCTCCCGCCTGGGTCTCCCACCCCTCTGCTGGATGTCAATCTGTCAGCACGGCAGGGGGCAGGAGGAGATGCAGATCTGGATGGAGAGCGGGAGCTGCCAAAACTTATGATAAGCGGTTGATTACCCACTTGGTAACATGAAAGACTTCCACTCTCCAGAGCAGATCTCCACTTCATCCCTCCCCCTGGCCTGATAGGATGACTAGGGAGAAGACAAAAGGGCTCAGTGACACAGCTGCACAGCAGGAGTGGCAACTGCAGTTTGTGATAGTCCTGTTGGGACTGTGGTCGCTGCTCACCTCCCGTTGTGCAGCCTGGCCAGCAACAGGTCACGGACCGGTACTGGTAAACGGCCCAGGGGACCCCTGCCCTATAGGTCAGAGAAATAAAATAAACAAAACAAATGCAGCCACCACATCTAAGGAATGGTAAGCTGCAACATATTACTTTGTTTCGAAAATGTTTAAACCAAAACAACAGTTTTGGATAAAGAATGTTTAGAATCTGTCAGTTTCCTTGAAGTATCAATTCACACTCTATATTTGTTCACAAAATTAAGGAAAATCTGAAATGTTACAACTTGTTCTTGTGACAACTAAGAGGGGCTTTCCCTTTACTTTGGAGATTTCCTCTTGCTTTCTGTAGTGTCTAATGGACAGGAAATAAAGAAATATCTGTCCAATTTCTCTCCCAGATTGGAGGCTCGGTTGGGCAGGACTCCCCTTTTTAGTTTATATAGCATGTAAAAAATTTGTTGCAGATGCATTTTGTTACTAAAATACAGTATTTTACTGTACGTTCATTTTATAGAAGGGAAGGTTCCATTTCTATATCCGTACTAAATAAGGGGATGAGAACTAATCTCTGAATAAATAAAACAAATTGTTCTTTGATTATTGTTGTGGTCGGAGTTGTGCACTTTTTTAAAAAAAAAAAAAAAAAAAAAAAAGAAGAGAACCAGAGTAAAGAAGTTAACTTTTTGAGCCATCCCAATCTCCAGGTGTGAGAGAAGAAGCCTATCTCCAGCAGTCGGACACATCCACTGCACAGTCACAGCTACTTTGCTCTGATCATCAATAGGAATGAGATCAGGAAAGTTTGAAAAAGTGTCTAAACCCAGTGTTAATTTTGACGTCAAACATCGATTTAGTTTTAGTCATAGTCTTGACTAAAATGGCATTTTAGTTTTAGTCATCTGAATTGTTTTAGTCTTATTTTAGTTGACTAAAATAGTGTTAATTTCAACTACAAAAATATTTTCGTTGACAAAATTAACACTGGCTATCCCGCTGGGAATCTGTCAAAACTGATAGTCAACAGTCCAATTAAAAGGTAGGAACACACCGCTTAAGCCGACAGCCAGACCCATGTAGGTGCACAATGAATTTGGGATCTTATCCAGCTTATGTACCACCACAATTTATATACTATACATTAACATACATGCGAATCACACCTATATTAAAAGATTTGATTCTCGGTTATATTTAATTTTGATTTTTTTTTCTCAATTGTATATGCATGTTTTGTAACCACCCTGTGTGGTGGTCGGTGTGTATGTGGTTGTTTATATATTTTTACTTACATTGTTGCATGGGATTACCATCATAAAATAGTTTGCCTATGAAACCATATGTAGCAAATTTTTGGAAACAATGTTAATACAAGAGAAAAAAATATTGTTCTTTTCTGTATATGTTCTTGGAATTTGGGACATTATGTATCTTTTATGCACAATGCTATCCTATATGTTTTTAAACAGGGTTGTTTTTCATTGTTTCACATGTTCAGGTGCTGTGCATAATTAAGCTAATTGGCATCAGCTGTTTTAGAGGGGGATGTGACTTTTTGAGTCTGAAGCCTCAAATAGCTGATCATTTGCTTACTGTCTTTGTAATGATTAAGCTTGTTGTGTACGAGTGAAACTTGTCTACCTCTTTTCATGTACATGGCTATTTGATGAATAAAATTTCAAGCTGCTCAAATTTATACGTGGAGTGCCACCCTACCCTTCCTTTTGAGTCTATAATTGAGTCATGGGCTGCAGATGAATTACCCACCCCCAGCCGCATAAATACAAGCACCTTACATACATGATGGGGAATGCCTCGTCCGCTTATGATTGGCTGCCATCGTTGACAGCCTCCAGACAGGATAGCTCAGGTGAGTCTGGACTTGTGTCCAAACCCGCCTGAGCTCATTCCTAATCAACAATGCTCATGCTCTCTGCTCAGGGGGTGTGAGTGTTGTTGACTGGAGAAGAGAATTGTGACAATGCACGTGGTGTGATAGACAGCTGGAGATAAACTGCTGCACAAAGCCCTGATCGTCATTGTGCAGATGGGAAACGGGAGATCAGGATGGAGCTGGATGAAGAGCAAGCAAAAAAAAAAAAAATAAATAAATTAAAAAAAAGTAGACTTTTTATCCAGAGCCCTCAAATTTATCTAAAACAAAAGAATAATGGATTTAGGAACCTCTACTAGCCTGAAGAGAGATGATGGCGCTCTGGAAATCACTATTAAGGGTGACCAATAACTTACCTGTGGGTGATATCTTCCAATATCTGTCAGCAACTGGTGGATCAAACGACCAACCAGGGGCCTAGGAGTATCTATTCTGGCAATAAGCTGTGGAATAACCTGTATAGATAAATAAAAAAAAAAATGTGAGCGCTTATGTAAATTGAGTATTAGAGAATATTTGGAAAACATGTACCCATAAATAAGTATATTTTTAAAGACCAGGAGATATTTAGTATAGGATTATCTATGCCTTTAGGTACTCCGTGTATGTCTGGGCAACCCCCCCCCCCCAAAAAACATGCAGTTGCGCTCATAAGTTTATATACCCTGGCAGAATTTATGATTTCTTGGCCATTTTTCAGAGAAGATGAATGACAACACTCATGGTTAGCGTTTGGCTAAAGCCATTTATTATGAATCAACTGTGTTTATTCTTTTTAAATCCTATGACAACAGAAACTACCCAAAATGACCCTGATCAAAAGTTTACCTACACTGGTGATTTTGGCCTGATAACATGCACACAAGTTGACACAAAGGGGTTTGAATGGCTATTAAAGGTAACCATCCTCACCTGTGATCGGTTTGCTTGTAATTAGTGTGTGTGTGTGTGTGTGTGTGTGTGTATAAAAGGTCAATGAGTTTCTGGACTCCTGACAGACCCTTGCATCTTTCATCCAGTGCTGCACTGACGTTCTGGATTCGGAGTCATGGGGAAAGCAAAAGAATTCGCAAAGGATCTGCGGAAAAAGGTGGTTGAAGTGTATAAAACAGGAAAGGGATATAAAAAGAAATCCAAGGAATTGAGAATGGCAATCAGCAGTGTTCAAACTCTAATCAAGAAGTGGAAAATGAGGGGTTCTGTTGAAACCAAACCACGGTCAGGTAGACCAACTAAGATTTCAGCCACAACTGCCTAGAAAATTGTTTGGGATGCAAAGAAAAACACACAAATTACTTCAGGTGAAATACAGGACTCTCTGAAAATGTGGTGTGGCTGTTTCAAGATGCACAACAAGGAGGCACTTGAAGAAAGATGGGCTGCATGGTCAAGTCGCCAGAAGAAAGCCATTACTACGCAATGCCACAAATTATCCCACATACAATACGCCAAACAGCACAGAGACAAGCCTCAAACCTTCTGGTACAAAGTCATTTGGAGTGATGAGACCAAAATTTAATTCAATACCATGTTTTGATCAATGACAGCTTGAAGTGTTTTGTGGTATTTGTGGATGAGGCTCTTTATCTTCTCAGATGGTGAAGCTGCCCATTCCTCTTGAAAAAAAGCCCAGTTGTGGCTGAAATTTTAGTTGGTCTACCTGACCGTGGTTTGGTTTCAACAGAACCCCTCATTTTCCACTTCTTGATTAGAGTTTGAACACTGCTGATTAGCATTCTCAATTCCTTGGATATCTTTTTATATCCCTTTCCTGTTTTATACAGTTCAACTACCTTTTCCCACAGATCCTTTGAGAATTCTTTTGTTTTCCCCATGACCCAAAATCCAGAAACGTCAGTGCTTCACTGGATGAAAGATGCAAAGGTCTGTCAGGAGTCCAAAAGCTCATTGACCTTTTATACACACACACTAATTACAAGCCAACAGATCACAGGTGAGGATGGTTACCTTTAATAGCCATTCAAACCCATTTGTGTCAACTTGTGTGTGAGTTATTAGGCCAAAATTACCAAGGTATGTAGACTTTTGATCAGGGTCATTTGGGTTTTTTCTGTTGTCATTATGATTTAAAAAGAGTAAACACAGTTGATTCATAATAAATGGCTTTGGCCAAACACTAACCATGAGTGAAAGAAATGTTTTTGAAAAATGGCCAAGAAATCAAATTCTGCCAGGGTATGTAAACTTATGAGCACAGCGTATGTAGTGCATCTTTGTAATACATTAACAATGATTTACCCTTTAGAAAATCATTGAGCACAGTAAAATAAAAACCCTGGCCTGTCAGAAATCCAGGGAGCTCCTAACTTCCAGTAATGAGTTGACAACACGTCGTATCTGCTGCACTGAAACTCCAAGCAGGGTTGTCAGCTGTGTCTGGGCAGCATAGTGGCTTAATGGCTAGCACTTCCATCTAGCAGCACTGAGGTTGTCGGTTTCAATTCCAACCACAGCACTACCTGAATAGAGTTTGCATGCACTCCCTGCGACTATGTGGGTTTTTTTCTGGGTCGATTTCCTCCCAGACTCCAAAGACATGCTGGTAAGTTAATTGGCTCCTGTCTCAGGTCAGTAGTGGTCCTAGTATGTGTATGTATACATGTGAGTTTGGGACTTCAGATTGTAAGCTTATAGAGGGCAGGGACTGATGTGAATGGACAGTATATGTAAAGTGCTGCATACATTTTCAGCGCTTTATAAAACACCTGTAATAAATGTATGAGTTACCCCCTGATAGATTACAAAACACCTCTCCCTAACATCATGCCTATAACACAATACGAGGTGTGCTGTAGACATTGGCTACACACTAGACTTTCCTGCCAGTAAAATACTTTTAGTCCTATGGTGACAACACCCACCCACTATACTCTATTTATGGATAAGTCATTTTTGGACAGAAAGTGTGTTGGGGTTACAGAACACCTACCCCATCTCCACAACATAATGGGATGGGGGCATTCTATAGTTCAGACAGAACTGGTAGGGGCGGATAACACTGCTTAGCATTTCAGCAGACATGAAGCGCACAAAATTTGGAGCACACTAGATTTCTGGCAGATTAACAGGTGTTTTTCTGTACGTGCAAGGTTTTTACAGGGTTAAAACATGGGGTAATATGCAAATGCACTGGAGAGAAGGTATATATTTTATTTAGGGTGTAATGTGGCATGTACCAGCACCCCACCCCTTCTCACCTTTGCTAGCAGGTGGTTTTCTCTCCTGCAGCTGCTGTCACATTTAAAAACGGTGTGGCTGTGAATGAATGAACTACAAGTTCCTTCTCCCACCATGGCAGAAAGATTTTTTTACTCTCGTTGGGCTCTTGGCAAGCTCGTAGTCCATTCACAAGTTTGCTAACTGAAAGCCTGTACAGAGATATGGGCAGAAAGCCTGAAGACGTGTCTGCAGGAGCCTGACATTGCACCCGAGGATATCCACATATTGCGGGTGCAATGCTTTGCAGGCTCCTGTGGGAACAAAAAAAAAAAAAAAAAAAACAAAAAATGGGATTTTTTTACTTACCGTAAAATCCCTTTCTCTGAGTTTATCGATGGGCACAGCAGCTTCATGGACAAGTGGGTTATACTGCCCTCTCTTCAGGAGTGACAAGGCAGAACAGGCAGTTCTAACAGCAAAAGAACAGCAGACACAGCCCCTCCCAGGGGGCAGTGCCCACTGGCAGATAACCCTCCGCCCTGCTACTGCTAGCTCAGTTCGTAACAAGCAGTGCAACGTAATATTATAGGGGTGGGTGCTGTGCCCGTCAATGAACTCAGAGAAAGGGATTTTACGGTAAGTAAAAAATCCCGTTTTCTCTTTCATTCATTGATGGACACAGCAGCTTCATGGACAAATGGGATGACCAAAAGCAGTGCCAAAAACATGAGGGGTGGGTAACGGAACAACAAAAGAACTTCACCCAACAGGACCCAGACGTGTCTCACGGCCGCCTGCAAAACTTTGCGGCCAAACGCAGCATCTTGCACACCTGAGACACAGATGCCTGATGTCGGAAAGCCCAGGAAGTGCTAATCGCCATGGTAGAGTGAGCAATGATCGGAAAGGGAGGCTCCAGACCCAGAACAGCATAGGCTCGGGTCACAGTCTGTCTAATCCAACATGAAATAGTGGCCGACGAGGCCGCCAGACCCTTGCGTGGGCCATCCACCACTACAAAAAGCGCATCCGACCTCCAAAAGGAAGCTGTGGTCGCCAGATACACCCGCAGGGCCCGAACAATGTCCAGGGAGTGCAAAGCAACCTCCCAAGGGTGAGAGGGGCACGGGCAGAGCGAAGGACGGACAATGTCTTCATTAATATGGAAAGATGACACCACCTTCGGCAGAAAAGAAGGTGATGGCTGCAGAATCGCCTCATCTTTGTGTAGGAGCAGATATGGAGACCTACAAAATAGAGCCGCCAACTCAGACACCCGCCGAACGAATGTGATGGCTACCAGGAAAGCCACCTTTTGTGAAAGCAATTGCAGCGATATCTCCTTGATATTCCCAAAGGGCGGCTTCTGAAGAACCGAGAGGACGCTGAAAGAAGATCGCCAGGGTAGAAATCTGACCCTTGATCGTACTCAACGCCAGCTTCTGGTCGAGGCCCTTCTGCAGAAAAGCCGAAGACCCTGAGATACCGAAAAGGATCAGGGATGCCACCCTCCATTCTTGCATCAGGCGATATAAGCCCTCCAGGTGCGGTGATCAATCTTCCTGGAAGTGGCCTTACGTGCCTTAAGCATGGTGGGGATCACCGAGTCTGAGACACCTCGATCCCTCAACACCTGGGATTCAATAGCCAGACCATTAAAGCCAGCGAGGTCAAAGCAGGATGCAATATAGGCCACTGAGAAAGTAGGTCCTTGCAAAGTGGGAGCCGCCAGGGGACGGCCACCACCATTTGAACTACGTCGGCGTACCAAGGACGCCGTGGCCAATCTGGAGCATGGTCAGTATGCACTCCGTTTCTATTCTGCGCAGAAGGCGCGGAAGTTCGGGGGGGGGGGGGAGGATTCGTAGAGGAGTCGGCACCAGGCCCACGGAGCTACTAAGGCATCCACCTCGTCCTCTAGGGGATCCCTTGTCCTGCTCACGAAGGCCTGCACCTTCCGATTGAGACGAGACGCTAGAAGGTCCACGTCTGGAGTACCCCACCCTGAGGACTGAGGTAGTCCGCTTGCCAATTCTCTACGCCCGGAATGAGGGCGGCGGATATTGCCAGTATGTGGAGTTCTGCCCACCACAGAATGTGAGCTACCTCTGAGGCCACAGCTGAGCTTCTTGTCCCACCCTGGTGATTCACGTATGCCACGGCCGTGGCATTGTCCGACTGAATCCGGACAGGGCACCCGTGCAACCTCCTTGTCCAATGGGAGAGGCAGCACCTGATGGCCCGCAATTCCAGGACATTTGTCGGGAGACGAGACTCCTCCGGAGATCACCGGCCTTGGGCCAACGACAGCCCCAGGACTCGATCAGGCTGGCGCCCGTCGTGACCACCGTCCAATGGAGGGGAAGTCCTGGTCTGGTGGTCCACCCTGATCAACTGATCCAGGGATGAGGGGGACTTGTCCCACCTTCGCAGAATCTCCCGCTGCAGAACACGGGTGTGACACTGAGCGTATGGGACCGCCTCAAAGGTGGTCACCATGAGGCCCAAGACCCTCATGCAAAACCGTAGGAAGGACTATTTCTGGGACAGCAGGGCCCGAACCGCCGACTGAAACATCTGTCGCTTGGATGGTGGAAGGAAGACCTTCGCCTGGGCCGCATCCAGAATCAGACGCAGATACGCCAAGCAGTGAGACGGAGTCATCACCGACTTTGGGCAATTGATCACCCAGCCGAACTCCTGCAGAGTGTGCAAGGCGATCGTCACATTGTCCCTGAGAGCTGGAGCCGACTCTGCTCGCAAGAGAAGGTCGTCCAGATACGCCACCACTGCGATGCCCCTCTGTCTCAGCAGAGCCAGAACCGCGACCAACAGCTTGGTGAAGACCCGAGGCGCAGAGGCCAGGCCAAAACGGGAGAGCCACAAACTGATAGTTATGTTCCCCGACCGCAAAGCGCAGGAAGCGCTGGTGCTAAGTGCATACGGGAACATGCAGGTACGAGTCTTTGATGTCTAGGGAGGCCAGGAAATCGCCCTGGTGGAAAGCTGCTACCACAGAGCGAACCAACTCCATCCGGCAGTTGAGGGCCTTCAGGTCCAGAATCGGGCGGACCCCATCCTTCTTCGGGACCACAAACAGGTTGGAGTAAAACATGTGGAAACGTTCCGCACACAGAACGGGGACCACTACCCCTTGACAAAGTAGGTCCTGCACTGCCCCAAACAGGGCCTGCAACCTGCCCGAGGGCAGTTGCAAGTTGGAGGCGAAGAACTTGTCTGGAGGATGGGAATGAAATTCTATTCTGTACCCTGACGAGATCACCTAGTGCACCCAGCGGTCCGAAATGCAGGAAGTCCACCGGTCTGCAAACCCCAGGAGACGTCCCCCCTCCCGAAGAGGGTGGGGGCAGCCCTTCATACGGAGGAGGACTTGTCCTTCGGCTTGTCGCGCTTACACTGCCAGGGACTCTTCTGTCCACCCGCAGGGGTCTTGGCGGGCTTCGAGCTCTTGTCCGAGGAGCGGGGACGAACGAAAAAGCCGCTTGTGGGCCGTAAAGGAGGGACCCGGTTTACGACGGGACTCCGTACTTTTCCTGGGCTCCGGGAGAAAGGTACTCTTCCCTCCCTTGAGATCCTTAATAATCTCATCCAGGGAGGCTCCAAAGAGCCGGCCACCCTGAAAAGGCAAGTCCGTCAGGGCCTTCTTAGACGTTTGGTCCGCCGACCAACATTTCAGCCAGAGCAAACGTCTGACCACCCCCGAAGACACGGACAATTTTGAGATAAGGGGGGCCGTATCCAGGGCTGCATTGCACAGATACTTAAACTGTACAAGCTGTTCAGCAAGTTCCACGCAGGCAGGGGGAACCTTAGCATCACTCATTTCACGGTGTAACAGCTTCGCCCATTCCGTGAGCATCTGACACCAGAGCAGAGGCCACAACAGGCCGCATGGCCGACCCTGCCAGAACAAACATGGATCTGACGACGGCCTCAGCCTTCCTATCAGCCGGGTCCTTAAAGGACAGCGTGACTTCCACTGGGATCGCGGTCGCCTTGTTCAGGCGAGACACAGGGGGAATCAACCACAGGGGGTGATGCCCACTTTTGTAACAGGCTGTCCTCGAAGGGATAGCGCACAGAGTAACGCTTGGGTATCGGAAGGGAGCTCTGAGGCCGTTCCCAGTCCCCGTAGACAAATTTATCCAGGTAAGACACAGGGGAAAACCTTAGCCCCACGGGCCGGTTTATGCGACCCAAAGGGGACGGAGACCTCCTATGAGGGTCCCGCCGTATCATCCAACTTCAGGGTTTCACGCACTGCTGTGATCAGTGCTCGTGTGCAGCCGTGGCCGCTGCAGATTCCTCCTCACTATTAGTGGAATCCGGGGCCTCACCACCCGACAGCTCAAGGGTGTTCCCCGTTCCTGGTAGAGCCCCTGTCAAGGTCCGAGTCCTCACCAGAGGAGGGGGAGGTCGCTTTTTCGCCGCCTTACGCCCACATGCTGTCTCTACCCGGGAGACAAATGACTCCAGGACAGCCGACACAGCGTTAATAGAGATCACAGTCCCTGCAACCACAGAGGTCTGGTGGGGAAGCACCCTCATCGGCTGCCATTGCGACACCCACCCTGGTAACACGCCACCTGAGGCCTAAGTATCAGGAGACCAGGCACCCCCCACCCCAAAACACTGCGCAGGACTTACTACAGGAGGGTAACACCGGAGGGACTCGCCACCTGCCTGCTCAACTGTCCAGAAGGGAAGCCGTGTCTGCTGCTGTCCACCGCTGCCTTGGCCGCCCATCCTCCTTTCCACTGCCTCTGATGCTGCTGTCCCAAAGGAGAGCTCTCCACGCTGCGTGGGGGGTATAACGGCGCCAGAATCCACAGGGACCACCCCCCACACTCAGGTCGGCACACGTGCATAGGCCACAAGGAAACGGCTGCTGCTGCACAATAGAGGCCAACCACCAGCCAGGAACGCTGCGACTACAACAAAAATGGCCACCGGGCACCCCAGAACCATGCGGCCGGCTACAAGAAAATGGCCTCCGATCACACCAATCACCCAGCAGCACGAGGCAAGGAGGATGGGGACAGCTAAGGCCCTTGGACACCCCCCTGGGAGCCCCGGAGGGACGGGGGGCACAGAAACAGTGCAGCACCGGAGGGAGGGGGTGGGGGGTGAAGCGAAGGAGTGAGGAAGGGGGACCACCCGCCAGCCTAACACCCCAGGGGGAAACCCGCCTGCTCCCCCCCAGATCCTAGTGGGAGAGGGGGGCGTACTTAGCTATCCAGTCGGGCGATGCGGGTATCCCACACGAGACAGATCTGCCTCACCCATAAAGCAGGGGGGAGCTGTCGGCCGTGGTGACACTGACACAGACTCAGGAGCCCAGTCATATGTGCACCGGCAGGACGTGTAACCCGTGGGGCCACCCCGTCTGGTGCGGGGCCAGTCGCAGCCGACCCAGCGCGGACCTAAGGTCTGAGCGCGCTCGAAGGCTGGCTGGATCTAAAAACCAGCCTGTCACCCAGCACGGCTACTTGATTGCAGTCTTCATCTGTTAGGCTGTCCTCCAGGACAGCCGAAGTGAACCAACAGATTCCAACAGGGAGCCAGGTCTACTCCTTGCACTAGGCGGAAAAAAACTGAGCTAGCAGTAGCAGGGGGGAGGGTAATCTGCCAGTGGGGACTGCCCCCTGGGAGGGGCTGTGCCTGTCTGTTGTTCTTTTGCGGTTAGAACTGCCTGTTCTGTCTAGTCACTCCTGAAGAGAGGGCGGTATAACCCACTTGTCCATGAAGCTGCTGTGCCCGTCAATGAACAAAAGAGAAAAGTTGTTCTCTGCACAAATATGTGCATTGATTATTTTACCCTTAAAGCGGTTGTCTAAACATTTAAAAAAAAAATAAAAACCTGCACGACAATAGCATAATGAGCTAGTATGCACTGCATACTAGCTCATTATGAAATACTTACCTTGAAACGAAGATCCGACCGGGCTGCTCGGTCCCCTCTGAGGGAGCGGACATCTTCCCTCGGATCTTGCTTCCGGGTATGCGGCTGCAGCGTTGTGACTGGCCAGAGCCGCGAGACGTCACTCCCGCGCGCACGTCTTTCTGGCAAGGTCCGGCCCTATTGCCGGGCCTTTGCCGGGACATACACGGCGCATGCGCAGTAACATCTTAGAGAGGGAATATCTCCTAAACCGTACAGGTTTAGGGGATATTCATTTTACCTACAGGTAAGCCTTAGCTTACCTGTGGGTAAAAGTACAAAAATTGGGTAGACAATCGCTTTAAAGATGAACTTATCCTTTACATAAATAGCGCTTGAAGTTCTCAGCCACATGTGGAGGAGGAAGCACAAATTTAGGCTTCGAGTTTCTTTATGGAAAACACATTCTGTCCCTGCCTGTTATAAGTGCGCTGTGCTGTAATCAACTATGAATTTTCTGTCCAAATATCACAGCACAGTAATGAAGGAGACATCTGGAGGATGCAGAATCATAGTGAGACCTTACACAATATATATGATCACTGTAAATAGTCATTACCTGCAGCCAGGTGTCGATCTGGATGGTTTTGATGCCTTCCACTAGGGAGTCATTTACATCAGGCCAGTGGCCGTAGTCAAACCAAAGAGTGAGAACTCTGCAATGACAAGGAATCATCATGGTATAAATGATCCATGGCTGGCCCCACAATGTCAAACTTCCACCCACCAGTACAGGGAGCTGAAAACCCCCAAGTGATCTCTCTGCCAGTTTAGCTACACACAAACACCACACAAACAAGTCATAAGTGGGTAAGGCAAACCAAATAGACTATATTGTCAAAAGTATTGGGACACCTGCCTTTACATGCACATGAACTTTAATGGAAACCCAGTTTTAGTCTGTAGGGTTCAATATTGAGTAAACCCAACCTTTGCAACTTTAATATCTTCTACTCTTCTGGGAAGGCTGTCCACAAGGTTTAGAAGTGTGTCTATAGGAATGTTTGACCAATCTTCCAGAAGCGCATTTCTGAGGTCAGGCACTGCTGTTGGATGAGAAGGCCTGGCTTGCAGTTTCCACTCTAATTCATCCCAAAGGTGTTCTATTGGCCTGAGCGCAGGCCAGTTAAGTTCTACCACACCACACTCGCTAGTCCATGTCTTTATGGACCTTGTTTAAGTAGGCCAATGAGGAGGGAGAGTCCCCATCCAGCCAAGGCTATTGTGAACATTACTGGATTGGAGGGGACTCAGGTAAGGAGTTGGGGGGGGGGGGGGGCAGAACACAGATGGTTAACATCTGAGTTACACTGTGCTAAAAAAAAATATGCTGCAGTGTGTTGGGGTGCAATTTCAGAATGAATGGCACAGCAGTCAGTTTACTGCGCATTACCACAATGCAATAATGTAAAAAAAAAAAAAAAAAAAATTTCTCGGCCAGAGTGGGGAAGGGTTGGAACATCTGGTAAATATTTGTTCCCTGAAGAGATTCCCTTACTTATCATCTTGCTACCAAGATGTGCAGGGAAAACACTGAAGTTCTTGTTGTTGGTGTTCCACTTTAAAGAAGTCTCTCTCTTTCCGATCTTCTACTCCAGTGTTCTGAGCTGGCATAGCAGAGTAATGGCCACAACTCTCATCAAAGTGTCCTCATGCAGCTTTGCAATGCGGAATAAGCCAGGGGGTGCGCCTGACCAGATACAAAGCACATTGGCAGAATCAGCCATATTTGTTACTACAATGTCTGACTTACACCTCATTCACACTTGTATGACTTGTCATGCAACATTGGACATCAAAGTCACATGACAAGTCATACCCCATGCTTTCCAATAATAACCATATATGTGTCACAGCGACCTCAAAGTAGTTCATGAATGCCTTTGGTCCGACACTCATGCAACTTGAGGGCCATCAACACTTCAATGTTAACTCTCAAAAGTTGCATGAAAGAAAGTCAGACCTGGGTCCAACTTTGCAGAGGGACAAGTCACATGAAAGTTAAACTCATCCAAAGTTGCACTCCAAAGTCCAGCAACTTTGGAGTCGTACAAGTGTGAATGGACTAACTATTATGGTGACTTCAACGTGACCGGTCATTAGGATTACAAACTGCAATCAGCAACCACCTATAAAAGGGCACACTGAACGCACACCTTTTCAGCAGGCAATGAGCCAACTGTTTATCCTTTTGAAGAGAGAAGAACCGCTGCTATTATATCAGACACTGCCAAGTGTTCAAAAGCCAATCCCCTGCTGGATTCTGTGGTTTCATCCAACAGCTGTACTATGACTATAGCACAGAGTCCTGACATTTGTTCTTTTACAGGAGATTCCTGATTGCGTTCTGTCATCTTAGTGACAGGGTCACTTTAATGAGCTCAACTTTTTAAAGCAATGTTCTTATTCAGGGATGTGGAAAATAGAACTAAAAGTCGCTTCAGAGTGGTTCTACCACCAAGCCATGCCATTCATCTTTTCATGAGCAACATACATGCTCTTAATTTATATATAAATTAATTTCAATGTGTTAGAACTGTAGGGGGAGGGTGCACTCTCTCCGCTCCATCTTTCTGTAATTGCTTCAGTATAAAAAAAAAAAAAAAAAAAAAAAAAAAAAAAAAAAAAAAACACAGAATATTGCTTATTGCAGCTTTGAGTGTCTCAATTTCTATTTTGTGTTGGTGAACCACCATTCAAACAACCCCAAAAAAGGCCCAACAACCCCCTCCCCCTTTTCCATATTCCAGTCCTCTATAATCTCCAACACTAATTATGTGGCACTTCTGCAATAGCCTTCACTAACCCTTCTGAGCTATGAGCTTCAGTCATCCAACCAAAAGCTCAGTCTGGCTGCAGGTTTGAGCAGTTGGCTCCCAGTATGTCTCATATCCTTTGTCTTATCCAGGAAATGGTTGTGTCCTAAATCCCAACGCTGATCTCCCAGGGAAAACAATTCAGTGCCCAAGAGGAAATTGTGCATGGAACAGGGAGCAGTCAGAGGAGCCAAGGGCTCAGCTTCTACAGCATCTCGGTCATTCAGGCAGAAGAGGAACGCTTACCTCAGAGTGTCCTGCAGGTTGTTCCCCCGGGACAGGGAGATGGAGCGGAAGAATCCTTGCACGGCCGGGACTGTATACTGCAGCAGAGTGTGAGAGAGGTCCTGTGTGAAGAACAAAGACAACGGATCAGAACTAAACTGCCGAGCACCATTGCCACACAGTAAACATCAAGACAGAATTCTGAACTCCAGGCAAATAAAAAGCACAAAATGAATGCAGTTCTGTATTCTTTTAGCAAAAAAATATTCTTCATAAATGCAACTGATGTTTGATTTTGTATTAGCCTCTTGCAATCTCCTATACAGAAGCACTCAGAATGGGAGATGGAGGGCAGGGGTGTAAGCCAATTAAGTGTGTTGTATGCAAAATGTGCTGACAACACCACCACTAATAAAAAAAAGAAATCAGAGGGATTCTCCATTGATATCCAATTAGATGGCAGAGGGTGTAGGGGGACACTAGTGTATTCTTTAAATTGGAAGTAAACCCTCCCATCGTTTTCAGCCAAGGAAGCTGCCATCTTGACATCTGATCTTCAACTGCCATGATGCTGCATGCGAGACCAGTTATGACATCAGCCATTGGATGGTGTGACAGTTACACGTGCCGGAAATTTTTTGAAACCGTTAAATCGATGGGTTTACTTCGGCTTTAACATTAAAGTGCACGTTCACCTTTACAGAAAATCTATAAGGTGACCCAATGCAGGACCCCCTCCTCCCCATCCCACTGTCATACACCGGGACGCTCCTTCACCGGTCCAGGACTTTGAAATCCCCATGACTTGCTCGCCTATCAGTGCTGACAGGACGGTTAGACGGATTTTGATTGGTCCATGTGACTGTGCTGACCAATTAGAATGTCTTTGTCGTACGCATTGAGAGGTACGGATTAGCGGGTTAAGCCACTGGAATTTCAAATACTTGGACCAGTAAAGCAACATTCCAGTGTCTGACAGCGGGGATTGCGGGACTCTGGTACAGCGGGACTGGGTAGGATGGGGAGGGGGTCCAGTGTAAGGTCACCTTACAGATTTTTTGTAAATGTGAAGTTAAACTTAAGGGTTATCTGCCAGGCAGGGCTTTGCACATTTTAGCCTGGATGGATAGAAATACAACGTCCCTTAGCAGGCAAAAGAGGTCTCATATATGGATTTGTGTGTTTTTAGCTTTCTGGCTGGAGTTGAGCTTTAAACTGTTAAAAATCTGCTGTGCTCATAACAGCCAATAAAGTCCCCCTAACATTATGTAGCAGAATCAATTGGACAGAGAAACTTGCTGGATGGGCAACAGATTCCCTGTCCTAACACTTGTAGACATATGGCCTTGTGTCCTTGGATGACAGTGTTGGGATAAGGCTGCATTGCTGTATTTTCCCTGTGAGAAATACCTAGTGGCAGCCCTGGTTGTAAACGCAGAGCTTTAAGTGCCTGGACCTATATTCATGTCCTCCCTATTACCTCAGATGGTTTCTTCTGCACCGGTGATGGTACCGGGCTGTTCTCAGCGCTCTCGCCTTCGCTCTCACTCTCGCTGCCCTCAGTGTTGGCGCTGGCATTGCTTGGGTGACGAACCTTCTTCTTATCTTCACGAGGCTGGAATTGATGCTTGAAATGTAGCACAGCCTCAAAGTTCATGACCGCCCAGGCATGCCAGGCCTGCAGGGAAGAAGCCGGTGTTAACATCCTTGGCAGAACAGCTTTTAGAAAATTCCACCATAGATGTGCCAAAGAAGCAACATCTTACCTTGTACCAGGTGGTGTCATGCTCTGTAGCGGCATTGTAATACTCTAGAACGTTGGGGATTGTAACCTCATTAATGCCCTGCAAGTTCAGCTGCCATTCACCCAGTTTCAGGTAACACCTAGGACATGATGCATAAAGTCAGGGACTGAGAAAAAGACAGATAGAAAACAACTCTGGCCAAAAGGAAACTTTCTATTAAAGCAATTTAACCGCAGCAGTTTTCTGCTGCTCGCGGAGATTCTCTATGAACCCAGCCACCACTTGCTTCTGGTTTCTGCTTCCCACAGGCAGTGCTTACGTGAGGATTTCAGGATGCCATGATGCATTACAAGGGGCAGGGAGGGGACCAGTTACCATGCACATAAAAACACTGGCCTGTTTCATCGGGTCCTTTTAACAGAAATAAGGTCACCACCAGATTCTGAGAACAAAAAAACTTGGATGCATGACAGATGAGCACGTCTCTAAAGTTTTTTTTTTTTTGCCTGCATATCGGTATTAAAGCTTAACACCAAGCTAATTTTTCCCCCAAATATTCTCCAGGTGCAGGTCTGTCAGCAGCTACAACCAGCTGCTAGCCAAGGAGAAGCTCAGGTGGGTCCAGACCAAACCCACCTGAGCTATTCCACCAGGAAGCTGTGTGCAGTAAAGCCAATCATAGGTGGCGAAGGCATTCCCTGCATCGGAACGTATATGCGCCTCTATAAGTGCCGCTGTGAGGCAGGGCATACCTCTGCTATGATTGGCTTTCCACTTTGACAGCTTCCTGGCAGGATAGCTCAAACGGGTTTCGAACTCGTGTCCGAACATGCCAGAGCTTATCCCTACTGCTAATGAACAATGTGCTAGTTTAGGGATAAGTCAATAAACAGAACACTCTTTACTTTCAAGGCTATATACAGTATCTCACAAATTTTTGAAAATATTTTATTATATCTTTTCATGTGACAACACTGAAGAAATTACACTTTGCTACAATGTAAAGTAGTGAGTGCACAGCTTGTATAACAGTGTAAATTTGCTGTTCCCTCAAAATAAAACGCAACACACAGCCATTAATGTCTAAACCGCTGGCAACAAAAAAGAGAGTACTCCCCTAAGTGAAAATTTCCAAATTGGACCCAATTAGCAATTTTCCCTCCCCGTGTCATGTGACTTGTTAGTGTTACAAGGTCTCAGGTATGAATGGGGAGCAGGTGTGTTAAATTTGGTGTTATCGCTCTCACTCTCTCATACTGGTCACTGGAAGTTCAACATGGCATGGCACCTCCTGGCAAAGAACTCAGAGGATCTGAAAAAAAGAATTGTTGCTCTACATAAAGATAGCCTAGGCTAGAAGAAGACTGCCAAGACCCTGAAAGGGAGCTGCAGAATGGTGGCCAAGATCATACAGCGGTTTAACAGAACAGGTTCCACTCAGAACAGGCCTCGCCATGGTCGACCAAATAAGTTGAGTGCACGTTTCCAGCGTCATATCCAGGGGTTGTCTTTGGGAAATGGATGTATGAGTGCTGCCAGCATTGCTGCAGAGGTTGAAAGGGTGTGGGGGGTCTGCCTGTCAGTGCTCAGACCATATGCCGCACACTGCATCAAATTGGTCTGCATGGCTGTTGTCCCAGAAGGAAGCCTTTTCTAAAGATGATGCACAAGAAAGCCCGCAGTTTGCTGAAGACAAGCAGACTAAGGACATGGATTACTGGAACCATGTCCTGTGGTCTGATGAGACCAAGATAAGCTTAGTTGGTTCAGATGGTGACAAGCGTGTGTGGAGGCAACTAGGTAAGGAGTACAAAGACAAGTGTGTCTTGCCTACAGTCAAGCATGGTGGTGGGATTGTCATGGTCTGGGGCTGCATGAGTGCTGCCGGCACTGGGGAGCTACAGTTAATTGAGGGAATCATGAATGCCAACTGTGACATACTTGAAGCAGAGCATGATCCCCTCCATTCGGAGACTGGGCAACAGGGAAGTAGTCCAAAAGGATAACGACCCCAAACACACCTCCAAGATGACCACTACCTTGCTAAAGAAGCTGAGGGTAAAGGTGATGGACTGGCCAAGCATGTCTCCAGACCTAAACCCTATTGAGCATCTGTGGGCATCCTCAAACGAAGGTGGAGGAGTGCAAGTTTTCTAACATCCTCTAGCTCCGTGATGTCGTCATGGAGGAGTGGAAGAGGACTCCAGTGGCAACCTGTGAAGCTCTGGTAAACCAAAGAGGGTTAAGGCAGTGCTAGAAAATAGTGGCCACACAAAATATTGACCCTTTCGGCCCAATTCGGACATTTTCACTTAGGGGTGCCAGCGGCTTAGACATTAATGGCTGTGTGTTGAGTTATTATGAGAGGGCAGCAAATTTACACTGTTATACAAGCTGTACACTCACTACTTTACATTGTAGCAAAGTGTAATTTCTTCAGTGTTGTCACATGAAAAGTTATAATAAAATATTTACAAAAATGTGAGGGGTGTACTCACTTTTGTGAGATACTGTACATTGTTTCCCTATCTGTCAAGCCCTGATGAAGGGTGCAAGGTTTCAGCCCCTAAAAAGTGTTGGTTTGGCTTTGGTTTTCTGATTTTACATCAGAGTAAACTTTGGAAATGGACTTTACATCACCATGTGGTGCTTCAATTTTAGGTTTACTGATTTATCACTGCTTCACAGAAAATGACGGAAATGTAACAAATAGGATGACCAATAAATCATAGTGCTATTAAGAAAAAAAATCAGCAATTGTGAAAGCCTAGTCCTGGACTAAGCAGTGCAGAGGTTGCATCAAAGGGTGCAGACTGTTACTGACCGGGCCATGAGCTTCTGCAGCTCCTGTTTGTGCTGAGGGTCATCTGCAACGTGCTGGGCCTGGAGCTGCACGTTGCTCACAAACTTCTGCATGTGTTGGAAGGCCTCGATCTGCGTCGCACGAGGGGCATGTTGGTGGAAGAGAAAGGAAGAGAAATTCAAATGGACATAGAAGGTTAAGGGAAGGGTTACTTACCAAAGCCTGAATGGAAAGACAACGCAATAGTGGAAACAAAAACTACAGCACAGATGAGGAGAAGACAGATATTTGAGAAAAAAAACAATATTCATACAAATGGCGATATAAAGGTATTTAAAGTTTGCAGGTATAGCCCTGTTTATCCCTTTTCCATTGGCTCTCATCACCCATTTAAGTGTATCGTCACATCAGGGGCATTTTCTGGGCCTCTTAAATCTTGTGATTTACTTGCAGAGTTTCTACTTTCTTTAAATTACTTATTTACTTGCAATATGCCCTACCATCCTTCGTCCATATTCCCATTGCACGCGTTCCTGGAATTGGAGACTGGAACATGCATAGTGTATTGTAAATATTTGCCAGCACCCCACAGTTCAGAAAAAGTCTGAACATTTTTTTTTTTATTGAAGGAGGATCACATCACAAATAGGAAAGTGCAATGTTTCTGAGCTGCACAGGAGCCTTTCGCAAGGCATGTGGTGATCACATGCCTGACAAAGGGGTCCTGCATGACGTTGCACTTTTCTCAGTGGTGTGCTGGAAAACATTTACGCTACCCCCCTCCTTGAATATCACTGCTCTCTCTTTTGGGGATGCCTAATTAATGTCTGTACTGACCCAGCTCCTTACTTCACCTGCATAAGCTTTTATGCAGCATCTGTAGTAGTGAAGGGGAACTTGAGTAACAGCTCAGTCTGCTGGGGCTGCTGATGTCACATCTAAAGTGGCGGCTCCAAGCAGCAGCCTCAGGGCTTTTGGATGACTACACAATGGAGGCTTTTCCAGGTAAATAACATATCTAAAATATGGTAAATGCACATATGTTCTTAAAGGAACATTTTTGTTCAAATGTATGGATTGGTGGCAAGGTCTCTAAGAATTTACGCACAAAGCATGTTTCATTTTAGAGGCTCCTGGGGTATACTAAAACAGGACTCTGACAAGTGAAGAATATGTATCTACACACAATATAGCGTAAATTCAAAAGTCTGGGATGACTTCTTTACAGTAAATCCTAATCTTTATAAAAAAAATAAAAAATCAGTACTGTATCTTTAACAAATAGAACCTAGACGAAAACTAAATCCAGAGACAACAATCCTGATGGCATTTACTGCCTCTGCTTTGCTCATTGTACGCTTAGTATTGGCAGTGTGACATCATGGCTCCCAGACAGTAAAGGAACACAGGCTTTTTTCCTTTAGTCTCAAATCACTTGCAGCCTGTGTGATCCCACCAATGTCTAAGCACCTGATACACAGCACGGATGCATGGTCAGTACCTTTCGCGTGCTCTTCCACATGTACTTCATATAAGCATAGGTGACCTGCGGGTGAGCGGTGGGTAGGGGCTGGTCACTCTGCAACGCTGGGTCCACGCCGAGGAGCATCACTAGAGTCTTATGAGACAGAGCCTGGAAAAAGGACAGAAAATTGTGGTTACCCTTCCGTGTTCAGAAAACAAACAAATCATGTTACTCCATAAGAATTTTGCAGTGGGTAATTTACAGAACGGGTAGCCATCTACTTCTTTGCTTTAGATGGCGACTCATTGATGGCAGTTCCTGCTGCAGCCTCCGCACTTGTGGCTTGCTATAAAGTTATAAAGCTGCAGTCTGATGAATTTCTTCCTTCTGCCTGCAGCAGACTGAGGAGGACATCTTCTCACCAGAGCTATATCTTGGCCTAGGCCAACAAGGTCTAGGCCTAGGGCGGCACTTAGCGGGGGGCGGCATAAAAGCCGCCCCCCCACATGAAAGCAAGCCCCCTGACCCGTCCTCCTGAGTCCTGGCTCTCGCGGCCGCCTCCTGCACTAATACAGCCCCCAGCGGCCAGCCTGCTGTAGCTCAGCACTTGCTATATTATGGCGGGGCATCCTTGGCTGGGGGGATGCCTCCATAACACGACCGATGACTGGCCAGGCGCACATAATTTGACTGGTGGGCGGAGCCTAATGCTCCGCCTACCCTCCTCCATGCGGCATCTTTGCATTTCCTCTTCTTCCCAGCCCGGGCCGGGATGAGGAGGGGAAAGAGGACGACGACGACGATGGGAATCCCCAGGCCGCGGCCAGGACAGCAGCCCTAGCACTTCGCACCCTTCGCCAACGGCTCTCCTCACCGATCTAAGGGAAGGCGAGTGAGGCAGCAGGGATCAGGGCCACAGCAGCCTTACTGACACCGTAGCCTTCCTGACCTTCCCCCATTCTATACCTTCCTGACACCCCAGCCCTCCTGACCCCCCCCCGCATTTTATATCCTCCTGTCACCCAGCCCTCCTGATTCCCCCCATTCTATACCCTCCTGACACCCCAGCCCTCCTGACCCCCCCATTCGGAGGAGTAGGGCCGGGCCCGACCCTTCTTCTCCTTTACGTTTCTACGGCGTACCTCCTCCCATCCGCCTCGTAATCCGAGGCGGGTGGTCAGTTTAATACACGCGGACCGGTCAGTAGCCAGCACAATACCTCCGTAGGGGGGTCGGTTCCTACGGGGCGGTATTATATCGTTCACGACTCGATGTCGTCCGACCGGCGAC